>PKML01057882.1:1214517-1272934 GCA_002933935.1 Eutrema yunnanense | reverse complement strand
AAAAAAAAAAAAAAAAAAGGTTTTTAGTCTCACCTCTCCGGTGGTCGGTGCTCTTCACCGGCCCGTGAGAGGGCGTTTGTTTGCTTAATTCGTTGTTAGCTTGCTTTATTTTCAGTTTATTCTGGTGTTTCCTTTAGTATGGCCTTTGCGATTGGAGTGACGGAGAGGTCTCGGCGTAGGTTTTTGGCGGCTCGTGGCGGCGTGTTCTGATAGGATCGTCGGTTGCTTCTGATCTTCAGCGGCTGTTGGCGTTTTTCGTTTGGTCTCGTCGTTCTTGTTCTGTTTTAGGCTGCGTCGGCCTTTGGTTTGGGATTTCCGGAGGTGTGTTGGTGCTTGCTCTTCAATTTGTCTCTGCTTCTCTGTGTACTCAAGGTGGTTTAGGTTCTGTTTTTGGGTTCGTCATTTGGATGGTAATTTGCTGCGGATCCACCTACTAGCTCTTTTCTGAGGCCTCTTCGGTGTTTCAGTTTTGAGCTTAAGGCTATGCAGTGGTTTCGTTCTTCCGTTCTTCTCTGGCGAGGTGTGACCGATCTCTTTCTGTAGGTGGCTGAGATTGTGTTGCGAATGTCCGCGTGTAAGAATTGGTGTTCCTCTTTGGCGTTTTCCCCTTTCGGATGTCAAGGGTTATGTTCCTTGAACCTAGGTCTTCTTGAGTACTATGTTCTTTGGAGTGGCAGTGTTAGTGTAGTTGCTCTTCGTTGGTCTGGCTCGTTTCTGCGTTCTTCCTGTCTGGAGTAGTGTTTGGTGGTGCATAGAGGTAGGGTCTCCTTCAGGCTCAATGGTTTTCCGGAGCTGTTTCAGATTGTTGATTCTTCTCTTGGCTCCTGTTCTGGCATCTTTTGGTTTGTTTGGGTTGGTTGTGGAAGCGTATCTGTTCAGCGATTTGGTTGTAAAGCTTTAGGCTCCTTCGGTTTTATTTTTTGATCTTTCCTCATTCGTAGCATTAGTCTCTTTTGGTCATGTTCGGTTTACTTATGTCTCTCTTGTTTGTTTTCCCTCTTTTGGGCTAGTGTTCCCTTTTTTAGGGCTTTGTCTCCTGGAAATTTCCGTTTTTCGCCGGCTTTTGTTTCGGGGATATTAACTTCTTCCGCCGAATTTGTATTCCACAAATGTATCTTTCATGTATCCGTTCAAAGTTAATAATATAGACGAAAAAAAAAAAAAGCAAAGTATAGTGGGCTTTCACTAAATATCTGTGCAAAGGAGGTCCATTTAAAACTTAAGCACACTGCCACGTATTCAACAGATAAAATCACCAAAAATTTTGTGGCTGCTGGGATTCGAGCCCAGGTCTCCACGGCCACAACGTGGAATTCTTACCACTAAACTACAGCCACATTTTGTTGGCAAAAGCGCACCAAAGATTGATTTATCTTCTACAAAAACCTTTCGTATGCAATTATCCGTTACTCTTCTTCACCAAAGCCTAATACGCTTCAGTAATCCTGTTTTAATTACTCTTAATCACCATTGATTCACCAGTAATCATTTACTCACGATCCTTCCCCACTTCCTACCACTAATAAACCTTTTAATTACTCTTAATTACCACTAACCCCCAAAAAATCAGTATAAATTCGAACCATCGCTAGCCAATCTGATCACTCAATCACGAAAATTACCAAAATCAAAAGACACACCAATTTTTTAAAAATGGCTTCACACACCACTTTCCTCTTCGCCACCGTCGTACTTCTCGGCCTCCTCATCCTCCAAATCACCAGCGTCTCCGGCAGAGATCTCCCGGTGGATTCAACCAACATAGCGGCGAGGCTCCAAAGCGGAGGACTAATGGAGTGTTGGAACGCATTGTACGAGCTTAAATCATGCACTAACGAGATCGTTCTCTTCTTCCTCAATGGCGAAACCAAACTCGGTGTTAGTTGTTGCCAAGCCGTCGACATCATCACCACCAATTGTTGGCCGGCGATGCTCACTTCTCTCGGATTTACGCCTGAAGAAGCTAACGTCCTCCGCGGCTTTTGCCAGAATCCAAACTCCGGTGACTCTTCTCCGGCTCCTTCTCCCAAGAAAGCTTGATTGTGACTACCGTATAATTTGCGGAACTTCTTTGTATTTACCAGATCAAAGATTGTTTAACGAATCATAAACTTTTATAATTTAAATCTCAAATTAATGATTATGTGTTTTGTTTCAGATCCTTTTATCCATTACCAAATCAAAGATTGATCAATGTTTTTTCACGAATAAAAAAGACTCCTTTTTTTTATCTCACGAACCAGAACATAAAAAGAAAAAACAGAGAACTGACAAATTCGGTAAATTGTTTCAGAAGAAACCGATTCACACACACAAAGCAGGAAACGAAGATAACACGAGAGACACAAGCACAAGATCATGACATAGATTTTAGACTCCTCCATTGTCTGCTGTTAGATTCGGCTCGAGGAGTTTGCTACATCGATCACGAACCTGTACCTAACATCAGACTTAGCAAGCCTGTCCATTGCAGTGTTAACCTCATCCATCTTAATCAATTCAATATCTGCCGTTATGTTATGCTTAGCGCAGAAATCAAGCATCTCTTGTGTCTCCTTCATCCCTCCAATGTCACTTCCTCCCACCATTTTCCTTCCTGTAAAAAAGGAGTCAGGGTTAACTTGTGTTACACGAAACAAGAGTATGCAGAGAAAGTTTCTAGGGTTTGATTTACCGAGAACTAGAGGGAAAATTGGTAGCTCAAGAGGCTTCTCAGGTAGGCCTAAAGTGACGAGTTTTCCATTGACTTTGAGTAAACCGAGCAATGGAAACAGAGCATGTACTGCTGAAACCGTATCGATAATGTAGTCCATAGTTCCAATCGCAGCCTAAAGTTTCCACACAAACAAAACAAAACAGATAATTTACTGTTTCAGTTTCAAACAAGATTGGAACACCATAGGGCATAGCATAGAGATAACTCTTTGTTACCTTCATCTTCTGAGGATCAGTTGAGACAAGAAACGAATCAGCACCAAGTCGATTAATCGCTTCGTCTTCTTTATTAGGAGAAGTACTAATCACAGTAACTTTCAAACCAAAAGCTTTACCAATCTTGACAGCAACATGACCAAGCCCACCAAGTCCGGCTACGCCTAAATGCTTCCCTGGCTCAGTCATACCGTAATACTTCATTGGACTATACACAGTGATTCCAGCACACAGTAGCGGAGCACCCGAATCGCTTGGTAGTCCCTCGGGAAACCGCAAAACAAACCGTTGATCGACCACAATGGTCTCGGAATATCCACCGTAGTTCTTGGTTCCATCGGATCCAATCGAATTGTATGTGAAAGACATTTGGGGACAGTAATTTTCAAGATCTTGGTCACACGATTCGCAAGATTGGCACGAACCCGTGATCACTCCTACTCCTACACGGTCTCCTTCTTTGAATTTAGTCACGTTCTTGCCAACTTTTGTAGCGATTCCAACGATTTCATGTCTGGTTTAAATAAAAAAGGTTTTGTTATATAATCGAAAAATACGAGATATTTTGTTGTTTTTGGTTGTTTTGATTACCCGGGAACTACAGGGTAATACGAGAATCCCCAGTCGTTTTTGATGGTATGTAAATCAGTGTGGCACACTCCACAATACAAGATCTTCACTGTCACATCATTTTCACCATTGTCTCTGCAGAGGAAACATCATACTATATTATACCCAAAAAAAACATCATACTATATTATAAAAAGATCTAAGAAATGTGACCCAAGTGACAGAAATTGAAGCTTTAAAAAAAAAAAAACTAGTTCGAAAAGAACGATCTGAGTAAACGGACATAAACAAAAACAGAGTACGAGGAAGATCTTGGATTTTGGTCGGAGAATATATAATAAAACAAGAGAGTGAAGAGAAGAATATGAACCTTCTGGAGAAATGGAAAGGAGAGAGAAGGCCAGATTTGTCTCTGGCAGCCCAACCAAAGGCTTTGTTCGGATGCTCTGTTTCTGGAGATTTCGCCATTTGGTTATGTGTCTGTCTTTGTTTCAGTGAGTGAGAGATTGGGTTTATTTTCTGTGGCTGTCTCGAGGGAGTGGTGCATATATGGGCACTTACAAAGGAGAGGAAGTAGCTCGAGCTATTTATAACTCTTTTATTGCTTCCATCAGTAAATCAATAAACTATTTTGTTTGTTCTCTACTTTAATGTTTTTCCATGTTTGGATCCTCGTTTCACATTACTTATGTGATCAGATTTATGATTTAGCATACAAATAAGAAGTACTTAATACTAAAGAAACATAGAACATGCTTTCGACAAGGATTTCGTTTGGTTCGTAAGAAATTATCAAATCGAAATTCACTGTAAGAATTTCTAAACAAAATTAATTCCTTTTATCATTTATGAACCGGTGGTGGTTAGAAGTGGCCGCGTTTATAATTACAACCAACTATGGACACGTGTTTAAATAAGATTGGCTGCTCCCTACCTGTATAATGATCGAGAGTTTGGTGACCGCTGCAATTAAAAGGTTTTGTGGAGGTAGTTGTAGTCTCCCAATTAAATGCTCGAAACCCGGATCCCTCTTCGGGTCCGGGTCTTTTACCCGCATGTTAGATCTCTAAAGCCCATCCCAGTAAAGTCTCCCACATTTTGATCCAAACAAAGACTTTATAAGGCGTTCTAAAGGGCCCATCGACGCATGTGTTTTTAAAACGCCAACGCAGAAACTAGCGTTTCAAGCATCTTTCATTGACATTTTTTAGCTGACGAATCGTGTAAAGGAAATCTGACGTTTCAGTTCATGTAATGAACCCAGCGTTTGCATTTTGGAATCAAGAACAAACATATAACCTAGCACACAAAAAAATCTTGAACAAAGCGTATTGCTATCAAGAACGCAAACGCAGAAACTAGCTTTTAAGTTTTAAGCTTCTCTTCTGACTTCCTCTGGCTTCGCCTCTGTTTCTGTCTCTTTCACAGTCGCATCGTCGATCGCTTTCTCCCCACGAACGACGGCCTCGTCGTTCATGTCCTTCTGATCATCACCCGGAGCTTTTGTCTCCGTTACCGGATATTTTGTCTCTGTTGCCGGAGTTTTTGGCTCTTTAGTTGGAGATTCTGACTCAGCCAAAGCTGTTTTCCGATCTTCAGTTACCGGCATCTTTTCCGGTGTTGTCTTCTCGTCTTCTTTCGTTTTCTTTTCTGCCTTGTCCTATTAACCAAAAACCACAAACGATATACAAAGATTAATACAGTTAAGCATATAACATCCCAAAAACTATTGCATTATGTTTGTGTTTATAATTTTCAGTGACTAACTTGAAGGAACAAGTTTCTAAGAGATTTCGCAGCGTCGATCTTCTGATATTCAAGAAGTGAATCCTTAAGCTCCTCCGGCGCCGGAGCTCTGGCTTCCGACAAAACTTTTGGCTTTAGTGCACAATTCCCCATATAGCTGGCCTTTTGTATGCTGATATTCTTTTACTATTAGTTGTTCGAGTTATTAGATTAAGAACATGACCTATTATATAGGCATACACACACACACATGTTGTGTATATAGTTGTGCCCGTCCATCTCGTTACGCGGTTAATTAGATAGCGAGGTGGGGATACAAAGAGGCCTACAAACGAAAAATACATCGGTTTTTATTTTTCCTTTTTTATATTATCATCACATTATCCGTTTTATGTATTAGGTTTCTACTCTTCACTAAGCAGAAATGACGTTTAAATGACAAATTTAATGCCGAATGTTATTGATAACAACGGAAGGCTGAATCATGTATATTTGTATTAGAGATTGTAATTGTATTATTTTCCTAAAAGGGGAGTTGATTATTTCTATCAACAGCTTTAACTTCTTCCCCCTTTGGTAATTTAACGATTTGTCTGGTGAATGTGGGGCTCTCATATATTTCTGGTATATTGTTTCTATTTTCTAGTATACCAAATATTGTAAGTTACATAGTTGGTGGAGAAAGAGAAGACGGGGTTGAGAGTAAACTGCAAGAAAGTTTGGATTCACAATTATTAGTTGGTAGGGTTATAAGTTTGAATATGTTAGTTTGAATGCAATAACTAATTCTAATGGGTTCGCTAGAATGCTTATAAGATGATAGTTAGTAATTTGAGATATTTAATATCCCATCCCACCCATGCTCCAAAAAGTCTAAAATCAAAGAAAACACTAACCAAATTGAGAAACAGTCTTGTCCTCAACCGGACCAAACCGGTCCTATAACTGGTAACATGAAGTAGTCTTTAAACAGCACAGTATCAAGAATCAACCCATGGAGGCTTCAAGATCAAGACCAATGCTAATGATGGTGTCACCGAGGAACTCCCAGTTCTAAGAGACGAGGAGAAAATGGAAGAAAATCAGCAAACAAAATTCAGAAAATGAAAAGCGGTAGGACGTTTTGCATTGTATTGTGCACAAACAATCAAGACGAATACGGAACTTGACATCATGAAGAGAAGAAAGGAAAAGCTGAGTTGCAATGCAAAAACATCTGTGGATCCAAATATCGCAAGAACTTTGAAGCAACAAGTCCATGTGAACCATAACAATACATCAACGAAAGTGTTCAAAGTACAAAAAATGCTATTCTTGTTCATTCATTGTCTGAAAGCAAGTCCTAATATTTTTGATTATTTTCGCCTTATATAGATCTCCAGCAGACCGGGGTCACAAAGGCGTGGCAAATCCTATCGCATTAAGTAGAAGAACCACAAGTCAGAGAAGCAAAGCTTTAGGACATAACACAAGTACGTAAAGAATCTAAGAGCGACCATATATATATCTCAACAAAACATGACTCTGTAAGAGAGAAGTAACAATTTCTTCCTTGAGAAACCTGTCAAAGTTTTGATATTTTTCATGCTTTGTTCCTTATCGAACCATATTGAGTGAAGACACAATTGCTCCAGCTTTTGTTTACTTTAAAAACCCATCTGAAGCAGTTTTGTCTGTTTCAGTTTAGACTAGTGAAAACCCATTTCTTGTCAATGCTTCTAATAAAAAATGTCACGCCACTGTTGAGAGTTTGAATCCCATTTCAAAAGCGAGATTCTAGCTCTTCAACAAAACTTTCCAAATGTCATAAAACAACTTGCACAAAGACAGCAAGTTGAAGGAAAATAAACATCAAAAGAAGATGAATATGTACCCTGGGAAAGCCAGCTCCAACAGGAGGAATCAGCAGCGATGCTTGACCGGAGCCTAGCTGAAGCAACCGCACTGTGAAGCGGAATCATCGTTTCAACGCTTCCCAAAGCCGAGAGAACTCTTCAAATTGCATTGAGAAAGTTTCTGATTAAACACCAAATTCATGGAATTAATGAAAATTAGCTGAAAAGATGAGTGCTCACCTTGAAGCGCGCGGGATGGATTGGGACAGTGAAGCGAAAGGAGATGAAGACGTTGTTGGTTTCAGATTGAGGGACTTTTGAGTTACGGTTTTGGATCTAGACACTAAGTTTCTGGAACCTGCCATTAACGCTGATCTGCAAAACGATGCCATCTCTGATTTTGACAAAATTTGCTTTCCTTGAAGGATAGGAGGAGGAAACACTATGAAATGTGAACGGATCACTAAACCCTACAACCAAAACGGCGTCGTTTCGAAATCTCGAAGAAGTAACACAAATGTGCCCTTCACTTTTAAATCTTATTCATATAAACCCTTTTTCTTAATCCTTTTACACCTTCAAACGATGAGTGGACATTCAATCTCATCTTTCTTAATCCTTTTACACCTTTTAAATATACCCTTCACTCATCTTTGTAATAAAAACTTAAAATGTTTATCCTTTTTATTTACAGTTATAATTATCCATACTTTTGAACATAACACACTTTATTTGGTTTACATCTTTGCAATAAATTTTCTATTGATCAAACGCTTGAAAATGGTATATCCGAGTTTGATTTACTGTTATAACTTGACACGTGTCACACCCAATCATATGAGTTAACAATTTTAAAACATTCATGTTTATATAATAAGATTAATTGATCGGAAAATTAATTCAAGACCGAATTTTAATATTAATTTATCAAATTATAAATTTATAGAAGTGTTATTGTATTTCATCAGTATTGGGTTAGTTTTTACTTTTCTTTGCCATCTGATATAATTAAACCATTAAAGATAAGATCCTTACAAAACTTGTACTAAACATTATTGGGTTAGTTTAAATAGGCTTCTTGTATTAGCCTCTTTATTATAGTAGGCTGACTTCAGAATCTGGGCTTTACGCATCTGAATCATTAAAATTGGGTTATTGACTCTTTATTATATTGGGCTCAATTCAGAAACTGGGCTGGGCATACGCATCTGTAGTTTCAAAAAAAAAAACAGAATTTATTCTCCTCCATTAAAAACAAAATGTTATCCCTGCGGCGTTAACTCTGTTTGACCGGAGAAGGGAGTAGGGCAAAAAAGCACTGTGGGAAAATTGAAATACGAACGTTGAAGAGAATCAAAGGATTATGGCAGAAGAGGCGATACTAGGGTTTCTGCGGAACAATGAACAGATCACGGACTCGGGTCAATTTTCTGCCGACCACAACCTTGACCACAATGAAGTCGTCAATGTCATCAAAAGCCTCCATGGTTTTCGTTACATCGATGTTCAGGTCGCCGTTTATTCTGAAATCTCCGATCCATAGGCTTAGTCTCTGGTTTAATTCGATGAAGGGTATAGTGTGTTAGATAAAAAATGTTTTGATATCTGGTTGAAAATTGTACGTTTTTCATGAATGCCACTGAAGAATCACATTTATACTTTCGAGAATCTGGGTTTATACATTTTTGCCATAAGTTTCAATCATGAACAAGGGTTTAGTGGACTAGTTTTGCATTGTAAAACATTAGTCGACTACTCTTTCCTCAGGACATTAAAAAGGAGACATGGGTTTTGACTGATGAAGGGAAGAAATATGCAGCAGAAGGATCACCAGAGGTACAACTTTTCTTAGCTGTGCCAGAAGGAGGTTGCATATTAAAAGCTGAGCTCCAGGTGATTACAATGGATATGTGTATCTATATATATGGTGAGATTTGTTAGTCATGCTAAAGTAAAATTCTTGATATTTCAGAAAAAGCTAGCTCCTTCGGTCTTCAAGATTGGCTGTTTACAAGCTGGAAAAAACAAGTGGGTGGAAATGGGAAAGCAAGTCTCGAGGAAGGTAATGGTAGATTGTTCTCTGTAATGGTTTACTATCTGTTTATTTTACAATGGAGTTTCAATGTTTTGATCCATTATTCCCTTTTGTTCCTGTTTGCTATCTCCTTTTTTTGGATTTTTGGTACTGTGTTTGAATCAATCAAACCTATGTCACATTCGGTTTATTTAGTCTGCATCAATAGCTCTGAACCATTTCATTGTAGGTTCAACATGTAGAAGATAAAGTGAAAGGGCTGCTTTTACAAATACAAGAAGGGAAGGTTTGTGCCATATTATTTCAGTAGAGAGTTTGTATGCTGTATTTGTCTTCAGAATTCATATTGATTTATGTTTCCCTTTCTCCCCTTCAGGAAATTGACAAAGAAGGTATCAATTCTCTCAAAGCCAGAAAACTCATAGCACCACAGTAATTAACTTCCACTTTTCTTTTGTATTTTGTTTGTTTTGGGAGACATTATCAATATCTTATATCCTTTCTACTTCTCAGGATATGGAAGGGATATTCCGTAAAGAAAGGTCCTAATTATGCTCCTGAGAGAAAGAAAGTGGCCACTGATTTGACTCGAGAAAATCTACAAAAGTTCGTCCTATACCTTGACTTTTTTTTAACTTTCTAATGTTGTTATATGTGGTATATGCAATTAAGATAGGAAATTGGTACTTATTTTCAGCTGGAAAGAGTTAGAGTTTAAGGAGTATAACTTCAATGCTAAAGGAGCGCCTCTTGAGGCTGGGCATCTTCACCCCCTTCTCAAGGTACAAAAAAGAAATTGTTGTATCCCTCTAGTGTAAGCTTGGCGTTTCGTATCCCTCTGGTGTATATGTTGTGTATTGTTTCCTGCAGGTTTTGAGTAACCTTTTCTTATAACAAACTTCTTTATTTTTTTCGGTGTGTCTTAGGTGCGGAAGCAGTTTAAAGACATATTTGTTCAGATGGGGTGAGAGAAATTCTTAGCATATTTTGTAATTTCTCCATTTTTCTGTTGCTGGTAATGGTGAAGCTTATGTGATCACAGGTTTGAGGAGATGCCAACAAACAACTTTGTGGAGAGCAGGTATCGTCTAGTAATTGCAGAATCATATTTACTGGTCTTCAGTTTTTCATGGCTTAGGGAGATCTTATTAGACACTTGTTCTTGCTATTCGTTAACATGTTTCCTATACAATGTAGCTTCTGGAATTTTGATGCATTGTTCCAGCCTCAGCAGCACCCTGCTCGTGATTCTCACGACACCTTCTTTCTCAAAGGTTCAAATGCTAAATGCTTAGTCACTGAATCTGTTGTTTGGGACAGCTTTTTCTCGGTTCCTTGATGACATCTCAATGACTATCTAACTCTTAGTTCTAAGGTGTAAATCTTTAAATGTAGCTCCTTCTACTACAAGGACACTGCCGGAAGATTATGTTGAGAGGGTAAAACGTGTTCACGAGTCTGGTGGATATGGATCAAGAGGGTACATGACTTGTATTTATTCTTACTACCTCATATTAGTTATAACGGATTTGTAAGCACTCTCACATGGCCTTTTGCATCAAAGGTATAATTATGATTGGAAAAGAGAAGAAGCCAACAAGAATCTTCTCCGTACTCACACAACGGCTGTCTCTTCTAGGATGCTTTATGCACTAGCACAGGTATGACTAGACTTTAGCTTAGCGTTTCAGTTCTCAATCCATATCTGTTTTATGTTTCTAAGTGATTTTCTTTACTGGCTAGCCACTTACAGGTTGTGGAAAGTTTGTTTCCAAATTTCAGTAGAATAATTAGATATCTATCTTGCTGCAGAAACCTTTTGTGCCTAAGAAGTACTTTTCAATTGACCGTGTCTTCAGAAACGAGGCTGTTGATCGGACACACCTGGCAGAGTTCCATCAAATTGAAGGTGTGTCCGTACTAATTGTCAGATGTTGGGAATGATTTTAAAGTTAACATCATGTTCTGTGGAACTCGTTTTCAATTGGCTAAGTGATCTCATGTTTTTAATAAGGTTTGATATGTGATCGGGGCCTTACATTGGGAAACCTTATTGGTGTATTAAATGACTTCTTCTCACGCTTAGGTAAAATCTCTTCCTTAAGTTTGTTCTTAACTTTTGTTCTATTAAGCTCGAGAGAGAAACACGAACTCTTTACGCGATCAATGCTTTTCAGGGATGTCGAAACTGCGGTTCAAGCCAGCTTACAACCCTTACACAGAGCCAAGCATGGAGATTTTCAGGTAATGGGTAAAAAAAATTTATAATCTTGTAAAATTCATAAAACAGAGACAAAAGGTAAAACTTTGGGTGTTCCTGGATTCCAGCTACCATGAAGGTTTAGGGAAGTGGGTGGAGATTGGAAACTCTGGAATGTTCAGACCCGAGATGCTTCTACCGATGGGTCTACCTGAGGATGTTGGAGTCATCGCTTGGGGTCTTTCTCTTGAAAGGTATGACTTTTGAATTTCCATCAACATCTCAGGATCATTCATGATTCTTTCTTAATATTTTTTTTTGTTCACAAACCAGACCAACAATGATATTATACGGTATCGACAACATCCGAGATTTGTTTGGACACAAGGTAACCACAAGATGTTGTTCTTCTTAAGACATAATATTTGGATAAACATTCCCCCTTGTTTTCCATTGCCATATATAATGGTCAAGCCGTGTTTCGTTATTTGCAGGTGGATCTTGATCTCATTAAGCGGAATCCGATCTGTCGAATTGGAATCTGAGTGATATTTTGATTTGTCTTCTTGATTCAAAGATGCTCCTTTATTTGTTAGTCTTTTTGATGACCTCTTGATATTTTCAATTCTTCCTTTGGACTGACTCTGGACTCAATTACGTGCAATTGCAATATGTACAACTTTTCAACATATTTTTGTTTTTGTTTTTGATCATCGAAGAAAGATTATGAATTTATGGGAATTTATCAACAAGGGAACCAAACGTAACAAAAAAAAACAATTAAAAAAAAAAGAATCTTGATCGTGTTCGTGTGTGTGTCTTCTTCGTTTTTAGCTTTTGCTATACATCATCTTTCATACTTCGTCGGCTCGACGCGCCACGGCTACCTTCCGCCTGAGACAGAAGGCTACTCGTTCCCGCCGCGACTGGATCAGACAAGCTTTGTCTCCAACTACCGAAAACTCGTCCGCTACTCGACGATCCTCTCGAAGATCCCGTCGTACGGAATCTCTCCGATTCGCTGCTGTCTGCCCTCACGACTCTCAGAGGATTCTCTAGGGCTTGGACTATGTGTCTCATAAGCGGTCGTCTCGTGGGTTTAGGGTTAAGACAAGATCTAGCGACGATTGCCATTGCCCACACTTCTTCAGAGAGGTCTTCGTCGACGAGAAGAGTTTGGTCTAGAATGTTCGTCACTGCTTCTTTCTCTTGTGATGAAATGTAGGGCAGAATCTCGGTTAGGATTTTCTTTAATTGGGGTTCTTCGCATGAGCTGATTCCGAGTTTTCCTGTGATCAGCTCCAGTAGTATCTTGCCGAAGCAGTAGACATCGTATGCACATGTTGCTGTACCTGGAGAGCCTGGAGATTTGGGGGATGATTGTTAGAACTTTGAGAATTCAAGGTTTTTATTTTATGAATCTAATTCTTAATATTTGAAGACGCACCAGGAACACTTTCTTGAGAAGATCTGAAGAGAGAACAAAACCAAAAGGCAGAAGAAGCTTGTTGTTGTTAGATGTTTGATCTAATTTGGCAAACTGATTCAACTCTCTGTCTGAATTGGAGAAACTTACTGGGATAATCTGAGCAATCGGGCGATTTTCCTTGGACGGCCACTGTTTTCTTGATGACAAGCTCTGCTAAAGCTTCCAAGCCTTACTTCAAACTTATCATCCAGGAGAATGCTGCTTGCTTGAACATCTCTGTAAAGACAGTTACAATGGAGAGCTCAACATCAGTATGAACAGATGGTGGACTGAGAGGGAAAGAAGAAGAAAAAAACAGTAAAATGGATGATTTTTTGAAACCTGTGGACGATAGATGGTGAACAGTCGTGGTGCAGATAAGAAAGTCCCTCTGCTGCTCCCAATGCGATTTTCAGTCTGGTGATCCAATCGAGAGATTTCAATCCGTCTTCAACAAGAGAATTGGATTTATAGAACAATGAGCTTGGTAAATCTCTGTTCGGCATGTACTTATACACCAAGAACTTATGGGTTGTGCTCTCTAAGCAGTTTCCTACAAATGGGACTATTCTCGGATAAGCAAACCGGCTGAAGAAATCCAACTCGGTTAGATACGCTTCGTTGTTCTTCATTGATTCCAAGCCGATTCTTTTCACAACGATCTGAACTCCGGTTTCTAGAACGCCCTTGAAAAGATCCCCCGATTTTCCTTTCTTGATCAGGTTCGAATCGCCGAACTCCTTTGTGGCATTGAGCAGCTGTTGATAGGTAAATGACGATCCAAGACTCGCAAAGTTTATGGAGACTCCTCCTCCCGAGGGAAGTGTTTCATTAGGAGGCAATGGGCCAACACCGTTGTGTCTCCCTCTAGGATGAGTACTAGTTGATGATCTGTTTCTTCGACGGACACATAAACTCACGGTTATTGGTAACAATATGAGAATGAGCATAACCAAAATAGACCCTCCAACTGCAGCAAGTATAACTATAGTCCGGCGGCTTAACCAGGGAGATTTAGGCTTCTTTTTCTGTGCAGGTTGTGGTCCGAAATTTAATCCCTTTTTGGAATAAAACAAAGCGCAATCCGACAATTCCCGCTGGTTCATTGGCCCCTGAAGACAATTGTTGCTCAAGGAAGCACTGATGGGCATAAAGTCAGGAACTTTACCTTCAAAATAGTTTCTTGACAGATCAACAACCCGGAACCTTCTCAGTAAAACTGTGAGATTGCCGTAAAACATGTTCCCGGATATGTTAAGCATTGAGACAGTAGAATCAAAAGTGACAGTGGTATCTGGCAGCACGTCGGAGAATTGATTTCCAGAAAGATCTAGAATCTTCAGCTCCGGTAACGACCATAACCTGGAAGGTAAAACGCCGATGAAACCACTGCCTCTGAAGTCAACGATCTGTAGTTTACTCAGGAAACTAAACAGATCAGGAGGTAGGGATCCTGAAAGGCGATTTCCGGCAGTTACAAGTGTCCGCAAGTTTCTTAGCTCTTTCAACTCTGTTGGAACCGAACCAGACAGGTCGTTGAAGCTGAGATCAAGGTCAACTAAAGCAGAAAGGTCTCCGAGTGGTGGAGGTATGGAAGAGGACAAGCCGTTATGCGAAAGATTGAGACGTTGGAGGTTTGAGAGTGCCCCGATGCTAGCAGGAATCAAACCATGTACCGAGTTTGAGGAAAGATCAAGAATTGATAGGTTCTGAAGAGATGTAAGAGACAGGGGAATACTCCCACTGATTGAATTCTTCGAAAGATCAAAAACCGTGAGGCGTGATAACCCACTCAAATTTGCAGGGATGGTGCCTGTGATTGAACAAGAGCTAAGGTCCAACACCTTCAAAGTCAACAGACTTGATCCGAACCAAACCGGGATTGGACCTGGAAGAGAGAACCTTGAGGCGTTGAAAGAGGACAAACGGGTGAGGTTCAGGAGCGAATCGACTGAGAATTGCGGGTTTTGATTCCCAATCCTTGTTCTTCTGAATCCTGAAATGTTGATCTGAGTTACACTACCATTCCCATCACAACTTACGCCGTTCCAATTCATACAAGGATCGCCTTTTAAAGGCCAATCTCTGCCTCTTAGCCCCAGAGAAGACCTCAGTACCAAAAGCGCCGATTTCTCAACCGGAGAACTTGTCTGTTGCTCGAACGTTGACTCTAACGACAAGAGGAAGAAGACCAGCAAGATTGTCTTCTTCTGATCCGCCATGGTTTCTCTTAACTCTGATGATGAAATCTAAAAACCCTTAAAACCCTTGATGTCCCAGATTCAATTGGAAAGAATCTTTGCAATTTATGGAAAACCCCATCACTCAAAATCAAATCTTTTTTTCCTTCAATTCGATCAAAAAAAGGAAACTTTCTTTTTGTGATTTTCTATGATTCTTTTCTTCAACAAGATAAAAAGGTTCTTTCCCTCTGCGACTTTCTGGCAATTAGTTTTCTGTGCACTTCAGAATCACAGCCATTGTTGGTTACCAATCATTTTCTTCTCTCTCTTTCTAGCTCTTCCATCTTGTTTTTTCTTTCCTAGATTTAGAGAGAGAAAAGGTGAAAAGTCTATAAAAATACGAAATCAACTGGATTATTTTAATATTTGATGTAATTTCTTACAGAACTGTTTTTTTTGTTTTAAATGTTAAGATTCTTACAGAACTGTTCTGGACAGAGAAAGCTTCATACTGGTCAAGAACAGCGGCCGATTCAAATAAAAAGAGTGTAAGAAGTGAAAAAGCGAGATATGGGATCTTTCGTTATAACGCGCTTTACTGAAAGAGAAGCTTTGATACGACACCGTTTTGAACGAGTTTGACTCTCAGCGATCCCGCCCAAGACAGCTTAACGAACTCTTAAGAACTCATTTAAAAATTGCTTAATTTTCTGCTGGTGTTATAAGCTCTCTGTATATTATATATATACTATATGATATCCCCCGTTATTTTAGTAATGTTAAAATCAATGATAGAATTCAGACAGAGGAGCTAAGATAATAATTGACTTAATTACATTTTTTTTGCTCGTATTAAAACGACTAAAGATAAGTAATTTTGGCTCTGTTATCATATGAAAGAAATCAAGAAAAAGTCTAGCATCATTTTTCATATCTTGCCTTTTTGTTTGTTTTTACTCTTCTACACGCCTTCGATAACCATAGTCATTAGTCAGCATTTTCAACACAAAAATCAAAATCAATATATTTTTTTATTTTTTTTTAAGTCAAAATCAATATATTAACCCATTTGATTGACTTTGTATCAACACATTTGATAACTAAATAGTTATGTCGGTTTTTTAAAAAATTGTCATTTTCGTTATGACCATCTTATCATATAGAGTCAATATCCAATTCTTCATCGGTCAAATTTTGGTACCCTACTATTTTTACATATGAGAAAATAATTAATGCTGATCATAAATATCTTTTTTTTTTTGGGGGCCAAAAGTCAAACTATATATCTGAAGTACAATTTGATTGTATCTAGATATTCAATGATTGCACAATTAAATTAGATTGAACAATTTGATATGTTTACATAGCTGCAAATCTAAATGTTAATTTGAATGTCACATAACTCAACCTATGATTTGGGAAATCTACGTCCAGCTAAATAAGGTTTTACTTCACCCAAAATATAATAAATAAAATATTAATTCTTTTGATGTAAGCGTTAATTGTTTTGACCAAAAAAATACAAACCATAGGTTGAAATTTTTATTTTTTTGGTATGAACATATATAGGTTCAAATTTGAGACAGGAAAATGATTTTCAATTGTCAACTATACAAAAATGGTTGTCCTAAGCAATGGTATATAGGTAGTACGTTTGTGTATCGTATCAGGCCTGGTTGAGTTATATAACTATGAATATTAGAATCACGTTAGTTTTATATGACTGCTACAAAAATAGAAACTCAGATACTTTCTATTGCAATCTTGTTATATATGACCGTTAGAAGCCTTGAGATTTATTCCTTTTTTTTTGTTTTGTTTACAGCACCCTTGAGATTTTAATTGTACGTAACTTAAAACAATAGGTCAGCATAAAATAAAGTATCACTAACATTCATGAAAACATTAAAATAACAAAATGACTCTCACTTGCGCATTTTTCCCGAAATATATAAAAGATCCCAAAGATATCTGATAATTTATAACGTTCCAGATTCCGATTCAATATTCAGGCTTGAAGCTGCAACAAAAAATTAATGATGAATATATAGATATACGTCCAAGACTCGAAAAAAAACAAAAGATAAAGAGAACAAAAATATAGCATGAGCAAGATATAAATTATACTATATGTTGGGGTTTGGTTTAGCGAACAAAATCATTCTTGTCATAATTAAGATTCCTATATAACCAAAAGGTAATTTGAACATCAAAAAGGAGCTAGAGGTTAAATGAAGGAATCATATATACCTTTTGCAACCCGTCTCATGTCTCATCAAATCGTTACGGTAAGACATTTTACAATCGTGGATGAAACGTCTATACTAAGCACACGATTAGACGACAAAATCTTTCCCCAAACCTCTCCTCCTTGTCGAGTTTCCAATTCAATCTCCGTACAGCTTATCTCCGTCACCCAACTACCAACGTTAATCAAAACCGCGAGTTTACCGCCATAATTCGCAAGTCTAGACCAAGAAGGAATCTCCTGTAGATCTTCGACACCTTTTAAAACTCTCCAAACCTTTGTATCCGGATCGTAAAGTTTGATCTGATTCTTCTCTCCAAAAGTGTACAACATGTTGTCGATTACGCACGAACCAACCCTCCACCCATTATTCAACACAGTTTCCATCTCCCATCTCTTTTCTTTAGGATCATAAACAAAGCTATTTTTACCATCCATGACGTAAATCTTCTCATCCATCACAAAACTCTTGATCGTTTTCTCATTCACCTCCTCGTTACAAGGACCCGGAACACTCCCCCAAGTTTTCTTCTTGAGATCGAATACTTCGATCCAATCGACGGATCGCGCCTTGCACCCTCCGATCACATATACCTTCCCATCTATAACACCGGTGGCTGCGCAGCCACGTGCCACACGCATGCTTGAGAGGAAATGACACGTGTGAGACCGACAATCCACCACAAAGACATTAGAAGTAAGCTCCCCATCGATGCATCCACCAAAAACGTAAATTTCATAACCAATAGCGATCGCAGAAGATCCCCAATAAGGAAGCGAAGGGAAAGAAGGAATAGGAACCAAAGTAGATTCGTTTTTGAAAGGTTTTAGATTGAGGGAGTACCAACAAGGGGTTTGCTCAAGACGAAGTCTCAAGGCGACATAGAGAACGTTTTCAGTGGCGTGAAGAAGTGAACGTGCGGGGTAAAGCTCAGGGGATGCGATGAAACCGCTGAAGGTTTTGGAGACAAGAGATAGTGTTGGATAGTAACGTCTTGGAACCAAGGCAAAACAGGTCATAGAGATTTCATTTGGTAGCGGAAGATCCGAAGACAACGATGAATCATCGGAACTTTCCACGGGGAATGACATAGCGTTATGTTTATGTATGAAGGTATCAACTCGTTACTCAGGTCGAGTTTATATAGTAAGCTACTTTTGGAAGAAGAAAGTAATCGTTCGGTTTCACATTTTGGCTGGTTTTAATGACTTAATAATGGTCGTTTTAGCATTTAAGATTGGATTTTAATTTTCTTTTTTAATCGGGTGGTCAATAACGTTTCGACTTTCGACTGTATAATCATTAATCACATTCATTGTAAGGGTAGTGGTAGGGGTTATGAATTCGGGTAAATTGAACCGATTTGGTCTAAACAAATTCGAAAGAAATTGATGTGAAGTCTAAGCAAGGCTCTTTTTACCTAAAGAAATCTACTTTTGTAATATCTGAAAAATCAAAAAAACCAGACCAAAACTTAAAATTAAATCATACTGAAGCTCATACGAAATCTAACCTGTCTTCATTTTCTAAAAAATAAAAAGATTCTTTTAATATCCAAAAATATCCAAACCATATTCAAACCAAAATTTTAAATTCCCTCGACTTAAAACCAAACCAAACTGAAACTATGATGTACCAGACTGAAGTCGATTCACTATTATTTTGCTACTAGTGGTTGATTCGCGTTTTACGCGAAATTTTGTGTTGTGTTTATTGACATAGTTAGAAGAAAACTCGATAAAATCAAATATTTTTCATTAAAGTTTGTGTTTCACAAAGTTAAAAAAAAAAACAAATTTTAATATTTATAGTGTTTAGTGGTTCTTATATCTACTTAATGTATTTATATATATATACAATATTTAGAAAACAATTACATAATATATTAATCAAAACTTTAAAATCAAATTTGGTTTGTAAATATCTGTAAGTCATTTCCACAAAATATCATGTAGTTAGTCATTTAATTATTTGAGAGTATCTCAATTCTCTGACGTGTTTCGAATGTGCATTCATAACCTTTTTGAAACAGATTTGGATATTCGTGGATATTAACGAACTCGAATCCAAAAATTTGTTTATTGGATTTGGTAAAACTGAATCCAAATCCAATTATCATATAATTTTATAGTTTTTTTTTTTTTTTTGATGAAATGTTATATTGATTGATCATCGAAAAGCTATGTACAATGCTGCTAAGAAATTGAATTTTCGAAACAGAGCTACTGAACTCTAAAGGACCTCTAGACCAGAGAGACCTCAAAAACAAAGAAAATCAAATTAGCTTGTGATGTTTGGGATTGAGCGGAGATCATGCCATCGCTTAAGGATTTCGTTTTCGTCATCCCCCGATGAAAGGCAAAGGGAGCGAAGGCGGCTGCAAATGTCGTTGTCGATATTATGCGTGAAGAGCAGGGCAAAGCGAGCTGGCCGTTGGTGTCGACGTCCGTTTCTTTCTTGCCATATCCTGTAAATTGAAGATTGGAGAGCAAGGCGGGCAAGGATGGAATCCATCTTGTTGAGCCTACTTCTCGAAACAGCTCTTGTGGTAATTGTCCAGTCCGGATTCGTTCTTCCTCGAAAAAGGTTCGAGCACAACCAATTCCATACGGTGAAAGAGTAAGGGCAGGCAAAAAACAGGTGGTCTCTTGTCTCATTTAGCTCCCCGCAAAGCATACAAGCTTGAGGCTGACCCCACTGTCGCATCTGTTCTCCCGTTGCAAGCTTGTCTCTCAGTGCTAGCCAAGTGATAAACCCATGTCGAGGGATCGATTGAGTGGACCAGACTAAATGACTCCACCATGTCATTTGCCCGGGCTCCCTCAGTTGTTCCCACGTTGCCTTACTGGAGAAATGCTCCTTGAAATCATCACGGGTATGCCGCCAGAGCTGAATATCCCGCCCAGCCGTAGCACATGGCACCGGCAATGCCATAATACGGTTTTGTAGCTCCCGACAATTTATGTTTCGACAGCGCCGAAGGGACCAACGGTGATCGCGAACAGCATCAGCGACGACGGCATGACGGCCGATACCCAGATTTCTTGTACCCGCCTCTCCAACCACATCAATGAGCCTGCCCAAACCTAACCAGTTGTCAAACCAGAAAAAAGTAGACTCTCCGTTCCGGATTTCGTGGTTGATAAACCCTGCAGCTAGAGATCTAAGCTTGAGCAGCTTTCTCCATATCCATGATCCTCAAGCACTCGTTTGTACGTCCCAGAAAGAGTAGTCTCGGAGCAGATAGTGACGAGTCCACGCCACCCAAAGAGAGCTCGTCTTTTCGGATAGTCGCCAAATTAGTCTCAGCGAGAATACCCGAGACATGTCATGCAGTTTCCGAATACCCAAACCCCCTTCTTTCTTTGGCTTGCATACGTCCGCCCATGCTACTTTCGCTCTTGTAGTGATATGTGGAGAGCCCGACCAAAGGAACGCTGAACACATACTCTCTATTGTATCAAAACAACGCTTAAATAAAGTACACATAATTTTATAGTTTACTATTCATATCTACCTAATCATTTAAATAAAGTACACCATTTTTAATAATAATGAAGAAATACATCAATATAAATAAACTATCATTTATAAAAAATGTTTTTTTAAAAAAAATTCTTGTTAAAATCAATGAATGATAGTTACCATGAGAATTAAAGTATAATAACACAAAATATAATAAGTCATATTAACAATTTAAAATTAACAAATGAGTAAATGATGTGTCACAATTTTAAAGTATGAGAAAATGATGTGGTATCATGATAATATTGGGAGATCGATAAGATTGACCATACCGAGATTATGGAAATCATGAAGATCTAGAAGATTCAGATATACGCAAATATTTTAATTAGGAAATTTACCTTTATCTCTAAATATATTATTTACATTTATGTTTATCTTAATTTAGGAAATATAGATTACTTCTACCGCTATATAAGTTTATGCATCTTGTAACTTTATTCTTATGAGAGTCTAATAATAATTCTTCCTAAACATTTTTGTGTTCTTACTCTCATCAATTTATCAGATAAAAGTCCAAACCAATATCGAACGAGAACCAAACGGCAAATCACGGGAATGGATCTATATTGAACATCACTCCTATATCCTAGTTAGTGGAGAATATTACTCTATTCGGCTCATCAGTTACAAACTTACAATGATGATCTGGATAGAAAGGTGCAAAAGAAATAGAAAACTAAGTAAGTAACTTCATAGAAATTCAGAAGTTGACGTAACTAAAATCTTACTACGGCTTTAACAAAACAAAAAAAAAAATCTCCGTCTATGAGATACCTTGCGGTCTTAGAAACAGAAGCGGAGGCTTTAAGATGGGCAATTCTTAGCTTGACAAGGTTTAATTTTAAGAAAATCATATTTGAATCTGATTCGAAGTCTTTGATTGAAACCTTGAAGGATGAGATACCTTGGCCCGTGTTTCATGCGATCATATAAGGTAGTGTTTCATTCTCGTGAAGGAAATAGACCATAATGTTGTTGTTGAGCAAAAAAAAAAACCAATAAGGGTTGCCACATACACGACGACAGTATGTGGTCATCTTTTTTATTAGTGTTGTCACTTGCATGCAGTTGCCGTCAGATTCACTGGGCCAAAAGTTTAATATTTCCAAATACGTAGGCCCAAATGTGAGGCCCAATAATTATGACATAAAGACGAGACAAGGGATAAAAGAGTCATTTCGGGAATAAAGATATTTTACGCAGATACTTTTGCTTCGAACGAGGGAAAAAAATCTTTGTTTTCCCAAAATCATCACATGATGTGGGCCTCTCCACTAACCATTTAACCGCACATCTTAATCAGAGTTAAAGTTGAAAGACAGCAAACCCTAGAGAATATCTAACCCTAGTTATTACGTCAGCTCTTCTATAAATTAAGGCTGCGTCTTATCACCTAAAAATCACAAGTATCTCTCTCTCTTTCTCAAAACCCTAATTTGAAAAAAATGTCTTCAGATGTTGAGTACCGGTGCTTTGTCGGCGGCCTTGCCTGGGCCACCGGAGATTCGGAACTAGAAAGGGCGTTCTCAAAATTCGGCGATGTTATCGATTCTAAGGTCCGTTACACGAGAGATCGGACTCCTCGATCCCGGATTCAGTCGAGCCGATTCCGTTGGTTCTGATCCTCGACGGATCTGTTTCCGATCTGTGTTTTCTCTGTTACTTGATTCGATTACTGTTACTATGTTCTCTCCTTCTTTGTTACTGTTACTTAATTTTTCTCATCGGTACGTTAATCTTCCTGCTTTTATGAGCCCGGAGAACGATCGATTTGTTTTTCTCGCTATTTCATCGTTTTACATAATACCTTATACAATAGTTTTTTCTGATTCGTGTTTTGTTATGCTTTTACAGATCATTAACGATCGCGAGACTGGAAGATCAAGGGGATTCGGATTCGTCACCTTCAAGGACGAGAAAGCCATGAGGGATGCAATTGAAGAGATGAACGGATCAGAGCTCGATGGCCGTAACATCACCGTGAACGAGGCTCAGTCTAGAGGAAGCGGCGGTGGAGGAGGCCGTGGTGGTGGAGGCGGTGGTTACCGCAGCGGTGGCGGAGGTGGATACGGAGGAGGCGGTGGTGGATACGGAGGAGGCGGCGGTGGATACGAAAGACGTAGCGGAGGTTACGGATCTGGTGGAGGCAGCGGTGGGCGTGGTGGAGGTGGATACAGTGGTGGTGGACGCCGGGAAGGAGGTGGTTACGGAGGAGGTGATGGTGGTTACGGAGGAAGCGGTGGTGGTGGCGGCTGGAATTAATAATTCGCTGCTTTGTTTTCGGTTTAGATTATTTGGGTCCGCATCCTTGTGTCTCCGGTTTGGTTCTGGTTCTGGTTATTCTTGTTTTGCTTTTTTGATGTAACACATCGTTTAGTCTTCTTTGCCTAAAACGAGATGTTGATTCGCGTGTTGTTCTCTAAATTATAAGGTTTCTTAATTCAGATTTGATATTTTCATTGCCCATATATTTGATAGATTCAATTGATCTTTTGAAATATATATATTTCGTTAAAAAAGAAGAATTTAATCTGTATATTAGGAAATTATGTCGCCAGTTTTGATCGAAAACGTTCCCCACACGATCTTTTTAGGGGCCACAATCTTTTGCGCTAAACAATCTATGTCGCCAGTTTTTTTAGATTTTCTTCCATATTTGGTCTTTTTTTATTTTTAATTGAGAAGACATAAGAATATACTTCGAATATTCTCTTCCCCTTTTTTCACTGATACTTTTCTCTTTGCCGGCATCTTTTACCGTGAAAGATTTCTTTAAAAAAAAAAAATCATATAACAAGAAAACAAAAAACACATCAAGTTTATTTCTATGATTATATCTTTTTTTTGTAGTAAAACCAAGGCCCCTAGTTGATATTTTTCGGACATGCTTTAGTATGTCTTTTGACAAAGCATTAAGAAAAATGCAACTTTAAGCTGGAGATATGGAATATAGTGAATGCCTAGTTGCAGAATCCCATAGACCTTAGAGCATCTCCATCAGTGAACTCCTATGAAGGGTTCTTAGCTATTTTTTAATAATAAATTATGATTATTTAAAAAGTTTAGAATCCCTTGAATTTTTCACTTCCAATGGTGAACCTCATTGGGGTTCTTACAAAAAAATGTTTCTCTTGAAGCTTTGAAAAGAAGAAGATACAAATGTTTCTCTTGAAGCTTTGAAAAGAAGAAGATACAAATGTTTCTCTTGAAGCTTTGAAACATTTATTTGAACTTTCCCTATCAGCCTTTGCATCTCCTATTAAGCAATTGCATCTATGCCACCTGGTTTAAGTTCCAGGGAAAATCCCACATCCCTAACCGAGTTCCAATGATCCATCATCAGAACCATTTTCTCCTAGAATCTGACATTCCGGGAAAATGAAACAATTGAGGGAGAAAGAACAAAAACCTTTGACGACTTGTGTCTCACATTCTCAAGTTCCTTGTACGCTTCCTGAGCTGCCTTTTGTCTAGCACCATCGGTTTTGTTCCGTGCCTGCATACACCAATGCGGTTTTCATTAGTCCGAAGGAGGATGCAGAGTGTACTGATTAGGTCCAAATACTGCAGCAGTTGTTGAACCAGCTCCTACGACATTGAACACATCATCTACTCCTCTCGTCTCAGCTAAAACGTTTTGTAGACTAAAGAATGAGGCAATATTTAGGGAGCCACGGGTGAATCTTTTCTCCATTGCATCTCGCATCAATCTGTGTTGTTCTCGCTCATCATGTGTACTACCCATCTTCAACATCATTTGTGCATCCTTGCTCTGTTTCAAAACCGCGGAACATCATATCAGCAATGGAGATAGATTCAGCAAAAGCCATAAACTTTGATATCTTATGGGTTCAGTTTGATACCAGAGGTCAATAGGTTACACAAAGATAGGGGAACCGAAACATTAAAACCTCAAGGGAATTTGTATGTTTAGGCTTTTATATCATGAAGAGGATCCATCCAAAATGCAACTAAAGGAACCTCCTTTGGAATTGAAATGTAGACATACCACAGAAGCAGAAGCATCTTTGCTCCCTCCATAGAGCAAATATCCCAACAACAACAATCAAACATCAAGTAAACCCTAAAACCACACTTGATTCTTTAATTCTGCTCTAGATTCTTAAATGGCAATCATAAAGAATACACTCAAAAACAACGACTAGTCAAAGCCTTACCACTAGTAAGCAACGGAAATCGAAAAAAGACAAGATATTTCAAACTCTCACTCATCGAATACCCTCTCAGCCTCTGCACGATCACCAATTTTCACCAAGGATGACAATACGCATATGTAATTTCCATCGCCGATCGGATTTCCTTCGATTTTCCTCGATTTGGTCTGCATGAACTTCACCCTCTCGATTTTTCCTTCGCTCTCTCTCTATTTCTCCGTCGACAGAACAACGATTTGGGGAGATGAAGCGAAATTGTTTTTGCCCAAAACCGAAACCAATGATATGAGGCCACGTGTGTTTAAGGAGCGGTTCTTAAACAAGGGTTTTAAGGAGCGGTTCTTAGCAAAAAATTACATTTTCATTTATTTTTAATACCTTTAATACCTAAGAACCCCACTATCAACCCTGCGTTGGAGATGGTCTTAGAGCATGATTAACGCACATACTCATTTTGGGTCTCTTACCTATTTTTTAATATTAAAATGGTGATATAGTGGTAAGAGACGTTTCTCTTCTGTCTCTTAATTAAGAGAAGTTTCTTCACAAAAGAGAAAAAGTTGTGTGAATTAAAATATTAAAATATTTTAAGAGACTCATAAGAGTATGTGCGTTAATCATGGACTTATACCTCTGGAATATATTGTGCCACCAGCCTCATGATTAAGATTCTTTTGTCTGGTTTGGACTTGTCTTTCTTGTAAAGTAGTTTATCCCCCATCCCAAAACAATGGCAATCTCCTTCAGTTCTTAGAACAGAGCAATATCTATCTAGGAGTAGCACAAATGCAAGTATCTTCTTTTAAGTGTCTATAAATTGGTGTATATCACGCAAATATTAGAGTAAAATGCAAGCATGCATGATAAAGAAGAATCAACGCCAAGGCATTAATTAATTATATAGTTAGCAAACTTCCAAGGGAGAGTTGACCCTTTTTCACATCATTGTACTGGCAAACTTACAATCAACAATAAAGTGTTTGATCCACCAACTTTCCTGCAAGGACTTTAAATTTAAAAGAACCGATGGCTCAATATTGATAAGAAATCTTGATAGTCAATGTGATCCAATTTATTCTCAAGTTGTTACTGTTGTAGTCAATGTATATACTAGATATATATAACAGAGAATTTCTCCTTAAAGTTAGGCAAGAGGCCAGAGTTTTCCACAAATTAAGTAGATGAAGAAGACTGGCAGATAATTTATTAACTTTCTAAGCTTATCCTAGAATTGAATGTGAGAACCTGCTTTGACGCAACTCCTCTCTAACTCAATTAACATGGTTAAACAGATTAAAAACAAGCGCTTTTGAAATCTAACTTGGTTAAGTTGGGACCGCACAAGTCATATACTTCTTAATGTGCAAGTTAAACCTACAGATGAAGATTACCTCTTAAGTTTGGTGATTTAGTAGTTCTACCACTTGCCCCAAATATCAATCTATTGTAAATTCTGATCGAGGGCTTCATAGTTTTGCAGTCATGGTAATCGGATCAACAATAATATTCGTTAGAAAAAGTTATATTTTGGAAAACAAGAGCAATCAAAACCACCTTCTATTGCTCATCACATATTTTGCTTGCCTCAAGTACTCTTTTCTTTTTTTGGCCTTGTATTGTAAATGGAGATGCTAGAATTGATAAAGTTGATTTACAAAAAAGCCTTATTATGATGTCAACCAAGAAAAACATCGTATCTTCAAACCACAGAGTCTGAGAAGGACCTAACTCTTCAATCCGACACTGTTGTTTGAAGAGGCAATTGACACTCGACTCCCTTGGCTTCCTCGGCTTGCTTCTCTGCCACAGCCTTCGATAATCCAAACATCTGAAATCAACCCACATATTGTTATTTGAGAAGATGGATGATCCCCAAATCAAAAGCGTATTGCTTGAAGCCAGAAATCACATCTCAAACAGGATAAAGACTTGTCACATAGATAAAATAATGTGTTTCTTCAAGCTCAATATCATGAATTGTGCAACGGGCTTGGACCAGAAACCACAACTGTAGCAAATGTGTTAAACAATTTCCTATGACATCATGTCTGAAACGCAACTATATAAGTGATTGATTTCCACTTAACACGCATCCAGATACGCCAAACTCATGCCTAATTATGCAAACAGATTCAAAATCCACAATGTTGGAATACCCCTTTTCACATGGGTTTATTACCTAGAGTAAGAATCAAAGAGAGGCTTTCTTTGAGATATAGCTGATAAAAGAGAGCTGAGAAAGAACCTTTTTGATGGTCTTCTGGAAGCAAGTCTTGTGTTCATCCATTGAGGCATGTATGAACTCATCGATGTGATCTTTCACGTCCTCAAAGAAAGTGGCATCATCCTTTACCTTCTTCCTACATGAAGTCATGGCCGGTTTCGGAGGGACTTCGGTTTGATTTTTGGGGGTCTCCATTTGTGCCTGCACAGAAAAAAAACAAAATCAGTTGTGTACATTCATTACTTAAAATTAGTTATTACACAAGTATAAATCTCAAGACTAAGACGAGATTCTCGCTAGCTCAATCACATCCAAAACAACCCCAATTCCATAACGATTACTACAATAAGCAAGATATCCATTCCACCACCAAGTATTCGATCGAATGCCAACAGGAACAAGGAACCCTAAACAAAAACTCCACGCGAAACTTATAGCAAACAAAATTGCAGAGATGATTCTTCTATCAATTACTACTGAAAATCACTCTCCATTATTCGCTTTTTATTTTTCACTAAAGGACAAAAAAGAACAGAGATATCGAAATAACAACAAGTGCTTCGTGATAAATAACAAAATTTACCTCCACGATGTTTTTCTTCTTCTTGCTTCGACGAATTTACGGATCAATACCTGCGATGACTTTCAATTTATTCATTTTCTTCAGTGCCGTAACTCATCCCCGTAACTTATCTTCTTCTTTTTTCGCGATTTTACAGTTTGATTCCAGCGATTTGTCCCACCAAAATCCTTCCTTTCCCACAAAATCAAATCGTAATACTTGTAATTTTCTGGGTTTTTCGCGATTCGATTTGCAGCACTTGTAATTTTCTGGGTTTTTAGTAATACTGAACTAGTAATACTGGATTAGTAATAGTGGACTAGTAATACTGGACCAGTAATACTGGACCAGTAATACTGGACCAGTAATACCAGACCAAAAATTTCTAATACAAAAAGTAACACTATATACATATGTCTTGCAGGATTCCGAAGATGAAACCGAACCACTGCACCCTTTGGATATGTGGTTCCAGCCGAGGGAGTATATGAAAAAAATCAAAGTCGGGACGAGGTGTTATGTCAGTCAAGCGGTGAAGACACTTATGACCGGGTTAAAGCATCCGCTTAAAGCAGAGAAGAAGAGTTGGTTTTTGAATCACCCTCAATTCAAACACTTCTTCCACATTCACCTGGAAACCCACCACAAGGTTCAGGGCATGTGGATGCTTCTTGTGCGAACGGCGCGCACAGATAAAAAGAAGGAAGTTTGGTTCGTCATGAATGGTGTGCCCATCTGTTACTATGTTCAATATTCTATATATTACTATGTATTACTATGTTCAGTATTACCCAGGAACTCGAATCCTGAAATTCAGAAAATGGAATCCCTATATCGATTCTTAGTAATACTTAGTATTTCGGTTTTGGAATGCAAGGTTCGTAAGTCAAAGATATAAATAAGTTAAACAAATAAGTCTTACAAAACAAAAGTTTAACATTTGCTTAATCCACAACACGCGCCAATAAATCCTTCAACCTTACAATCTCTTCAGCATTGTTGTTCAGCTCCATACGCATGCTTCGGATCTTCTCGCGATGTTCATCAACCCCCCTCCTTAAATTAGCAACCTCTTCTTCAAAGGTCACCTCAATGATTGGTCCACCACATGGACATCTTGCCGGAATGTCCATGTCAGCGTCGGCTAGGTGGTAAAGCCTCTCGATTAGCCTCTTGTTCCGCTTATCGGCACTACAGTTCGGGTCCATATCTGTAACATGGAAACAAACTTGGTTTAGTATTACTAAGTATTACTATGTTCAGTATTACTAAGTATTACTATGTTCAGTATTACTAAGTATTACTATGTTCAGTATTACTAAATATTACTATGTTCAGTATTACCCAGAAAATCGAATCCCGAAATTCAGAAAATTGAATCCCTATATCGATTCTAACATGAATCCAGAATCCACAAACCCTAAACAAACCCAAGAAAATCAAACATGAATCCCTAAACCCATGGTGGCCGAGTGGTTTAATCCATCCATTCTTCTCTTTTTTAGGGTTTACCAACCCTACGGCTCGCCAAACCGAGCTGTTGCACTTGAACCCTGAAGAACAATGTAAATTCATACCACAAACAGCTACTTGATGTGTTACCAAAACGAGAAGTCGCTGCAATGGAGAAGAAGTCGTCGTCGAGAGGAAGGGAAGGGGAAGAGAGAGAAAGGGAAAAAAAAATGAGAAAAACTAGTTTGGTTTTGGGTGTGGATCAGAAAAAAATGAGAAAAAAAAAAATTTCATAAAAATTTGGGCCCGCGAAAAAATGAGAAAAAGTTCAAAAAATTTGGGCCCGCGAAAATTTACACATAGTTATCCTCCTAGTTATCTAGTATTAATAATTTGCAAATAGTTGTACTTTTGGATGTTTTCAAAATAATTTAGTATTACCAAGCCCGTAAAATGTGTTTTCTAGTTTTACAGTTGATTTTAGTCAATTAAAGTATGTTTCCAAGGACTTTGTGCATTAATATTACATAAAACTCTTTTTAATTATATTTCACATCATAAGGTGGTTCATATTAACAAAGTGATCCTAATAGTATAAGGTGGTTTTTGTGTAAATATTCTAATAACAAATCATTATGGTATAAATGTATTTTATAAACCTAATACACATTTTTTTAACATTTAATAGTTACTTCTGTAACGTATATTTTACTATTTCGTATTTGTTGTTCTTTTTTGTGAATTTTTCAATTAAAATTAAAATTCCATAATAACACTAAACCAGAATTACCAGTGTTACCTAGTATTCTCAAAGGTACAAGTATAACATATATAAAATCAGTTTTACGTAGTTGTCCCGAGACAGAAATTAACATCCAACAACACAAACGAGTTACACAAAGGAATTACACAAACGAGTTAGGTACTGGTTCCAGGATTATCACCAAATAAGCCTTGAAGTACCCCACCACGCTTTCTTCTTCTTTGAGGTTCTCTAACTGATGGGTATCGATTTACTCTATTTCTTCCTTTTGTTTTGGTATAAGGAGGAGGTATGACGTAAGATGCTTTAACTTCCTCGGGAACATTTCATTCAGACATATGAGGCACTGGATAAATTGTCCTATAATATACTAGCCTTATTCTGATCCGCTCTAAATGGAATGTAAGTTAGCTTCAGCTTCGTCGTATCTTCATCAACATTAATCTTCCTGCATATTCTACTAACCAACCCACAAAAAGTTAACTCCTCCAACGATTCTTTCATCAATAAAGTATAGTTGGGATCTTCTCCTAGAATCCATTGTCCGCCTGAATAATATCTCACATAATCAAAATCTATGACTGTGAACTTACTCATATTCATTGTGCCCTGAAAAAAGAAAAATTTAACAACATTAGTATATATTACCAAATTAAATAGTCATACTAGTGACTAGTCTTACCAGTTGTATCAAATTAACTAGTCATACCAGTGACTAGTAATACCAGTTGTACGAAATTAAAAATATTAGCTAGTAATACCAGTAAACTAGTAATACAGTATACTATTCATACCAGACACATTACCAGCTCCGATTCAGATTTAGAGCTTCTAAATGTCTACAAATTCATACATTATCAACATAAGCTTCTCTTAGACTACGAAAACAAGTTTACTCGTATGTATACTCTTGGGTTATTAAGTATTACTTGGAAATCCCCTAATTGAATACCCAATTTGATTGAATACCCAGCTTTAATTTCAATCCCTAAATTGATTATCAATGATTCAGATCAATGTGACACAAAAAAGAGAGAAATAAAAGAGGCAAAAACTCACATGAATACCAAGTCGGAGCCGGTATGCTGAGGAAGACGACGGAGCCGGACGTCGGAATCGAGCAGAACGCGAAGAAGAATGAAGCTCTTCTTCTGATTGGTTGATTTTTTTTTTCTTTTTCTGGATTTCTTTTTCTTTTTTCATTTTATTTAATTTGTTTAATATTTTATTGTAAAGATAAAATGAGAATAACACATATTAGTAAGGTTATAAGGTTATGGAAAAAAAAAAGGTTAGAGGTGAATTTGGTTTAGACCAAGGTCATTCTAGTGATTTATCCCGAATTTACACACAGTCGGTTCTTGTTATTGATGAGGTGAGGGGGAGATTCGAGAACATCCTTGGGAGAGCAAAACGCTGCGTATTATACAATGAAAGGCGGGGTTAAAACTAAATGGGCCGTCCCGAGGGCCCAATAAAAAATGTAATTACAAAAATTAAGACAATTATCAACGGCCCACGATCATCACTCTTCTTAATTTGGTCCTTAACTTTCCAGAATTTCGATTTCTGGATTTTGTTTGCCTTCTGGGTTCGCTTTTCGCGGGTTAATCGATCTTCTCCGATCAACTTTTCTCGGTCGTCCGCCAATCACCAATCCGTTGTTACGCGCTCTTTGTCTCTGTAGTCTTCTGTAGCGACCTCTCTCCGGCAACAAAAAAAAAAATGGCGAATAAGAGCAAAATCCTGTTCATCGGAGGAACGGGTTACATCGGGAAATATATAGTGGAAGCGAGCGCGAGATCTGGCCACCCAACCCTGGTTCTCGTTAGAAATTCGACGCTCACTAGCCCTTCACGATCCATCACCATCGAGAATTTCAAGAATCTCGGCGTTCAGTTTCTACTCGTTCGTATCTCTAACGCCTCCTCCTCTTTTTTTTCGTTTGATTCCTTCAATTTTCCATAATTTGGTTTAATAATGGTTGGCTGATTCTGTTTTCTACGGAAACTTTGATAGGGAGATCTTAACGACCATACGAGTCTCGTGAATTCGATAAAGCAAGCAGATGTGGTGATATCGACTGTTGGACACTCGCTCTTGGGCCACCAAGACAAGATCATATCTGCCATTAAAGAAGCTGGTAACGTTAAGGTAACAAAACAAAAAACAAAGAGAGCGGTTTGCTGAGTAGACAACATTCATATTCATTTGAAAAACAGTGACACTTGAATCCCGAATTGCATATGTTCTCTCCTTTATTTGGCGGGAGAACGGTTTTTATTTCATTACATATCGACAATGTCTTTGCTGAATTTAGTTTAGAGACTACCTGTTTGTCTCTGAATTTAGTTTCATGTTGCTGATATATAGAATAGTGTGCCTCTATATTGTGTGGGTTTCATGTTGCTGATATGCACCTTTTTCACATCTATCTCCCCAGAGATTCTTTCCCTCGGAGTTTGGAAATGACGTAGACCGTGCCCACAGCGTTGAACCTGCCAAATCAGCCTATGCTACAAAGGCAAGAATCCGCCGAACAATTGAGGCTGAAGGGATCCCATACACTTATGTCTCTTGCAACTTCTTTGCTGGCTACTTCCTCCCAACTTTAGCACAGCCTGGGGCTACTTCTGCTCCACGGGATAAAGTCATCATTTTGGGTGATGGAAACCCCAAAGGTTAGAGAAATCTTTAATGAAATTCCGAGATCCAAATTCTCTAATAACAATTAGCAAAGTGATATATGAGCACAAGTTATTTTTGCCCTGAGCTAACCAAAATTAAGCTGAAAGGTCTTTGTTATAATCTAATAACATGAATCAAAGCAAACTTTTTGCTTCTAACTGAAATTTCCGCAGCTTCTTGCCTATATACTGTCTTCTTGTGTTTTTGATTCTTGGTGATTATATCAGCTGTGTTCAACAAAGAAGAAGACATCGGGACGTACACAATCAAGGCCATAGATGATCCAAGAACCTTGAACAAGATCTTATACGTTAGGCCACCCATGAACACTTACTCGTTCAACGATCTTGTCTCGCTTTGGGAGAAAAAGATAGGAAAAAAACTCGAAAAAATCTACGTTCCAGAAGAACAACTCCTCAACCAGATAATAGGTTTTGATCCGAAACCGTCCTTCTTCTTCTTCTTCCTCCAGTTTTGTATATCTTTGTCCATTGATATGGGTAAAGTGTTTTTTTTTTTGGCAGAAGCTTCGCCTCCACTCAACGTGATGCTATCACTTTGTCATTGCGTTTTCGTGAAAGGAGGACACACAAGCTTTGAAATCGAACCTTCCTTTGGAGTAGAAGCTTCTGAGCTTTACCCTGATGTCAAATACACTACTGTTGATGAAATCCTCAACAACTACGTCTAAAGCTTAGTAGCTTAACCTAAGTCATCTCGTGACTCTTTCCTAAAATGTATCAAAATCGTTTAAGTGTTTTCTATAGATTTTGGGTTTTTAAAGATTTGGCTATAAACCTGTCTGTTTCTCCGGTTTAAATCAATCAAACCGCACCGAACTGGTGGTATTATGATGCACCAATTTTGAATGTATGCATTGGAGCCGGTTTTAATAGCTGTTAATGTTATATATCTCTTTGTATATTTTGTGTGGCTGAAACACGAACTGATAGAAAATATAGTCCACAACTAGCGTCCGACAAATCCACATGGTTGTGCGTCTTTAGTCCAACGGGCTTTTACACGGCGCAAATTGATCAGTTCGTGTCTCTTTAGGGGCAAATTAATAGAATTTGAAAAAACAAGGCAACAAAACAAGTCGAAGTTACAGATCGGGAAACTGAAGAATAAACAAACACGAACAATTTTCCTTCGAGCTAAAACCTATAAATGGGAACAAATTTAATTTCCATCCTGTTTTTATTTTTGTTTTATTTCCTCTAATAGTCTAATATATAGTTTTTCTTATTTGGTTTTGATAACCAATAAAATATGTTTACTATTTATTATTTAGCTACTCCTATATCTATTTTTAAAAAAAAATCTTCATGAATTGATTATTATATTTATATTTGAATTATATATATACTCTTTTTAATTTTATTTGAATTTCTCTTCTCTTTTCTTAATCGAGATTAAAAATTTAGGATTTTTCCTTTTTTATTATTTTATCTAATCGGAAATTTTCTTTTTATATGTCAAAATTTAATCACGTGTGAGAATTATATAATAAGATTGGGGATTATGACTGGATTAGGACTAACAATAATTATACTATAAGATACTCGTGAGACTAGGAATTGATAATTCCCCCGTATATAAAGATATCACGCGTGATTGGTGGAGACATAAAGAGTTTCTTACTTGAAAAGCAATCTGAAACCTCCAGAGAGAAAAGGCATTCGGCGATCCATACTTCCACAGCCATGAATGAAGAAGAGCCACCTTTTAAAAGAAGACGGCCACCGTTTATTAGAAGACGACGGAATACAATTCTGATGCTTCCTGATGATTTGATATTAAACTGCTTAGCCCGTGTCTCAAGATTGTACTACCCAACTCTTTCCTTAGTTTCCAAGAGATTCCGCTCTCTCCTTGCTTCAACGGAGCTTTACCAAACCCGAACCCTCTTAGGCTGCACCGAAAGTTGTCTCTACGTGTACTTACGACTCGGTAACACACTACGATGGTTCACTCTTTGCCGCACACCATATAGCTCAAAAAAAAAATTGGTCCCCATCTCTTCTCCTGGTTCTCCCTCTGCATCCTGGTCGGATGTTGCAATGGTTGGTCATAATATCTACGTCATTGGCGGATTAATAAATCAGACTGCATCCTCTAGCGTTAGGGTCATTGACTGTCGTTCTCACAGATCGCTTGAAGCCCCAAGCATGCAAATCGCTCGTGTGTTCCCATCTGTTTGCGTCCTTGATGAGAAAATATATGTAATAGGAGGCTACACAAATCTTGATTCAACGAATTGGATTGAGGTTTTTGATACGAAGACCCAGACTTGGGAGTTTTTGCAGATCCCTAGTGATGAGTTATGTAGAGGCGTTAAGTACGAGAGCGTTGGGTATGAAGGAACTGTCTATGTGATGTCCATGGAAAAACATGCGACTTACAAGCTAAATAAAGGTAGATGGAGAGAGGCAGACTTAGCGATGAGTGTTGGATGGTATCGCTCAAAATCAGCTTATTGTGTGATCGAGAACGTTTTATACCGTTGTGTTAGCATGGAGATCGATTGGTACGACCCCAAAGAAAGATTATGGAAAACTTTGAAGGGTTTGGAAAGATTGCCTAGATTTCCTCCTAGTGATCATGTTAAATTGACGGATTATGGTGGGAAAATGGCTGTTTTGTGGGAGGAGTATGTGTCTATCAATAAACATCATCAAGATAAAATAATTTGGTGTGCGGAAATTGCTATTGAAAAAGGACAAAAAGGAGAGATTTGGGGGACGCTAGACTGGTTTGACGTTGTGTGTACAACCAATGAGCCATATAGTAGTTTAGTGCATGCTCTTGCTACAACCATTTGATGAATATGAGTTATGATCATTCATCCATGCAACAAAATCAATTTTTGTTTTTGTTTTTATTTTGATTTTGAATTTATGTATTATTAGTCCTGCGCTAGTGTTTTCCTTCAATTACATACTATCTAATGTAGGATGAATTTTTTTTGTTTGTTCTTAAGCATGAATCTGAAGAAGGTGTAGAACAACAGTAGAAACAAAATGGACAATAAATGTAACAGAGTTCTTAACACTATAATGAAACACACCATCGTTTTCAACAATTAGGACAAGATAAATTTCACCTCAACTTATAACTAATGCATAAATACTGGTCCATAACTTTACAGTTGGGAAACAAAATAGTGTAATTAAGAAAGATCACGCCCTAAATATACTATATATGATTGAATGGAAAATAATTAGGAAAGAAAAAATATACTATTAATTTGTAAACCGATCCCTTTTGAGTAAATTGGGGTCTAAGCAGTTAAATGTCAAAGTAAATGTAATCTATTGAAAATAGACTACAAATTCAAACCCTTATACTCCCGTTCAGGAAATTTATAAAGACAGTATCAATTCTCCCAAAGCCAGAAAACTCATAGCACCACAGTAACTGAGTTCCACTTTTCTTTTGTTTCTTTTGGGAGACATTATCCACATCTTATATCCTTTCTACTTCTCTGGATATGGAAGGGATATTAAAGGTCCTAATTATGCTCTAAACCATGTCATTGTAGGTCCAACATGTAGCAGACGAAAGGGCTTTTACAAATACAAGGAGGGAAGGTTTGTGCCATTAATTTTATTCCAGTTGCAGGGAGTTTGTATGATGTATTTGCCTTCACAATTCATATTGATTTATGTATCCCTTTCTCCCCTTCAGGAAATTGACAAAGACGGTATCAATTCTCTCAAAGCCAGAAAACTCATAGCACCACAGTAATTGACTTCCACTTTTCTTTTGTATTTTGTTTGTTTTGGAAGACATTATCAAATCAATATCTTATATCCTTTCTACTTCTCAGGATATTCTGTAAAGAAAGGTCCTAGTTATGCTCCTGAGAGAAAGAAAGTGGCCACTGATTTAACTCGAGAAAATCTACAAAAGTTCGTCCTATACGTTTGCCTTTTTCAACTTTCTAATGTTATTACAGGTGCTATATGCAATTAAGATAGGAAATCGGTACTAACCTGCAGCTGGAAAGAGTTAGAGCTTAACGAGTATAACTTCAATGCCATCAGAACCATCTCATTACTTTCGATTAAATGTACATTTGTGTATTATGATGCATGCTTAGTATGTAAACTATTATTTTTCTTAAATGGAAATGGCCTCTTTTGACCCCTGAATCCAAAACACAGATACTATTTGCCTAAACAAAGTTCAGAGGACTTGAACCTAAAAGGAAGAAATTCTCACTGTTTGTATCCAACAATGGTTTCAAAACAAACCAGTTAACTTGCTGAAGAAGCAAAAGGCTTAGATGGTTACGGTAAGAGCTTCCTCAATGTGGAAGAAGCTATTTTCCACCTCTCGCACCACATGATTTCACCAATGATCTCCAGTCCTTCTCGCTTGATTTTTATCTCTTTCCCCCATATCTGTTGTGCTCGTTTGTAGAGGATAAGCAGATTGTCTCGGTGATTAACGAACTTCATATCTGAACAAGATTCTTCAATTTCTACCTTCTGGAGTATAGAAGGATCTAGAAGATTCATAACATTTAAGATATTATTATGAATAAATATTTTAGATATTTGTATTTATGCTAATGTGATTCTATTAGGTTAATTAGGTTAATTACAATTCTTATATAAATGTATCATTCTTGTATATCCATGATTATGAGAGTCAATACAATATTCTTCCAATCTTAATCTCTCTCATCACTTCAATATGGTATCAGAGCAGGTTATGCTCGAATTTCGATCTAACGATCAAATTCTTTTTTTTTTTTTTTTCAAATTTTCAAGCTTAAGTGCTTTTGAATTTGATCAAACTCTCTTTTCTTATGATTTCTAAGTCTACCAAGCCATGGTGCTTCCTTTCTCTAAGCCAATTGAGCTTCTTCTTTAAGCCTAGTGCTTCCATCAAATTCCTTTAATCTATTCTTTTTCTTTCTAATTCTAAAGCCTACGTGCTTCTAATCTAAGCCATAGCGCTTCAAATTCAAGCCAAAGTGCTTCTGTCAACAAGCCAAAGTGCTTCCCCACAATCACTGTTTCATTTCCGAGATGGTGTCTGTGTAATCACCATATCAGATATGCGTCTCCGCCTCCTCTATTACCCGGATCTGACGCTACCGATGTCCACCTCCACCGCTGAGATCTCGACTCCGCCTCTTCCGCCGATACAAATCTTCGACACACGTCCAAAGGAGCCGCTCTCCTCTCCGGTCACCGCCCATCCCAAGTTGATCAGCGGTCAAGTCAGAAGACTTCATCAAAGCTATCATACTTCCAAATGATTAGTATCGGTCCAACCGCATCGAATCGGGTCACCGCCACCACTGTCAACGGAACTATCACTTTCCACTCCGTCGCGTCACTAAACGCCAACGCCAAAAGCGCTACCACCGGATCTCTCTGAAATCTGCTTCAAGCCCTGACGAGCCTCCGCTCCACTCGACCACTCCGTCCTCCATCATCTCTCTCTTATCAACCGCTTTTCCTAAGTTTTATCGCAGCCACAACCCACCGGATCCACACCGTCGTGTTCTGCTCCTTCTTTGAATGCTGACAGTGGCGCTCCAAAATGTCCACGAGGAGGAACTACAGTGAACCAAGCTTCACAGATTGTCGAAGCCCATTGGTCACACAAATCCAAACTTTTGACGCCCACCGATGTTGAGAAGCCTATCAAATGCCACAAGCGCAGATCTCCCAAAAGCCCACATCAACTACATTCCCATACTATACAAGCCCGCTCCAGTTCCACTCCATACTATCATTCTAGGATCAATCTCAAGCCGCTATTCTGCAACTTCTCCATAACCGCCTTGAAATTGAGGGGGCGTATAGAAGGATCTAGAAGATTCATAACATTTAAGATATTATTATGAATAAATATTTTAGATTTTTGTATTTATGCTAATGTGATTCTATTAGGTTAATTAGGTTAATTACAATTCTTATATAAATGTATCATTCTTGTATATCCATGATTATGAGAGTCAATACAATATTCTTCCAATCTTAATCTCTCTCATCACTTCAATATGGAGAACCCTCCATACATTGCTATGACCATCGTATACATGAATCTTTCTGTCCGCTGTAGAGAGGCTGTAGATTTGGTTTTCGATCACACAAGAGATAAATGTCCAGTGGTTGTCTAACGTTGCTTCTTCAACTTCCAACAGGCTTCCGTGATTTGGATCGAACATCAGACTTGTCAATCCATCTCTTTTGATATAAATTTTTCCATTCAAGACAACACCTTTCATTCGGATGATGCCTCTGTCTGCGTCCAGTTGTGCAACACCCACAGATTTCAATCCAAACTTCTCAAGATTCAAGGCGATACAATGGTATTGCCGACTTTGATTAGATAGTCCGATGATGTATAATGTGTCATCAACAGCCCCTAGGGCTGGCAAGCAAAAATCTTCTCCTATGTTACAAGTTTTAATTACCGTTGTTCGTTTCTTTGAGTGAGTACCAGCCACGTTCGATGTAAATCAGGGTAACATCTTCCGTCATTCCATGAAACTTTCTGAACCAGTAGATACCCGGAGGTGAAACTAAGTTGTTGAATGTTTGGGATGTGCGTTGAAGAATTGGGTGCTGCTTGATGGGAACTCGTGAGAGACACTGAAGGGTTTCTTCTTTAGAAAGCTTCTTCCATGGACGCGGCGTCGAAGTCGCTTCCGGTGAGTTCTTCATGCTGATAGATTCAAGAAAAGAGAACGTGGAGCAAGAAAGCATAAATTATGGCCCAATAATCTAATTATACTAAACCTTGATTGGGCTGGTTTAAATTGGGTTCTTGAAAAAGAAGCCCATTTTCTATCTCAGGCCCAAACCTGGAGAAACCTAAATCTAAATCGAGCTCGACGAGCCTGAGTCCTCCTTTGCGTGGCTTTTCCAGACTTGGCTGATACAGGTTGCTGTTTTTCAAGTCTTTAGTCAGACTCACCGAGGAGAAACTTGCTCACGTGTATCAGTCGATTCATAAATTGCGTTGTTACTGAGACAGAAACGGCTGCTGAGTTTGAGGCATTCTGGGACTCTATCGTCAGAAGATACTATCTAGAGGATAAAAACTGGCTCCAGTCGATCTATAATGCTAGGCAACAATGGGTCCCTGTTTTTATCTAGAGGATAACGACTGTCAAATGTTTGAGTATTCAGGGATTCTTTGTAGACACATATTGGCAGTATTCAGGGCCAAAATTGTTCTTACTCTTCCATCTCGGTATATACTAGGCGTTGGACCAAAGAAGCAAAGACTAGCGGCACTGAAGAACAACCCGAGTTTTTTCAAACAGTTGCCAAGAATCTGCTGTGACAATCTACCCCAAGAAAGCAACCAAGTATGTGGAGGCGGGAGCCAAATCTATTCAGGTTTATAAAGCTGCAATGGATGCCTTAGATGAAGCTGCCAAGAAGGCTGCTGCTGCAAGTAATACAATTAGAGGAGCAACACCTGGAACTACTTCTGCTAATGGAGATTCTTACCCGTTTGACGAAGCGATTGTATCATCCAGGGGTAAGCGATTGTATCTATTGGTACTCGATAATTTTATGACATTGATGTCCTTTGTTCCTTGGGAATAAGTACTAGCTTCAATGTCAGAAGAGGACGATACTTGAACTGACAGCTGAACTGGAGAGGACAGGTCAGCGGTGCGAAGTTTATCGAGCAAACTTGCTGTCTATTTTGAGAGATATGGAAGAAGAGAAGTTTCAGCTGTCCCTCAAGGTACAAAATGCTAGACTAAGCTTGAAAGAGTGAGTGCAACCTGCTGGATACATGCAACATCACAATTCAAATCGCATACTGTGGTATTGCCAACATATATGGGAATCGACTTCATGCTCTTACTCATTGAGAAAATGATTGGGAGTACAATCTATTGCAAAGACTACCTACTGTAACAGGGAAATCCTGAAAATTGGGTCCCTCTTTCAAAAACCCTAAGATATTATACATGAGGAATCATATGAAAGACCAGAAAGGATGGGATGTTGGAACTTTTTGCTTGTTTCACAGACTATCCTTGAAGCTAATTTTGATGTTCTGCACTTTGATGGACACTTTGTAACTTTTGATGTTCCATTTTTTTCAAGACTGAAAGTAGGTTAGTCCTCTAAGCTTCACATTTCCTTTTGCTAATTCCAGCTCATTTCTGAGCTGATTTATCTTTTTGTCCTGCAAAATTGGAGGCAATATGGTCAGCACATAAGAAAAATTGAGGTTTCATGAGCAATGGCTCACAATGACAAAATGAAGAAAAAACCCTTAATATGCAGATATACATTATACTGTAAGACTCCTCAGTTATTCCTTTTGTTACTAGGAAGATCGTATGATAAGCTGTCCAGAATCCCACTTTCCTCTCTCAGTTCATACATAATCGCTGAAGGGAAGAAATATGCAGCAGAAGGCGCAGCATAACAAAAGATAAGAACCGTTTTCAAGGAGTATAACTTCAATGCCAAAGGAGCGCCTCTTCTTCACGTCCCTTTTGATCCGAAACCTTTCTTCCTCCAATTTTGTATATCTTTGTCCATTGATGTGTTTTTATTTTTAATCGCAGAAGCTTCGCCAAATTCACATGGTCATGCGAGACTTTTGTCCAATGGGCTATTACAAGATACACGGATTTTAGAAGCCGACGATTTGGGGGGGGGGGCGCAAATGAATTGAATTTGAAAAAAGCAAAGCAACGAAACAAATCATATTTACACAAGTGCTAATCTTAAACAAACACGAACAATTTTCCTCCGAGCTAAATCAAATTTAATTTCCATCCAGTTTTTTTTTTTTTTACTTCCTCTAATTCTTCACTTGCAGAAGCATAGTTTTGTCAATATGTAACAAATAGTCCAAAATGATTTTCTAAACAATTTTCTTTTCTTGTTTGCAAAGACAAAAGTGACCACCAACGGTTAGTTCATTAGTCAGATCAGTCCGCACGCGAGCCGCTGGTGCTCCGGCTGGCATATTTCTGCCACACAAACAAACAAATCATAGTCGTCATAATAGACCTTATTTTTGGAATTAGCCTAATTAATCTCAAAATCTACAATATATTCTGATGCAATCTCTCTGTATCGACCGATATGAATGTGGATGAGAGCTATAAAACTTACAGTTGCAAAATAAAACATGCATTAGTAGACAAATGAAGGACTCAACACTGCAAATTATTAAAGTTTTTACCTGTTTTCCGAAGCTGAAAGGGATGTACTTGTACTTAATCATGTGGGAGATCTGGCGTCTCATGGTGAGAACAAAGAGAACGATCCAATAGCAAAGCAGGATTGGCCAGAACACAGGAACGTCAAATACCGAGAAGAATGTCATGAGAAACGAAATGCAGAAAGCCTTCGTCATGGAGTACCTGAGATCACAATGCAAGTAAGTAAGTATAGCCAAAACTCAATGGCAACTTATGTTTTTTACCTTAAAACAAAAACAAAAAAAACTGAAACTTTCTATAGTAAACCCATCACCAGAAAGTTGATACCGTAACTGTAGAATGCAACAAGTATTGAGACAAGAAAGCTTACCGGTCGCAAATTAGTGATTCTATATCTACCATGATCAGTTGTGAAAGACAGTAAGATAGAAAATGCTAAAATGCAAAAAGAATGTAATGTGCGTGGAGACATGCTTTCATCACAGAATGGCATATCAGTAAAAGAAAGCTGGTTCTTGTGAGAAATCCTAAAGGTTTCGAGAATTTAAAATCATTATCAATCATATAACGCAGCAATGTAGCGACAAAGAAGATGATACTCCACTCGACAAGCATTTCACATCATGAAGACGTGAATACGAAACCATACGTTACTGTGAAGAACTTTGACGTGGCAATTAGCAAATACGAGAAATCAACAAGGCACATGAGACGTGCATTTGAGGTCATTTGGCATGGCATTACCAGAATTTGAACTCAGGGAGTCGGCGAATAAAAGGCTTGAACTCATCAGAACCTCTAGTAGGGAGAGAAGGCCCATCAGAGACCCCAGCAGCCTCAGGATCAACAAGAGGGGACAAGAACCCGATAAGCAGGTTAAGAAGGTAGATTCCAAGACCGTAGGCGATGATGTAGAATCCCTGAATATAGTAAACCCTCAAACAGTAGATAAGAGCGACGACAAGAGTTCCGATCCACCTGTAAGTTGCATGAGGTGTAGTCTTGTCTAGATAATGTTGGTAAATCCTCCATGCCTCATGTGCTCGCTGTTGAACAGGCGTGGCCACTGAACCACTATCACCTCCGTTTCCATCCATCTAATGTGATAATGAGACCTAGAGGATAAACAAAACAGTTGAGCGTAGTCAAACTCACTCTTGGTATTACAACTTGAATTGTTTCTGGCTTTATAGTAGAGCAAAGCACACAAAATTTGGATGACTTATGAAATGGTCGTTATGAAGCCTAGCTCTAATATCTCTGCACCTTATCTACAAAATCCCAGGTTTCTTTATCCGAAATGAACATTAACACAGAATCTCTAAACAGTAAAAGCACATAACAAGCTTTCAACTTCGGCCTTTGTCCAGCGAACCAATATTAACCATACGACTCTCGAAGATGAACCCAGAAACAAAGATGTGCTCGAAATCGTATCTCAACGCAAAACCCCAGAGAAGGAAAACTAGCAGCTAAATCTTGAAAATGCCATTGATTCTCTCTTAACTAATCGATCTCAAAACCCTAGTAAACAGCAACAAGATGAGTCCAATAAATCGCAAAAATAAACAAACAAAAAACCGCTCAAATTCAGATCTGGAAACTCAATCGGTAACGATTCAAACAAGTGACCAAAAATCACAATCGTTCGCAAAAAAAAAAAAATCAAAAAAAAATCAGAGATCTTTGATTAGAAACTTGCAAAGAAATTGAAAGCACTTACGGGAGAAGAGTAAATGATAGCTGCTGGAGCGAGAAACGAGCAGATCTCTGACGGAAGACGCAAACACCACCAAATGAAGGAGAAGCCGATTTGATCTCGATAATTCAACAATTATCTGAATGTCCAACTAAACTTATATGGGCTTCACTTGTTTTTATATGGGCTGGGCTTTTTAATATAGCTAGCAGCCCTGTAGTGTAATGTAAGCTGAAACCTAAAGATTGAAAGAGCAAACCTCATCGTTAGCCTCCTTCTCCTCCTCTACTATCCATCCGTTCGCTCCTCCGTCTCCGTCCAAGTCAACATGGTATCTCTCTCTCTCTCTCTCTAAGCATCTCTCTCTCGTATGAATCGTTGTTTACGTTTTCTGGTTACAGGCGCCGAAGAAGGATAAGGTTCCGCCGCCGTCATCGAAGCCGGCGAAATCCGGAGGTGGAAAGCAGAAGAAGAAGGTTCGTCTCACGAGAATTTAGGTTCCATTGGAATTGTGTAAAGATCTGATTCTTGTTAGGTTACTGTGAGCTGTGTGATATGTTTAGGGTTGAAGCTGTTAACATTATGAGGATTTGTTTTGCTTGTTGTTGATTGGCAGTGGAACTCTCATTTTTGTTCGTTCATTGTGCTTAATTGATTGAATGATTATTTGAAACAAAAACAGAAGTGGAGCAAGGGAAAGCAAAAGGAGAAAGTGAACAACATGGTGTTGTTTGATCAGCCTACTTATGACAAGCTTCTCACTGAAGCTCCCAAGTTCAAGCTCATCACACCTTCCATTCTCTCTGACCGTATGAGGGTAAGTTAAAGTTTCTTCTATTTCATTCCCTAGGGGCTTTGATTTATTGTTACATTACTACAAGTATCACCAGAATCAACTAGTGAATATTGTTTGGTGATAGTAGTATCATCTTTTATTTCAATCAATTTTACAGAAAGAGAAACTCTATGTATGTTGTTGTTCGAATCCTTGGTTCTTTGCTTCCACATAGTCTCAAATGTTGTATGTAATAAGTTGTCAACCTCGAGCTTGCCTAACACTTCAAACCTATATTATGTTTCTGTTTCCCCTTGTTTGACATATTTTCCGTATTTTTTTATATATACAGATAAGCGGGTCACTAGCAAGGAGAGCGATTAGGGAGCTAATGGCCAAAGGTTTGATCAGGATGGTCGCTGCTCACTCGAGCCAGCAGATTTACACTCGTGCCACCAACACCTAAGATGTTTGGTTCTTGATTTGTTTTTCCTACCTCTTGGTTTGGTTATGCAGGAACTCGTTAGAATCTGCCTTTTTGATCCATCCGTTTTGACCTTTTCGTCAGATTTTCTGGTGTGTTTTTTTAATAGTTCCTCGTTGGTTTATTTATTTACTTGCGAAAGAATACACCTGGATTTAATTTGAGTTATTTGACCCCAAACGTTTGTCTATATCAACTCAGCCCCTTAAATATTTTCGACAAAACAACCGAAAGAAGTCAATTGACGTCGTAACCCCAATATTTGTCACAAGTCAATTTAACCTCTAGTATTAGTCGAGAACTTGTAAAAGTAAAATAGAAGAATTGCCAAAAAAGATAGATAGCTTTATTTATTTATTTATCATGATCACTCTTGTTGTAAAGCTTAAACGTTCTTTTGGTTCTGAGTTGTATGATTTTTCTCTCTTGAAACTCTTATAATTTACATAACACTGTCGGAACTATCTTTCTTTTTCCTTTTTAACTCCGGCCAGAACACCTCAAACTTCCGGTAGATTGTTGATTTCGGCCTTATGATCGTTCCGTTCATATGACAGTCCCGTCTTTAATGGTGGCCTTTTCGACAATCACAGTGATACCAGATCGAATGTAGAATCCTTCCTCTGGCCTGTCAGCTTCTTGAACATCCTGAAAGCAAAACAAAAACCCATTCACGTTAAGAATGTTGAATCTCTCAAAAGTCTTACTCATCATAAAGACAGAAAACGCTAAAAGAATCAAGAATGGAAAAGAAAGCATACATCTTTGTTCAAGATCATCACGTTTTTCCCGATCTTTGCATTCTTGTCAATGATGCATTTCCTTCAATGTAATAAACAATAACATCATAGTTTAAGAATCATTTCAGACAAGAATATCGAGATTACGGGTTGTTACCTGATCTTTGTATCTCGGCCAATGCCAATTGGAACATTGCCTTCCGCGAGCAGAGACGCAATCTCAGATTCGGTTTGGTAACTATCCGCTCCCATCATTAAAGTATCCTGCATGAAAAACCAGACTCAGTTTTTGAACTCAACAATGTCCTTAAAGCTCGGTCCTTTTCGATCGAGGATTCACACCTGAAGCTCAACACCATAGTCAAGACGTGACCTTTCACCAATGATGGAACGTTGGATGCTGCATTCTCCCAAGAAACATCCGTGTGAGATTATCGAATCTACAAACTGCATAATCATCAAAGGGATCATACCAATTAGTGAATCATTACTCAAGATCCACAGGCTAAAGAAAGGGATTTCTGCGTAAAGAGAAATATGTTTACGCGGCATTTCTCTGTTTTGGTGGGTGGTAGAAACCGAGGAGAAGTGTAGAAAGGCGTATTCTGATCGTAAAACTCAAACTTGGGATGCTGCGTAAAACAAGAACGAAAGAACAATAGTTGGGAGACTGGATCGAAGATAAAATCAAAAGTTAGAAACATTTTTGAGTATTAACCTCTTCGACAAGAGCAAGATTAGCTTCATAGAAGCTCTTTATAGTTCCGATATCTTCCCAATAGTCTCTGTAGATGTATCCCTAAAGAAGACAGTTTGGTTAATTCGTTTGCAATAGAACTCACATAATTATTTTAAAAGATAGAGCTTCTTTTTTTTACTTGAACATTGTGATCTCCTATAGCTGCAGGAATAATTTCAGACCCAAAGTCATTGGAGCTCGGATAATGCCATGTCAGAAGTCTCAGCAAAGCTTCGGTTTTGAAACAATAAACTCCCATTGATGCAATGTATGGAGATTCTGCTGCTTCTTGATGAGACAGTCCAAGCATAGCTGTATCGGTTTGCTGCATTAACGTTATAATGGTTAAAAAAACAGCAGAAATAATATTCGTTTTATGGATGTTTCGTAACTTGTAAGATTCGGAGATAAAACTGTACCATTGATTTCAGATCGATGCCAGTTGGTTTCTCAGAGAAATGGACTACACGTCCGCTTCGATCAATATTCACTAGTCCATAATCCGATGCACGGCTGAAAATTCACAAAACCGGTATTCAGAATCAAGTCAAAAAGGTTGGAAACGTAAAGCCAAACGCACATCATAGTGCTAAAGAAACTAACCTCTCACCTACTGGTGCGCACGAAAGAGTAATATCGGCGTTTCTATCGACATGGTACTGTCCAATGCATAGTGTTTAGAGCTAGTTAGCAAAAATAGTTTAAGACTATTAAGAGGAGGAATTTGTTTTATTTTTATGCTTATATTACCTGAACAAAGTCCATATAATTCATTCTATAGAGATGATCTCCAGACAAGATAATAATATTCTCAATGTTCCTGTTCTTAGCATCCTATAATATAAGAGATCAACAGATTCAGACCATTTCAAAGAATCACAAAGGAACAGACTTTTAATGCCTGATAAAACCCGTAAAATGATAGTTCTTCATACCTCAAACACCCATAGAAACTTTCTCACAGCATCTGCTGTTCCTTGAAACCACTTTTTCCCGGCTTCACCAGGAGTTTGTGTAGCAGCTAGAACCTGTGTCAAGTAAATTACCGTTGCTTAATTCATCGAATCCAGAGGAAAAAATCGAGAAGGCGTTCGAAGAAACCATATTGTTATATTTACCTCAACGAAACCATCTCCAAAGTTAATGCCATTCCCGAAATAAGTACGAGCCAAATGACGATTGAGGGAAGCCGAGTTAAACTGAGTCAGCACGAAAATCTTGTTTATGCAACTGTTAATGCAATTACTCATCGGGATATCGATCATCCTGTAGCATCCACCTACAGGAACCTGCAAATATTGTTTGAAGAATCAGAAAACCAAAGACTTGTCGTTTGCACAACATTATCTTTCGAATCAGTAAATGATAATCACTCACAGCTGGTGTTGCTGCTCGCTTTGTAAGAGGAAAGAGTTTAGCTCCATTGCCTCCTCCCAGAATGATTGCAGCCACATTTTTGGGATCTGCTTTTCTTCTCTCGAACATCGAAGGCTGTGCTGTCTGAAAACAAAAACCATCACAAACCAATCAATTAAAAAAGGGAATCTCTAAGACAAGTTATCAAGTGTATTGATGAATCTGGTCATTAACTTACAAAAGCCTCTTTAGCATTCTTTGAAGTAGCAATCGCGTAAGCAACACCGGGCCTCGACTTACGAATTCTGGACTTCATGGAAATTGAATCTGAAGCAAAAGGTTTAGAGAAGCTTCCTTTGATCTTCTCACCCCAAAATTTGTTCTCAACATTCTTCAAACTGTCTTTGGGCAAGACAGTGTTTGTCCCCAAGCCAAAGTAGCAACAAGAATCCATCTTTTTTTGTTGACCTGGAATGAAACGGAACAGAATCGTATAGCTTGTTAGTAAAATTATACAAGTAAAGTGAAACAGCACATTAGTACTACTAATAGAATAATGTATTTCTCGGAAAGTAGGAAACTTTTGGCGAACCCAGATGATAAAACGTCCGATTCGAACAAAAACTTTGACTACACAGGTGATGTAAATACACAGTGTCTCTCAGAAATTCATTGTATCAAGACAAAAAAAAAATCTAACTCTTGTAAGTACCAAGAGAGACCTGTATCTTCAGAAATCAATGGAATTATCTTCGGCAGGTAACAAATCTTTTAAAACATAGAAACGAGGAAGAGTGTTGCCAAAACAAAACAAAAAGAGATGTATACTTTCTAAATATGAACCGAACAAGGTTTGGATCAAGATGAGTTTGAACCAGATAAAATAGTCAGATCACTGGAAGACAACTAGAAGATTCAGAACACTAAACGGGAAGGGAAAAAACTGAGAAGTTCATGACTAAAAATCGGACAAAGAGACTTTTGATCCAATTCTGGAGAAGAAACTCGATGCAACATTGTTTAAAGCTAAACAAAATAAAGCAAACTCGTTTTGTGAAACCTCCAAAGGTGAAAACTTTACAAACGTTCAGGAGCTAAAACACCGAGATAGTTAAAAGGAACATTCATGAACACAAGGATATATATATAGAGAAGAAGATCGGACAGGACCGGAAAGTAGAGTCCTTATTCGTATTCTCTGGTTTTGATGAATGTGATCTCTCGTTTGAAATCGAAGGAAGAAACGAGGATTGCTGATCAGTGAGGAGCTAAATTGCTTTTCTATCATCGAAAATATGTTCTATATTTATCCTATAATTTTTTTATCTCTCTTTTCTGTTTTTGAACTAGGAAATTACAGTTTCAACTTTCAACTTTCAATAATCTGCGGATTGTAATTTTATGTTTGAAATTGTTATTGGGTTCCTTATTCTCTCATTAGAAAAGATATTGGTTTTTAATTCATTTTCGTAAGAAAAAAAAAAACTAAAATATCTTACTCTTTTCGACAAACTCTACAAAAATCTAAAATATCTTGCTCTTCTAACTATAACAATAAGTCAAAATGCCAAAATTTAAAATATATTATAAACATTATGTTTTACAAGGGAATAAATTGTTAAAATTTGAAAATTGAACAATAAAAAAATATCTTTCAAAAGATCATGTGAATATTTTACCAACCAAGGCATATGTGTCTCTGTCTGAACCAAAATGGACGACTCTGGTTTCTCCCATACTCTTGCTACGGGGAATCATATGGGACACGTGGCGCTCGACGATATATCGGCCTGCTTGTATGTGGACCCAGGCCCATTTTCATCTAATTGGCCCAGCCTAGAGGTGCGCTTATATAGTCCGTACACGTCGTTACACAAAAATACAAAATTGCCTCAAAGGCAGAGAGATTATATTAATTATAAAAAAAAAAAAGTAGTAGTAGAATTTAGTTGTAATCAAACGCCAAAAAATCATAATAGAATAGTTTGATTATACTTTTATTACATACCAAAGCATAATATTTTGAATATGGCTTGACAAACCCATTTAGTTTGCACAAAAAACAAAAAACAAAAAAAAGAAAAAACTGGCGGCTAAGTTTCTGCAATAAATGTGATAGACTCATAGACGGGGGAGAAGACGAGATAGAAGGACCCATCATGCATGGATGATAATGCTATATGTCGGACAATTATTTGAATAAATCTACGCTAAGTGCAAGTCCAATTAGCAAAATAATAAATACTAAAACTCGTTTGGTGTGAAGACAAAAATAGTAAAAGTAGATGTGACAGTGAAACTTGTCACGTGGGCTGCAGGCGTTTCCTTTTCATGATATTCATATTTGTTTTTTGAACGATTGTAAATGCCCTCGAGCTTCAAGAATGTTATGTGTCCAGTTCACTCTCCTTTAATGGCAAATAACAAAACCCTTTGTATTGAAGGATTCACTTCTGAATTTTTCAAAGCTATTTGGGTTAGGTCATGAAATTACTATTTCATTGAAGCATTTCTCTTCATGACAGCCTTTATAACAATATTTAACACGCTAGATTATCATAATGTAAAGCTCTATATCAGATATTAGTTTCCATGTTTGACGTATGGTAAAAATAAAAATTAATATGAAAATTTAGATGTACATAAAAATATTGAGAAAATTAAAACCGGCCGTCCACATTTGATATTTTCCAAATAATTCTTGTAAAGTTCACTTCTGAGTTCCCAACGTAAACAAAATCCCGCATGATCCGTTGTATGTTGCTCGCCAAATCACCAGTAATTCTTCAAATTTATTGCGCACCATGTTCATAATTAATCACATGGAGTTTGAATTCTTAATAATCTTCTTGTAATTTACAAATTTGACTAATAAAAAAAAAACCAAATAATACTCTGCATGAGTTTTGTGGTCCAATCAACTTCTTGGTGATCACCATTAGTCTTAATTGGTTGCTCTAAATAAATTAACTGATTCTAAACTCATATAGTAACATATAATTGGCAGTTTTTATTTAGCCAATATTAGTGGATTTTTCTGTTTCAAATATGGGGATCTTAGGTCGAAGTTTCGAACTCAATCACTCAAGTTAACTGGTTCTTTCAGATTAATTCATTGAAGCAAATAATGGGCTTCTTCTAAAAAAAAGGCGTAGTCAAGTTTCCAAAATCATATCTAAATCAAATTATTTTAGCACACATAATTTCTTCTTATTATTATTATTATTATGTTGAGACGTTTTTGAAAACGTAACTACGTCTTCTACATTAGAATAAGCCAATTCTTATAAGCTTATGTGCTTCAAACGCATTTCGAGGGCTAATTCCGGATTTGAGTGAACACTCATGTATGTAGTTTTTTCTGTTTATCAATAAATCTGACACTATAAGATAATTAAAGAGTCGAACTCCATGTGACTAATTAAGAACTCGATTGTGGACAAAATCTGAAGAATCGTAAGTGATTTGAGCATCAACATAGAACGGTTCATGCGGGATTCTGTTTGATGTTCGGAAGTGATTTTTTTTCTTTCTTTTCTTAATAATTAATAAGATTAAAATATATATATTAAAATTGCTTGAAACACTATGTTTTTTTTAATTGAAACACTATGTTGTTTGAGTAGTTTTTATTAATTTATAAATCTGGTTGTAAATTATAAATCATTATTTAAAAAAAAAACAAATCAGCCATATACATATATCGTGTGATTCATATTTTTATTTAAAATTAAAATGCTAATAAATATGGTTTATCAGTTATCACAATCTTTAATTTACGAATATAAGCTTACAAGTTTCAAGTACTACGTACTAGTCTTACTAAAGTTGTCTTTGTCAAGTAACACACAATAAACTCCTACTTTTTTTTAATGTCATTCTAGGATTTTTATTTTATTTTTGAAGATCCGGTCAGACATGATTCGTTAATTAGCTTATTGCTTAAATAATTTTTTTTATTTGAATGAATATTGCTTAGATAATAAATTAACCATCCCATGTGAATTTCCTTAATAGTCGCCTAATTGATTTAATTAAGTACTCTCCATCATATCTCTATATAAACACTAGTGTATAGCCTTATGTTAAACCACACAACAAACAAGAATAAGAACAAAAAGTTATACAAAGAGGAGAAAAATGACAAAGTCATTCACTCTTGTTGCACTTCTGTGCATCTGTTTCCTTCTCCACTCTCCAACTGGTCAGTTCAGTGACACTAATATATTCTAACTATACATAACAACATATATGTTGATATAAATATTGTTTAGAATAAATGAAATAAAAATGTATGTTAATGACAAATGCGATTAAATTTGAACGCAGGTTTGAAAGTAGCGGAAGCAAAGATATGTCAAAGGTACAGTCAAACGTGGTCGGGGAGGTGCACGGAGACGAGCCACTGCGATCGCCAATGTATCAACTGGGAAGACGCTCGCCATGGAGCGTGCCACCAGGACAAACGCGGCCGCGCTTGTTTCTGTTATTTCAACTGCAAGAACTAAGCGTTTAAAACTTCGTTTGTGAAACTCTCTAGCTATGCATTGTCTCATGAGTCATGACAAACGTTTTATTGTTTCTTCCAAATAATAAGTTATGACTCTATGATATGTTGTTTATCCATTAGCCCACAATGCGTCTGTTTGTACCATGGCTGATCCAAATTAATGATCCAATCAATAACAGCGTAATATATTAAAATTCCAATAGTTTATTGAGTAAAAAAAAAAAAGTTGTATACTCAGTAACCATAAATTCGTTCTCCATCAAATCATCAACCAATGATCTCTGGTGAGTTAAGTGACGCATTAGTTAATAATGATCTGATTAATTATGTGGCCCATTTCTTACAACTAGTGAGAGTATTGGGCGTAATTTCATAATGGGCTTTAAATGAGTCCAATGTGCACGTTTTCAAAATTTCTGACGTCACACGTATTTTAAATTAAACGTGTGAAAGATATATAAACGTACGTTATTAAAATCATCAATCCGACCTTAGCTCAGTTGGTAGAGCGGAAGACTGTAGTTGTTGCTGTAATCTTTAGGTCGCTGGTTCGATTCCGGCAGGTTGGATTTTTTTTATTTTATACAAAATAAATATCTAAATTATTAGTTTTAGAGATGTGTACTCGATGACGATAATTATTCCGCGTGTGGGAATGTTGCATTGCATGCATGTTTACAATTGTTTTTAAGGGAAAAGCAAAAATTAAAAATTAAAAATATTTTTAAAAGAAACTTTAGATCTTCTGTTATCGTAGATGTCTTGTCACATTATGCGCCATAAATTTTTATCAGGGTCGTCGTCGGGTTGAATCTCTTCGAGATATTAAAGTTTCAAAGATTCACAAAGTTCCGGAACGGTTAGTGAATAAGAGTATTCACGTTTTGAGAAAGTGATTGTACCGTCTTAGATTAGAGCGCCTCTTGTAGCACATGGTGACAGAGGCTAAAAATTCCTTGGTGAGATCTTCGTAGGTAGAAAGATTGAGCTCCATAAAAGGTCGAAGATTAAGCACGTCGAGATACCAAATCACATCTTTTCTAATCCCAAACGCTTTGAGAGTTGAGTAATATACGAGGTGTGGATTTCATTTCCATTCTTTTGAGCCTCTCGAGGTAGTCGATATTCAGGTATGCCCGACATATCATACATTTTGTCTCGGTTCCGGAGGTGGCGTTGGTTCGAGTGGAGGAGACGGTGTCGGATCACGTGGAAGAGGTGGTGCGCGAGCTCGAGGTCGTCTTTGGGTTGTTATGAACTTGCCTAGATTAGTGTCATCCTCCACACTAGTTGTATCTGATTCACTTCGACTCTCCTTTGGACGCCTAGGGGTCGATCTCCGGGATGAGTCTTCCACGAATCCACTCTTTTTTAGAGCACGTTGTGTGAAATCTCGAGTGGTCCATGTTCCTACAAAATAGAGTAAAATCTCGGCAAACATATGAATATGGCTGTGATTGAAAGGTTTCAATGTGCGAGAATACTTAATCGAGTATCACGAGACACATTCAATATAGAAACAATTATCAAACGTAAATCTAGCAAATCAAAATGTACAAACGTAATATCATATATTTCATAACCTTTTTTTTGACTAAAAATATATTTCATAACTTTAGAAGTAATTGTAAAATATATTTCATAACTTTAGAAGTAATTGTATATTTGTATGTATGTATAACCATATTTGAACTATTTATACAATTAAATTCCTTTTTTTTGTCGTCTGAGTTAGAATTAAAAAAAGAATACGAAAACAATTAAATTCTTTGATAACGAACAAAAAAAAAAGTTGAACAAATCTATAACGTTAGATTTTGTTTTAGAATCTAAAGTCCAAGTAGTAGAACGCTTTTTCTATTTGATAATTATGATTCAATCCGCGCTAATTATTTAGCGCGGAATAATTTTTAAAAAAATATTATAAAATTTAAGAAAAAATAAATTTATCTGAAATTTATAATATATCTAACTAATGATTATAGAACTGTTAATCCGGACAAACATGTTATTTAATCCGTTTTGCAATGAACTAAAATATTATTCGGACTAACCCACAAAAATCTATAATCTTGAAAATATAATTATAATATGCATCGCTTAATAACTATGATTTTTGTGGTCAGTCCACAAACTCTTAAAAAAATCAATTTTCTCGTGCTTAACTCTTTATAAAGTTAGTAAAATATTTTTCAAACTTTTGTTTTGATATATATTCAAATAAAATATAATAATCGTAGTAAAAAATATTGCAAGATCTCGAATATATTTTATTTGAATATGTATGAATTGATTATTATTTAATAATATAATAATAATTAAGAAACTTAATAGTAAATAACCTCTTTAATGGAAAATACCTACTTTTCATATTCTCATCAATAATATTAAAAGAAAATTATATTATTTCCTATTTAAATTATTTTTTCTTATTTGTAATTATATAATATGTAATAACTTACAAAATAAAATTCATTTAAAAATAACTTCTTAAATAATAATACTAGAGATAATTAATATAATTACATGGTTTAGGTGCCTTATGTTTTTTTTATTAAAATATATATAAAAGTAAAGACTAGAGACCCAATCAGTTCTATTATGCAATGATTTTTTTTTTTTTTTGTTAGTAGGGAAAACTGCCGTAACAAAAAAATAGTAGGGAAAACTATAAATTTTAATGGAGAAAGATATATTTTGAACAAAAATAATGTAACTATCTTCTTTTTCCTAGTTAAATTATTTTTCATTATATATTTTTTTTGTGCTACCTTTTTCATTAGATTAGATAACGCTTATAACACCTACACGTCAGATCTATACAAAATCGGATCTGCAAAATACTAACCAAACTATGCTAATTACAAAACCATACATAAATCTTGAGTCACTAGCTTTGGAAGAGTAAGGGCATCTCCAACCCATCTCTATTTTTGACTCTAAACTTTATTTTAGAGTCAATTCTTCTCCAATCCTACTCTATTTTAGAACCAAAAATAGAGTTTTTAATATTTGGCTCTATATTTAGAGTCAACTCTATTTTTTTTGTTCATGACTCTATTTTTAACTCTAAAATAGAGTGTTAACTCTAAAATAGAGTGGCATTAGAGTAAAACTCAACTCCAAAATAGAGTTGCTCTATTTTAGAGTAAAAAATAGAGCAATACATTGGAGATGGTCTAAGAACCATGTCGTGAGATAGGAGACTGTTGAAAGAAGGTTACGTTACATTATGCTCTTGAGAGTGGATTAAGACGGCACCGAAGAATCACTTGGATATCTGTTATAATTGATGAGGTTGGTCTTGACACACTCTGAGTGAAGTCTAGCGTTTTTTCTCTTTGTATATGACACAGATAGAGACTATAAGTACAACATTTTTATTTTGGGGTTTTGCATGTAAGATCACTTAATTAAAATTTCATTAGTATATTGACACTTTATAAAACTTTAGTAAAAAATAACACTTATTTAATTATTTAAAATTTTATTAAAATATAACATTTATTTAACTATTTAACCTAATTTTATCAATATACAGTACGACGTGTACGTTAATTTACGATATACGATGTAATTGTATTTTTACAAAAAAGTGGCAACTATTTTTAACACTTTAAAAAATGGTAATTTACTAATGAGAATTAAAATAAATGATATTTTGTGCAATTATGTCTTTTATTTTTAATAGGCAATTTGTTTCTGACTTTTGACCCATGTGACGATAACATGTTTAGGGATCCTTCCCTGAAATCAGACAACCGAATGCCAATCGATTTTTGCTTTCGAAATATTGTTGGAAGTAAACTGCACACCCTTTTAAATTCGTCACAAATCGAATTTAAACCGATCAATCCGGTACGTTGATCAAACATTTTCGTTGAACTTTGAGAGAAAACGAAACCTTCCATACATTTTTAAAAAACCTTTGCATACATGCCATACAATATGATAATTTATTATTGGTGGTGTCAAATACATTGAATAAACCAGTAAAACGGCGAATGTAAATATGTTATACATCTAAACGTGATTCACAATTTACACTCGCTGTTACGAAATAATAGTGATCAATAAAGAAGCAGTATTGAAGATAATTGGGCGAAATATGTGATCATTTTTTTTAATTTTTTAAGGTTTTTGTCTGTTTCTACAGGCATTAATAGGGCAAGTTACGAAAGATCTGATCAATATATGAAGACACGTTTCACTTGTGGATGTTATGAATAATTAAGACACACCAATAATGAATCCTCATTTCAACTTTTTGAGAAAAGAAGTGAAGCTTTTGTCAAAGTGTATCCAATAATGAAAATTTTAAATTTTAAATCATGAGACCACCTCTTGTATAATACTCCAAAGTTCAAGAAAAGGACAAGACATTAAAGAAACAACAAAGAGTTGTTGACCTACAAGCCATTGCGCCATCTCTTAATGAAGAAGTAATTGCAATTTATTTTCTCATTCCTTACATAAAAAATTAAGCAAAAAATAATAATGTACTTCTAGACAAATATCTATGTTAAACAGTCTAGCTAAAATTATATAAGGTAACCCATATTAACCATATATAAAAACATCAACTTATATTTATAATATTTTATTATTATTATATATATAACCTAAAAAAGCTTTAATGAACATATTTCGATTCCATAATATTGTATTTCGGCACAGTGGGCATGCTTTGTACTGATCATTAACGTCCTAAAAACTTTGACAATAAAGTTATATAAATTAATAAATATGTGTTACAAATGATTTTCACATATTAATTTATACTTAAACTAAAGGAGATATGAAATGGACATGTCAATATCACGGCAGCTGCTTTACGGGTCGAGTAAATAATTACAAATGGACAAAGTCACTAATATAATGCGATGCTGCTTTTATTTTTCAATCAGAAATAATAAGAGTATTGATTTAAATTATATAGTTTCTACTGCAAAAAAAATTCTCAAATATTTTCTTCTTCCTCTTTAAAGTCTAGTAGAACACTAGGACATACCAACTTATACTGATTGATTGTCTTTGGTCAACAACTCCTGATTAATTTATCGTACGAAACGATATCGATTAGAACAAAATGTCTTTTGATACTATTAAACATATTAAAATAAAATAAAAAATACAACCAAAAATATATATATTTCAGATTATTGGTTGCATACATGAAATCTTAAAATAAATATATTAATCTATCGTACGCAGCATGCCAATATGTATCAGTTTTTTTTTGTAACGAACGGTGATCTTCCCGGTTTTTTCAAGAAGGCATTTTCGTAATTAACATGTTTTTGATCTTCTTCTAGAGTTATTTCTTAGACCATCTCCAACAGGAGGATCTTGAGGGTTCTTAAGGTTTTTAAGAATAAAAAAAAAATGAAAAAGAGTTAAATACCTAAGAACCGATCCTTAGCTAAGGCTTTTTAGAGCCGGTTCTTAACGAGTCTCTTAGGACAGGTGTTGAGTCCTTATTGGTTTTTGCTAAAAAAATTGACAGAAAAATCTCCCTCCTTCTCTCGACAATTTCTTGTCGAAATCAAAAGCGATTTGGGGACGATTCGATCGCATCAATGGCGGAAGAGAAGAGTTTCAAGTATGTGATCGTCGGAGGTGGTGTTGCAGCCGTAAGTCTCTGTTCTTCTCGTTTCGCTTTTGATTTTCCTCACGATTGGTTTCTTATTATTGAATCATTGATTTGTTTTCATGTCTTACGAGGCTCGGGGAACTTGAGGATTGATTATTCCATGGCGGAAAAGAGGCAATCGGCTCTCATCGTTTCTAGAAATGGTGACGGCAGAGAATTGGATGATTTGGATGAAAGCGAAATCGAGAGAATTGGAGGTAAAGACGAAGACGCAAGGAATTGATTGAAGGCCATCCTATTTCCTCTTCTTCCCCTGAGAGATGGGATGTTTTGGGTCTTGATAGATAGGACTTTTGCAAGTCCCGGATCAATACCTCATCGTAGTATTTGAGGATCGAACCGAAGAGGCTAAGGTTGAAACACTAAGAATGCATGAATCTTCCTAAGCTAGAGCAATGTTTTTGTGTTTTTCTATTTATAAACTAAAGGAAACAAATTGCAAGAAGGGAAAACAAAGATATAAGAGTTGGATCACGGACTAAGCTATCAAGGAGATGGGATACGATCAAACAACGAATCATTTGGAAGCATTGAACTCTATCCTAGAACATGGGATTCACAACTATGACTAATCCACCGTCGTGGCACTAATCACTTTGTTAATCACCAAATCAAGAGCAAACTCTCGTTTGTGATAAGATGATTAACAAGCATTGACCTCCAATCCCAATTAGTTC
>PKML01057882.1:1194551-1213418 GCA_002933935.1 Eutrema yunnanense | reverse complement strand
TAGTTAGAATGAGGTGATCGTCACCGGAGAAGGGAACGGTGGTACGATTATGTTTGTTGTGAGCCGAGACTTGCGGAAGAAGTCAGTTTGCATCGGGGTGGGTCTTCCCGGGCCCAGATAAATATGGTCCAAAGTGGACTGGGCTATGAGATGCCGTGTAAATATGGTCCATGGTGGGCTTGGCTATCGAGATGCCGTTGAAGTTGGAGTTATTCCCTTGTGTGTAAATTGTTTGTGCGCTGGTAGAGTGTAATGTTTGAGCTTGGTTAGATCTATTCTTAGAGTAACTGGGTAATCCAAATTACTCATCCCTCTCCCTTCTTTTCAGGTGAGTCCGACGAGGACGAGTTTGAAGAACTAGATGTGTGATTCCGGTGTGGTGTGCGGTTTTGGGAGTTCGGAAGTTCTCATTTGGGTTTTATTTGGCATTTCTGTTATTTCATTTTTAAGACAATTATTCGGGAAATGACTGAGAGAAGTATTATCCAGAAAGTGGTTACTTGTGTAATGAGTTATTGTTAGCCGACACGTCGTTTTTACGGAGATAAAGAGGCGGGGTCGAGGATGGCATTACCGATTCGTCTGGTTCCTTCGGAAAGGCAAGGTCGAGGTGTTACAGATTTAGTATATATTTGTTAGAACAAATGGTAACTATTGAACCAAATAAACACAATGTAGTTTATATTCCTTTCTTCTATGACATAAAATTTCCTTAATCTCAACAATTGACTTCTTTTTTTTCTTTCTTGTTAATTTTTGTTTCTATACTAAAATATGATAGATATTATATAGTCCTCGTCTTTCTCTATAGTATGTTATACAATTTCGATCGAAAAAAAAAACACAGGCAAGAGGAAGCTAAAGTAGGACGATCTTTGAAAAAGAGAATGTCGAATATTCTGTTTATGATCATAATCGTTGTCCTTCTAATCATTGCCATTATTGTTTGTGGATGGTTATATAAGTTGGGTCAAGAGGAGCCGAATAATCAGAACTAAGATTTTTTGTTTCTCTTCTAATGTACTGCTTTTCCATACTAGACTAGTATTCTATCTCTCTAAAAATTTTAGTATGTTTTGATATTTTCATTAATAAATTGGTTTATTTATATTTAAAAGAGTTTATGTTCAACATTATGTGGATCAAACGATAATTCTTATAGGATTCTTATTATTCTTTTTCTTTTCATGGGTTGTGTGAATTTATCTTCTTGTACGTGCGTTGAAAATAGTGCTGAAATTTAGTCAAAAATATGAAACTTATTGGACTTGCCAGTAGCCAGATTTGTTGTGGTCTAGTGGCGAATTGTAGCCCAAGTAAGAGCTTCGGTCTGGTCTGCGATCCAATTCGTCCTTGGGATTAATCAAGAAAACAAAAACAACTTCTTGGACATTTTAATTTGTTGCTATTGTCCACGTTTTGCATGCATGCATGTTATATATATATATATATATATATTTTTTTTTGTAAAAATGCAAGTTATATTCTTACTTAGAAAAAAACATTACTCCCTCAGTTATAGGTCTTTTTAAGATGTTTTACGATTTGTTTTTGTTTCGAGTTATTTGATTTTTTAAGTGTTTTATGCTACACTTAATTGTTTTATTTAACTATCTATTGGTCAAAAACATACAATTTGGTTAAAAGAAGCTGTACTAGCTCCTAGATGGATGGATACATAGGTTTACTCATTCGTGCGGGCATAGTATTTTTTTATAAAGAAATTATTTTAAAATTGATTTTTTTCTAAATTTTATAATATATGTCTAACTAATGATTATAGATAAAATTGTCAATTTATAATAATTTGTCTATTTAACCCGTTTTGTAGTGAACTAAAATATTATTCGGGCTAACCCGTAAAAACTTATACTCTTGAAAACATAACTCTAATATGCACCGTTAAATGACTCTGGTTTTTGTGGTTAGTTTACGAACTCTTAAAAAAATAGTTTTCTTGTGTCTAACTTTTTATAAAATTAATAAAATATTTTTCAACTTTTGTTTTGATATATATTCAAATAAAATATAATAAATTATAGTGAAAAATATAGCAAGATTTTGAATAGATTTTTTTCTTTGAATATATATGGATTGATTATTATTTTAAAATATATAACATAAAAAATAATTAAGAAATTAAATAATAAATAACCTCTTTAATGCAAAATATATAAGAAGGAGCAAATGTGCCAGTGGTTGTCACACCTCTGCTGCCATCTTACCGGTGTCGAGTTTGACTCCACCTGCGCTCCATGTGTAGGGGAGGGGTGTTTGGCTATTGGACCGGTCTGTTGTGGTCCAAAATGATGACAAAAAAAAACAAAATGCAAAATATATACTTTCCATATTTTAATCAATAATTTTAAAAGACTATTATATTATTTCCTATTTCAATTTTTTTTTTTTGTTATTTGTAATGACATTTCATGTAATAACTTACAAAAAAGTTCATTTTCAAAAATATATTCTTAAATAATATTATAGAGATTGACACTCTTTGTGAAACGGAGAGAGTATGTTTTAGAAAAAACACACATATTAAGAAAACAAATTAATTTTGATTATTAAATGCATCATTTTTTGTGATTAACAAATTTCAATAACTCTAAACCAATAACATTTCAATAATTCCAATTTATTTTTTTAAAAATTTATAATTTATCATTATTAACTAATAAAAGTGCATAGAAAACCTACAAAATCTATCTTTTTGAAACAATTTTTTTTTCTAAAATATTCATTAATTTGATACAGAGGAAGTATTACAATATGACATTATTTGTCATTTTTATTGATTTAGTTTATATTCCTTTCCTCTATGACATAAAATTTCCTTAATCTCAACAATTGACTTCTTTTTTTCCTCTCTTGTTAATTTTGTTTCTATACTAAAATATGATATATATAGTCCTCGTCTTTCTCTATAGTATGTTATACAGTTTGGATTACAGAAGAAAAAAAACACAGGCAAGAGGAAGCTAAAGTAGGATCTTTGAAAAAGAGAATGCCGAAGATTCTGTTTTTGATCATAGTCGTTGTCCTCCTAATCCTTGCCTTTATTATTTGTGTATGGTTTTATAAGGAGAAGAAGCCGAATCCTGTTTAATCAGAAAGTTTTGTTTTTTCTGATCTAATGTTTTGTTTTTTCTGATCTAATGTTGCTTTCCCATACTATGGTGTTCTATCTCTCTAAAATAGTTTAGTATGTTTTGATATTTTCATTAATAAATTGGTTTACCCATTTATATTTAAAAGAGTTTATGCTCAACATTATGTGGATCAAACGATAATTCTTATATATGTGTTTCCCTAGAGGATTCTTATTATTCTTTTTCTTTTCATGGGTTGTGTTTATCTTCTTGTACCTGCGTTGAGAAGAGCATAAATAGTGTTGGACTTGCCAGTAGCCAGATTTGTTGTGGGTTTAGTGGCGAATTGTAGCCGAAGCTTCGATCTAGTCTGCGATCCAATTCCTCCTTGGGATTAATCAAGAAAAAAAAACAATTTCTTGGACGTTTTGTTGCTATCAGGGGCGGATCTACTTAGTCCAAGAAGGAGGCAAATGCCACCAGTCAAATATTTTAGATTAGTGCAAATTATCAAGGTATTAATTTTTTAGATTATAGTGCCCTACTCATAATTCTCTTTCTGCCCCCATAACCAAATTATTTCTAGAAAAATGGACGTCGAAACCCAATATTAATATTAGTATATAGCCTAGGTCAAATCTTAATTCCTATATTACGTTAATCTTTTTATTGATATCAAACTTTTTTAGTCAAATATTCTTATAGTACATTATCAAAACCGGGCTCTTTAGCTTTTTTTTTTTTTTAGCTCCTTAAAATTTATTACTTGATGAATTTTTTATTAATTTATGTACTCTACAATATATATATATATATATATATATATATATACATATGTATTGAGATAACATTTAGTATTATAAGATTATATAGCATTTATATGGATTAGTTTTCTTATAAAATATGATGTTTTTATTTGCATATTATATTTTAATTTTTAAAGTTTATACTATCTAGATTTTCTTAGAATTTATTAGACATAATGTATTTAATATAATAAATAAATAAATAAGTATTGACAAAGATATAATGTTCCAAATATGGTTAAATAAAAAATGTAAGTGTTTATGAAAACTTGTATTGTAGCATAATGTTTTGTATTAAGGTTGTCGCCGTGTCATAATATGAGTTTAAATCGGATAATATATGGTATATATCAGTTATATAGTTAAAAATAAAATAATTTACAGTGTGTTATAGTTAAATATATGGGAAAATTGTCTAAAAAAACATCAACTTTCAAAATTTGGCCATTAAAAGCACGAACTATTTCGTGGATAGTTTAAATCATCATATTTGATTGATTTCAAATTTAAATCATGAACTTTCGTTGGCTTGGTCATAAAATACATGACGTTAAATCCATAAACGGAATGAGTAAACGGGGTTAGAAAACCGTTTAAACCCACAGTTAATTGATACATCGTCGTTTTGCTCTTTTAAAAAAAATTTTTTTTTGACGTCTCAGGTATCGAATTTTGCTCATTTTTCTTAAAATCCCATATCGCGGAAATTCCAATTTCTATCATCTAACCCTAAATCTAACCGTAGATTTTAAAAAAACTAGATAACAAATCGATTAGATATTCTTAACACTCCAACGATTTTTTCTCCTTTTTCTTTATTTTCTCCCCGAAACTCCACTATATAAAAAAGTGTGTTTCACATCATTTATTTTACAGATTTACATTAGTTATAAATGATTAAAAAAAATTTACATCACTTAAATAAGTGACTCTGAAAGTGGTGATGTAAATATTTACATCAGTTGTGAAAATATTTTAGGGCAATTCTACAAAATAGCACAAAAAAACTAAAAGTTCCCAAATTTAGCACCCAAGGGTGAAAATCATAAATATAACACCAATTTTGATAATATTAGCATAAATTTAATATAAAAATGACTTATAATCATTTCCTAATGGGAAAAAACTAAACCCTAAATTGGAAATAGTGAACCCAAACATAATGTTTAATTCTATTTTAAATTTATTTTTGGTAAATAAGTATTTTAAAATAATTAGTTGTGCTATTTTTGGTATTTTAAATTTAGGGTGCTAGTTTTGGGACAAAAAATATTTTTTGTGCTATTTGAGGGTATTTCTCTATATTTTACATCAGTTTAAGCAACTGATATAAATATTTGCATCAGTTTAAGCAGTTGATATAAATATTTGTATCGATTATTGTAATCAATGTTAATTTGTGTCAGTTGCATAAAATGATGTTAAAGATTTGCATCAATTAATATAAATGATGGTAATATTACATTATAATTATCAACTTTAAAATATATGTAATAATTTAATAATTTAAAATTAGTACTAACTTTTATAAATTATTTTAATATTATATTATAAATTATTTCACAAATTATTTATTTATTTTTATCTTGGATAACACGTCAATATTGATTTTTAGAATCTGTAGATAAATTGTACTTATTTATAAGAAACAAAACTTCTCACTTCTTTCCTTAGTTCTCGATGTTGGACAAACATCAAAGGTAATTAAAAGCATATATTTAATTAATTAAAAATTTATTAGCATCATTTTTGATTGATGTAATATTTGGATCATTTTTTAAATGATGTTAACAAAAAATTGTAGATGCATCGATTATCTATATTTGTAATTGATGTACATTCATATTTTTGTATCACTTCTCATAAAATGATCCAAATTAATAAAATTTTGTATTATTTAAGATTGAATCGGTGTTAAATTAACTAATAGTAAAATCAGTTATCAACTGATGTTAAACTACATTTTTATAGGGTAATTTGGGTGAATATGGTCAGTTGACCATATATTTAACAATCTGACAATTGATAAACCGAATTTAGGTTTTATTTTGGATCAAATGTTTTTCCATTTTTGTCCCTACACAAGGTGACGACATCACAAACCCAATTTGCCAAAAACCTTTAAATCCCTGACAAGTCATTTAATGCAGCTGACCATAAATGCTTTGTCACAGCATTAAATTGCTGTCACATCAATAAATGTACGGTCGTCCCTAAACGAGTTAGCACAGTTGTCAGCGATATTGTACATTAATCCAGTTATTGTGTTAACTCAATTATCACATCACGATAAGTTTATGTTTATCATGATAACCTATTTATCAAATCAGACAAAATAGAAAAATTAAAATATACCCGGAATTATATCTGGAAACCCGATAATAAAAAAAAACTAAACGAAATATACCCATAATACCAAAAAAATATTCCAAAACCTGATATATATTTAATAATTTTGGGAATATAATTATATTTCGGATAATTCGGGTACCCAAAATATTTTCGGTTCGGTTACGGTATTACCCGATACCCATGGTTATCAATGAGTAGGATTCAATGGGTATTTTGACAATTTTGGATCGGTTCCAGAGTATTTTAGTTTAGTTTCGGTTCGGATATTTCGGTTCCGGTTTTTATGCCCATGCCTAGCATTAATCGTTAACCAAGTTAGCATTGTTAGAAAGTTAACAAAGTTAGCAAGTTAACAAAGTTAGCATAGTATAATTGACATATATAGTTAGACATGTAATGTGTTAACCTGGTTATTGGGCTAGCTCTAACATTTCATATAAATATATAATTCACTAGGTCTCAGACCTTTGATTTTTTGATGTGTTCATTGTCATGACGGTCTTGTGTTAACAATGAAAAATTGCAGTTACAAATGTTAACGAGATAACAATTTAACATCCATTACAAAGATAACACAATTAGCATGTGTGGCTGTTAACAAAATAACATATTTTTAGCCAAATTACAACAAAATTACAAAAAAAAAGAATACAATTATCATTAGTCGTTGACCAAGTTAACATAGTTTAGTTAACACATTATGTTAACATAAATACTGCGAAAATTGAGTTAACATAACAACTGTTAACTTTAAACAAGATCATGATTTAACTCATCCAATCAATACATTCGTTTGGCTGTAATCTTCAGTTCTAACTTCTTCCATCATTTGTTGGCGTTTTTTGGCCGGCATGGACTCTCCCTGATCATGTGTATGCAAGGTTGAATCTTCATCATCATCACTCAATGAGGTCTTCCTCTTAAGGGTTTAATTCTACTTCGGGATGTATGATCGTTTCAACCTCAACCTGCGAAATGGATATGTTAGAAACCCCAAGTATTCAATAAGACAATGACTGCTAACTTGGTTGGTGCGTTGTTAACTCAATATCAATTTGAGTTGTAAACAAAGTTATCTAAATTCTACAAAGCTAAAGCAATTATCACATTCCATGTTAACAATATTACCCGTGAATCTATCAAAACTTATCGGCTAACTCTAGAATAACTAACAACAATAGTTGAACTACACAAAATTACAGCAAAATTAGAACAACGGACCGTTGAAGTCATGAATCGGTGAAAGAAATCTTATAACCGATTCAGCAACCAAAAACCCATAAAGGCATGAATCGGTGAAAAAATAATATATCAAAACTCGATTATAGTTGTTTTGAACGCGAATTGATGAAAATCTTCTTCTTACCAATTCAGATTGGCGGCTCCAGTTAGGTGTTTCAGCCGCTCATGCTCTTCAAATTTCAGATGAAGGCGGACGAGATACTTTCGGTTCTTTCTAGTGTTTTCGAAAATTTAAAAGAAAAAGGAAGAGTGGATGTGAAAGATTGAATATTTGTGGGTTTTCAACTCTTGTTTTTAGGAGTTATGGGTTTTAAAAAATTCAGTGAAGGATAATACTTTTCTCATGAGAAGGAGTATGGTCGAAAAGGACGGAAAAAATGAAAAGCAGAAGAGAGAACCATAGAGAGATGGAAAATGAGAGGGAGGAAAGAGAAGAAGAGAGAACCAGAGAGATATGGAGAATGAGAGGGAGGAAAGAGAAGAAGAGAGAACTATCGGAATAAAAACAACAATATCTAGGGGAGATTTTGCAATCTGACAAGAGTAACCAATGGCCCACAAAAAGTGACGTCGTCCATAAATGAAAGTGCAACTGGGCTCGCGATGTGTATGGGGTTAAAGGACTTTTCCTTATCAACATGAACGATTGCACAATGGGAAAAGGTATCCCTTAATTTCGACATTATTCAATGTCATTTGATGCAATTACCCTTTTTATATCAATTGCTAATGGAAAAACGATCTATTCTTATTATTATTTTTCTAGAGAATTCTTATTATTATTTTTCTTTTCATGGGTTTTGTTTATCTTCTTGTACGTGAAGGGGCGGATCTACTTAGTTCAAGAATGGTGCAAATGCCACCAGTCAAAAGTTTTAGATTAGTGCAAAATTAGCAAGGTATTCTTTGTTTAGATTAGTGCCCCACTCATAATTCTTTTTCCGCCCTCATAACCAAATTATTTCTAAAAAAATGGACTTTGAAACCCAATGTTAATATTAGTAACAGCCCATGTCAAATGTTAATTCCTATATTACTTTAATCTTCTAAAAACCAAGCAAGTGGAAGGATGGATGATCTACATATTACAATATGGCATTTTTTTTTTTTGTCATTTTTATTGATTTAGTATATATTTGTTTGAAGAAATGAAAAGTAAAATAATAGAAGAAATTGTAACTATTGAACCAAATAAACACAATGTAGTATATCTTTCTTTCCTCTATGACATAAAATTTCCTTAATCTCAACAATTGACTTCTTTTTTTCCTCTCTTGTTAACTTTTTTTTCTATTCTAAAATATGATATATATAGTCCTCGTCTTTCTCTATAGTATGTTATACACCGTCTGTCTCAGATAGTTCCTAATATTCACCGTCTGTCTCAGATAGTTCCCCTTCCGCCAGAATCTCACCTTCTTCTCCTTCTGCATATGTCTCTGGAAACGCGTCATCTTCTTCCTACAAATAGCACCAAGTTATGTGAGGCCTTAAAAAAGATTTTGTCAACATCAAAACCAAACATAACATAATACTGACATCTGTCTCTTCCGTCTCCTCGTCGCTAGAAGCATAAGCCACATCAAGCTTGTTGTATAACTCTTCATCTCCCTTGTCTTCTACTTTCTCCATCTGTTCCTGATAGAATGATTGTAGTATTTCGAGTTAGCCTACCATTGGTTACAAACTGCATTCTTTTGTTTGATCAATGAATGATAAGAAGATAAATCAGACAAAAGCCTATGTAAAGGAGTTAGATCCATTACAATTTCAGCTCTCAGCTGTTCTGCTCTTGCATGTATTCCCAAAATGTGTTTCATAAGACCCTGTTGAATGCAAACGGAATACAAATTAGCTAAACAAGTTCCAAATAAGAAAGAAAATGATGATTTTATATCAACAAACCTCGCGTCTTTGGAGCTTAATGGAACACGCTAAAGCCTTCCTCTTTGTCAAAAGGTTCTTCGGCCTCAACATGGGAGGACGCTTGTAGTCTTTTCCTCTATACACATTAATGGCATATCCTTTGGAGACTGAAATATATCGTAATGTGTTGTCCTTTATTCATCAATGTGCAATCATATATATACACTTTGGTATTTCCTATTTCGGATAGAATCGTATCTAGCTAAGTATATCTTATAGCCCAATACCCCCCCTCAAGTTGGTAGTACGAAATTTCGAACACCTAACTTGAACAACAACTTTTCAAATATCGGCCTAGGTAGTGACTTGGTAAAAAGATCGGCAACTTGGTCCTTTGTCGAAATGTGCTCGGTCTTGATGAGACCGTCTTGAACGGCATCACGTACCTGATGACAGTCAGATTCTATGTGTTTCGTTCGCTCATGAAAAACAGGATTCGCGGCTATGTGAATGGCCGCTTGACTGTCACAATGTAGGTGCATAGGATGCGGATGATCAAAGCCCAAATCCGTAAGAAGAGCTTTCAGCCATTTCAGTTCCTTAAGTGTATATGCCATGGCACGATATTCTGCTTCCGCCGAAGAACATGAAACCGTGTCTTGTTTCTTTGTCTTCCACGAGACAGGTGAATTGCCCAAATAGACGATATATGCTGAGAGTGACCGTCGAGTTCGTGGACACGCAGCCCAGTCAGAATCGCAGTAAGCAGTTATCGTAAGATCACTGTCAGACCGAAGAAGGATGCCCTGTTCCGGAGAGCTTTTGAGGTAACGAACTAGGCGTAAAGCAGCATCCCAATGAGCAACCATAGGAGTCTGCATGAATTGAGAAAGGATGTGAACAGCATAGCTCAGATCAGGACGCGTTAAGGTTAAGTAAATGAACCGACCAACAAGACGACGATATTGCTCAGGATTGTCAAATGTCGGACCCGTGATGGTGGCAAGCTTATGGTTAAGTTCCATTGGAACAGCAGAAGGCTTAGCTCCCAACATACCAGCTTCGGCAATGATGTCGAGGGCGTACTTACGCTGAGAGAGACAAAAACCATCAGAACCACGAGAAACTTCAATGCCCAAAAAATATTTGAGCTTCCCGAGATCCTTCATATGAAAACAGGTATTAAGCTGGATTTTGAACCGTTGAATAGCATCCAAGTTATTCCCTGCTACAACAAAATCATCAACATACACAAGGACGTGTAATATGATACCCCCTTGGTTAAGAGAGAAGAGTGAGTAGTCTTGATAACTTTGAACAAAACCGAGTCGTTTAAGGGCTGTGGAGAGCTTCTCGAACCAGCAACGGGGAGCTTGTTTCAGTCCATATAACGATTTTCAAAGACGACACACTTTATTTGGGTCCGATGATTGGAAACCCGGTGGGAGTTTCATGTAGATCTCTTCTTTTAGATCACCATGTAAGAAAGCATTGTGTACATCCATTTGATGTACCTCCCAATCTTTCGCAGCTGCAACACTAAGAAGATAACGAACTGTTGTCATTTTCGCGACAGGAGCAAAGGTTTCGTTAAAATCCGTCCCTTCTTTTTGGCGATTTCCCATCACCACTAAACGAGCTTTGTGGCGTTCTAAGGTTCCATCAGCATTGAACTTGAGTTTGTAGACGCATTTGCTACCGATGGCTTTCTTGCCGGGAGGCAAATTGGTGATATCCCATGTATGATTAGCCTCTAGTGCGACAATTTCCTTACGCATAGCTTCACACCATTCTGTAACTTTGATGGCGTCGCGAAAGTGTCTCGGTTCTGTACTATCAAGAACAGCAACCAGAAAAGCAATATGGTTTGCTGAGAAACCGGAATCAGAAAGATACTTAGTAATGGGATAGAGTACTTTACCAGAGACCGTCGACGAAGAGTTTGAATCAGAGAAACCAGGTGGAAGAGCGTTTGTTGAGGAGGAGTGTACGTTTTTAGTGACGAATTCTTTGAGAAGTACCGATGGTCGTTTCGGACGATGTCCACGACCTAACAATGCAGGTAATCCCGGAGATGAAGGTTCACTCGGCGAATCAGATTGTTCAAGGAGAGCTGATTCAGCGTGCGGCTCAGGAGCTGGCGGTGGCACAATCTCGGCGACGACTAACTCAGTAGGAGTTTCAACCAACGGCGTGGGTGGGGAAGGCACAACCGTTGGTAAGACCCATTCATCGTCAACAAAATCAGCGAATTGGTGCGGAAGCGGAGGTTGTTGATTCGTGAGTTGAAATGGGAACACATTTTCGTGAAAATGAACATCTCTTGAGACAAAAAATTGTTCCTTTTCGAGATCATACATGCGCCATCCCTTTTTCCCGTAGGGATACCCCACGAACACACATTTGCGATTACGAGTGCCAAATTTGTCTTTGTTTCGAGCTCGATGATGAGCGTTGCAGAGGCAACCAAATGTGCGAATCATATCGTAAGATGGACGATGACCAAAGAGTAGTTCATACGGAGTTTTCCCTTTTAAAACTGAGGAAGGCGTGCAATTAATCAAGTGTGTTGCTGTAAGAATACTTTCTCCCCAAAATTTGATAGGTAGATGACTTTGGAAAAGACATGCTCTAGCGACGTTGAGGATGTGACGATGTTTGCGTTCTACTCTACCATTTTGTTGAGGAGTGTCAACACATGAAGTCTGATGCAAAATGCCGTGTTCTCGAAAATATGATGTAAGACACATAAATTCTGTGCCGTTGTCACTACGAAAAGCTTTGACTTGTTTTCCAAACTGTCTTTCGGACATAGCGCAGAAATTACGTATCAAGGCGGGAACTTCGGATTTTGCAGCCATGAGGTATGTCCAAACGGATCGAGAGTAATCATCAACTAACGTAAGAAAGTACACAGCTCCGCAAGTAGAAGGAATACGGTATGGGCCCCAGACATCAATGTGCACAAGTGAAAAACAATCCAAAGCTTTATTAATGCTATCATTAAAGAATTCTCGTGTTTGTTTGGCACGAGAACAAATCTCACAACTCTTGATCTCTCCAACATCACTAGGAGATTGATCGCATTCTGTTAAAGAATTTAAAATACTAGCAGAAGGATGTCCTAGTCTACGATGCCACAAGGCTCCCGAAGATGTAGTTTCTTTCGAAACTTTGTTCACACGTGCAGCCAAGACTCCACTAAAATAGTACACTCCCTCACGCTCTTCACCCGCTCCAATCAAAGTCCTCGAAAAACGGTCCTGCAAGAAGCACAAAGTATCAGTAAAAATGGCGATGCAGCCTGTTTGTCGCAACGATTTAGAGACAGAGATCAATGTGCAATCGAAATCTGGAACAAAAAGCACATCATGTAGCATATAGGCGGAGCTAAGCGGGAGCGATCCACGCTTCGTGGCGCGAGAATGGTTTCCGTTGGGAAACGTTACCGCAGAGGGAATAATATCCACCACGTCCACCAAAATACGAACATCGCCGGTCATATGATGCGAGGCACCTGTATCAATAATAACATCGGTAAGGTGTGTTTTACCAGACAATTTTTCAGAAGAAGTGTTGGGGCGCTGAGCTTGAAGGAGTTGAATGAGATGAGCAATTTGATCATTCCCATTGTCACCGTCATTTGCAACACGAGCATTGTTTGCTCGTCCTCTTCCACGACCGCGTGCAGGACGACCTCCACGCTGAACAGGTCTAGGTGCAGTCGTGGCGTTGTCAGGAGGAGCTGGTCGAGTTCCACGATTCTGTTCGTAGTACCACTCTGGGTAACCGTGGAGTAAGAAACACTCTGTTACTTCGTGCCCTTGTCGATGGCAGTGAGTGCAAGAGAGGTTCGAACGGTCACGGAATCGTGGTGTAGAGACAGCTGCAACCTGCGGTGGTGTCTTCACGGTGAATCCAATAGCATCCGTTTTCGCAGTGTCTTTCGATCGAGCAATGTTGAGATTCTGCTCTTCCCGAATCAAACGCGAGTAGACTTGATTAAGACTTGGAAGTGGATCTTCACCGGTGATTGTTGAACGAATGTTGCTGAAGCGAGGAAGATCAAGTCCGAACAAGAATTGATGAACTTGATCATCCTCTCGTTCCTTGGCGATGTCAGGAGCTGCTTCGCATTTACACACCCGGCCCGTTTTGTAGTTTTGTAGTTCTTCCCATAATTTTGATAATCTCTCGTAGTATTCAAGTATAGGCTGTCCATCTTGTTTGCACAACGCGATTTCGTCTTTCAAGACCTGTTTTCGTACCCCGTTACCCACAGAGAAACGAACACGAAGACTTTCCCAAAGACTCGAAGCCTCAGATACAAACGAGACAGTGGATCGAATTTTTGGATCAATCGCGGTTCGAATCCAACCAATTATCATTGAGTTTGCAGCAAGCCACATACTTAGTTCGGGATCGGAATCAGGTTTCTTAATGGATCCATCTATGAATCCGAGCTTCTGTTTTGCTTGAAGAGAATTCCTCAATTCAGTAGCCCATTCAGGGTAATTATCTTCCCTCAAGATGACGGAAGAGATCAACGCACCGGGATTATCCGACGCGTTAAGTGAATACGGATTAGGTGATGTGTTGTGTGTTGTCGCGGCGGTGAGGTCTGCAGACATGGTGTCTTCACGGCGGCGATAGAAGTCGAAGAGAAAAAAAACAGCGGCGGCGGAGCTTTGGTAAGCAGTCAGCGGCGGCGGTTTTAGGTCAAAGGATTTTATGCTCTGATACCATGAAATATATCGTAATGTGTTGTCCTTTATTCATCAATGTGCAATCATATATATACACTTTGGTATTTCCTATTTCGGATAGAATCATATCTAGCTAAGTATATCTTATAGCCCAATAGAGACCATGTCAATAGAATCCAGGATACCGCTACTCTCGGCTTCAAGAGCTAATGCTACTTTCTACACACCGTCAAAAGTTTTAGCCTTCACAAGAATTTTGACCAGCTCTCTGTATTTCCAGTGCAAGTGCATGTTCTCCACCGTACCATCAAACACTCCTCGCCTACCTGAAGCAACATTTTCAGTTTCTTTTACGAGTCCGAATGTATGCAAAACACACTTGAGTACACACACGACACATCTGTTATTGATAACTTACCTAGAAGTAAGAATGCTTTCATCTTCAAACCGAGCTTGCGGAACATAAATCTCTCTCCATCAGTTACGCTTTCGTGGTTTGCTCTCTGCTCTGCTGGCTTTAGACACTCTTCCACCTTAGCCAAACCACGTTCAGCTTTCAACAGCTTTCTCTCCGCCTAAAACCATCCGATTATTTTAAGGAACAACTCTTTAACACATGATATGTGAATCTATCTTCACAGGGAGGGAACAAAGAAACGAGGGCCAAGTAAAGAACTAACAAAAGCAAGTTTCTTTACCAGCTTCCTGACAAGAATTTCATGCCTCAATTTCTCAACCTCTTGTTTCACTTCCTCTGCATGATTATAACGGCCCGATCGCCCTTTCTTGTGGGCCCCATGTCCACTCTCTGTCCGTGGGTTCCACCCTCGTCCGACGGCTGGTGCGCTAGTCCGAGAGGCTCGTAAAACTTGTTTACTAACCCTACAAATCAGCACGTGATCTTTTTCCATGTTTTGTCATCACTCGCACGGTACCGCGAATCACTTTCCGGTAGGTCACTCATCCTTAAATTGCTCCAGCGCAAGCACACTTAACTCTAGAGTTCTCTCTAGACAAATGACCGAAAAGATAAGTGCATTTTGGTGACATAGGTAGCCAAATCAATTCTTATAAGTCTCTCCGCATATACCAGAAATTGGGATGTTACAATCACCCCCACTCACAGAGCGCAACGTCCTCGTTGCGCACCAGGACCGTTACCCTTGACGGTGTGAGCCCACATGACTCCACACTCATTTTTGGGTTCGGCTCTGATACCACTTATAACGCCCCGACCGACCTCTCTCGGCCCGTGGGCCCACCCTCGTTCGACGGCCGGTGCGCTAGTTGATATATCATGGTTTTTACCCTATTTAAGCCATGATATAAGTCCTTTTTATAGAGTCTTTCTAGTGTTTTGTAGTCTTTTAGAGTCTTTTACAGGTCTTAGCACGTTTGGAGATTAATTGGAGATATTGGAGCTTTCTGGAACATTCTGGAGCGAAGCAGAAGATCCGTGTAGCTGAGACGTCAAAATCACCTGAGTATCGATCGATACCTGTCGAGGAAACAGAAGGATCGCGACTTAATGAAGAGTTGAAGAATTGCAGAATTGGCCCAGAAGACTTTGATATTTACAAGATGGCCCAGAACGTGTTTTAGGTTATAAATAGGATTTTACAGCCACTTGTTTAGGCTATGCATTATTATACTTTGGTTTGAGAGAAGTCTGAATCTCCATTCGTCCGAGATCAGATCTCAAGAACCTCTTGTTATTCTTATTTTCTATTGATGATTTATTCAAGCATATTGATTGTTTCATTCTCTATGTCTGAGTAGATCCACCTTAGGTTTAGGGTTTTCTCATAAAGGTTTTCTCTGAATGCTAGGTTGATTTATTATTAGGATTCACCATCTGAATTAGTTCTTCGCTTAGGTTGTGTTCAAAGCTAATTCTAGGTTGACGAATCTGGAACTTAGATCTTAGGATAATTGATTAGGCACGACAGTGCGATTAATTACCTGATAGAACCTAGGTGAGCAAATTGAAATTGATTATTCGCAAAGAGATTTGGTTTAATTGATTTGTGAACATATCAAACCTGAACTTTAAAGCTGATTTAGAATTTAGGATTCGTAAAGAGATTTGGAATTCCTAGGATTTAGATTTAGATAATTCTCGCAACGACAATTGGTTAATTATACTTTAGTGATTTGAGTTCAAGAACTGCGCTAAATCTGAATCATGCTAGTTAGTTTATCTGCATTCATTGATTTCCTGAGAAAAACCCTAAGCCTATATTTCCCTAATTGATTTACAACTCTTTAATTTCTGCATTGCTTTTAATTACATCTGTTTGACTTAGCTTAATTCAACATCTAGAATCTATTGTGTGATTTCTCTGAGTCCTTGTGTTCGACCCCTAGCTAGACTACGACTACTGCTTTAGTACTGTTAGGGTATTAAATTGAGCATATCACTAGTCCGGGAGGCTCGTAAGATTTGTTTACTGACCCTGCAATCACCACGTGATCTTTCCCCGTGTTATGTCCTCACTCGCACGGTACCGTGAATCACTTCCTGATAGGCCATCCATCCTTAAATTGCTCCAGCTCAAGCACACTTAACTCTAGAGTTCTCTCTGGACAAGTGACTGAACAGATAAGTGCACTTTGGTGACATAGGTAGCCAAATCAATTCTTATAAGCCTCTCCGCATATACCTGAAATCGGGATGTTACGGTTCGGTTTTGATACCACTTATAACACCCCGACCACCCCTTCTTGTGGGCCTCACACCCTCTCTCGGCCCGTGGGCCCCACCCTCATCCGACGACCAGTGCGCTAGTCCGGGAGGCTCGTAAGACTTGTTTACTGACCCTACAAATCACCACGTGATATTTTCTCGTGTTTTGTCCTCACTCGCACGGTACCGCGAATCACTTCCCGGTAGGTCACCCATTCTTAAATTGCTCCAGCTCAAGCACGATTAATTCTAGAGTTCTCTCTGGACAAATGACCGAAAATATAAATACACTTTGGTGACATAGGTAGCCAAATCAATTATTATAAGCCTCTCTGCATATACCAGAAATCGGGATGTTACAATAATGATCATCATCCAGATTCTTTCCCCACTTACCTGTCACGTCAAGAGTTTCACCAAGAGTACCTGCAGAACAAGTTTATTTGTAGGTTCAGTACTTGGGACAATCAGAGCCGATGATCCTCTTAAACGTGCATGTTCTTCTTCGTCTTGCAAAGTCCTTGCAAATCTCTCCTGGCCACAAATTGTTGGAGTGTTAAAAATATCTAATCGATTTGTTATCTAGCTTTTTTAAATCTAGGGTTAGTTTTAGAGTTAGATGAAATAAATTGGGAATTTTTGCCATATGGGGTGTTAAGAAAAACGAGCAAAACGATGTCGTATATCGATTGACTGTGGGTGTAACGCCCGCGTTCCAGAGGAATTAATTATTGGGGAAAAATAATTAATTCGGAACTGTTCCGGGCTAGTATCGATCGATACTAGGGGTATCGATCGATACCTGTCGGGATTTCTCCTTATAAGTCTTCTTCCTCTTCTCTTCTTACGCGTGGAAACCATTTCTTGAGAAAGAAAAGTCTTGGTCGCGAGAGAGAGAGAGAGNGAGAGAGAGAGAGAGAGAGAGAGAGAGAGAGAGAGAGAGAGAAGGAGAGCGTGAGAGAGAGTGAAGCTTGGTGAAGCTTGGATCTTGCGAGATCGAGAGAGATTCAAGCTTGGGAAAAGCTTGAAGAAGAGATCGGAAGAGTTTGGTCTTGGTGAGCTAGAGGGAAGCGAGTGAGGTCTTATAGAGCTCGATTCAGCCGATTTAAGGTGAGTTGGGACCAAAGGTTAGCAAGTAAGCTTGTGTGGTGCTTAGTTAGGCTTGATTGTTGAGTTTGGGGCTTTGCATTGTTGATTTGTGGCGATTTATGGGTTTAGATCTTGCGGAAGGTTGTGATTTGCAGGTGGGTATCGATCGATACCATGTGTGTGTCGATCGATACTATACTCTTGTCGGTGGACTCGAGTTGTGTGGGCATCGATCGATACCAGGGGTGTATCGATCGATACCAGTTGTTGCCTGTGGGCATGGGTTGTGTGGGCATCGATCGATACCAGGGGTGTATCGATCGATACCGGTTGTTTGCCTGTGGGCATGTGTTTTGGGTATCGATCGATACCAAGGGGGTATCGATCGATACTTGTTGTTGTTGTGCCTTGAAGGCGTGTTGTGTGTTGCCTTTCTGGCTGTGTGTCTAGCAGTTCTTGGGATGGAATTGTTAGGCGTTGGTATAGTTTTTCATGGTGATGAATTGCTATTGTGTTAGAAGTTTTAATTAGTGATAATTAATTCTTCGTATTGATAATTGTTGTTGATTGTGCTTATTGTTTAGCCTGTTGTTGGGATGATCTCTCACTCAGCGTTTGGTTAGCCAAATGTTGATGCATCACTTTTGTCGATGCAGGTAAAGATAAGTGTGATCGTGGAATCGAGGCAGTGAAGAGGGGATGATTAGGACCCGGGGTTTTTATTGTTGTTATTGTTATAAAACTGTTGGCTGGTGTAAGCTGTAGAACTGGTGTTTGTATTATTTCCGCGTTTTTTATTTATGACTGTATTAATGTTTTAAAAAAAAAGTGCGGTCGTTTCAATTTGGTATCAGAGCCTATGCGGTTCTAGGAGCCCATACGGTTCTAGGAGCCTAGGTGGTTTTAGAATAGATTGGGTGTTGTGTGGGGTCTTAGAATCATCCTCTTCGAGCCTTGTGAGATTCCACGGTGAGTATCTTTATTGTGATGATTGATCTTAGTTCTTAGCTTGTGCTTCTGCACGTGTG
>PKML01057882.1:1166573-1187316 GCA_002933935.1 Eutrema yunnanense | reverse complement strand
TGTGTGTGTGTCCGTGCGTAGCACGGGTGGTAATATTTATGTCGGTTTAAGTCGGGCCGGGTTAAATTTGGGTGGGTTTTATTGTTTAAAATTCGAGTCAACGCCGGAGCTACACATATTACTCATGTTTTTTCGGATGGTTATTGTGTAGCTGGTTATGCTATATCAATTGTTGATGTAGTTTTTAGAACATTGTTTTACTTTGGATGTGTAGCAATGCATTATCTTTACTTCGTGTAGCTGGCTATGCTATATCAATTGTTGATGTAGTTTTTAGAACATTGTTTTACTTCGGATGTGTAGCCATGCATTATGGTATACTTCGTGTAGCTGGGAATCAATTTTCATTTTTTGGATGTTATGTATCAAGCATGGTCAAGAGGAGAACTAAGATTTTTAATCACAAAGTTATTTACCTTATTTATTTTTGTCGTTAGAGCTATTGAGGTGCAACTAAGATTTTTTTTTCTAGTTGTTTTGTTCTATATTATGGTGTTCTATCTCTTTATAATAGTTTAGTATGTTCTGATATTTTCATTAACAAACTGGTTTATATATATAATTAGAGTTTGTGTTCAAAAACGATAATCATATGTGTTTCCCTAGAGGATTCTTATTATTCTTTTTCTTTTCATGGGTTCTGTTTATCTTCTAGTACCTGCGTTGAGAAGAGCATAAATAGTGTTGGACGCGAAGTAAACAAAGTAGTTTTGAGCCAAAGGTTAAAATTATAGGAACGCATATTTTACAATAGGGTAAACTGATAAATTTGTAAAGTAAAATACATAAATAAATAGATGATCATAATATTAAAATGATACCGATACAAGAATTTGGGGAAGAACGGATTTGCAGAGGCGAGACACTCTTTCCTTAATTCTGAAAACGCCCTGTAGTGTGACGGTTGCATAGCGTTCCGAATCCCAAGATACAACTGCATTTTTCTTATGATTTGCATCACCCAAAATCATAAGCTTTCGAACCATTTTTTCTGTGTTGTACTCTCATGGAAAAAAACCATAAGACAAGAGAAGAAAAAGAAAGTGATGATTTTTTCTTTCTTCATATGAGAGATCGTTCATATATATATAAAATGAGAGAGGAGTCACAAGACTTTTGTGGTCTCCATTTTCTAGGAGTAATGCACAATTACTTGCCAAATTAATTTGTGGTAATAAAGGAGAAGGAGGAGTTATAGAATTGACCACATCAATTCTCAAATAATGATGATAATTATTCATTATTATATTTTGACCAAGTATATAATTTATGTAGTGATCAATTACATAAATAATAATTTGATGCAAAAAATGGGTTATTGGGTCAAGACCCATCTACCCGAACCAACACTCAAACCCGAGTCCGAGCTCGATTCGACTCGACTCACCGCGCGCGTGCATATAATTTAGTGTGAGTTTGCTCTTCTCTCCACAAATTGATCCTAAGGTTTTGAACCTTGATAGGACTTCTCCAATATATATAAAAAAGGATTTCACCTCCAAGTTCCAATGTGGGATATTTGCTAGTTTTTACACTTAGCCAAATTTTGAAGCATTTCAAGCTTTCCAAATCATCCACTTTGGATCTCCATTTCTCATGCAAATCAACTCAGATTTTGACAAGTGAATACACTATGTTATAGTGCTCACGGCAGCGATTTTATCGTGCCCAAAATCCGGTCATTCCGACAGACGTCTCCGCCGGAAAATTCACCGGAAAAGTGGTCAATGCCACTTCGTCAAAAGTGAGTTCCAACAATCCTCCACATGAATAGAAATGACTATAAACATATGACGACTCGAAAGAAGGACTTTTGAGAGTACAAACGAAAAATCCACTGTATATGAGTTGGTAGTATTTTTCAGCCTTGAACCAATCACTGTAATAGCTATCGGATTTACTCGACCAGGAGGTGAACATGATGTCTTGAACCCCCCCGAGCTTTGATGTAAACCGAGACAACAACTATAACTCAACTTCATTTTCTCACAAAATTAGGTTCTCTGTTGTGTTCATTTTGGCCTTGAACATGCCTGGTTAATCATGAGTGAACTTGGAGAGTATAGCCTGACCTTCATTCTCCTAAAAACGGCCCCATTTCACACTCACTATGTGATTTGCCAGTAGTCTTTGTTTTAAGAAGTATCTTTATCACTCCATTGATATGTCAAAGCTATGGTCTCATCATTAAAAGCTATGCTTATCCTTTTATACATACAATTAGTAAATGTATGTAAGCAATGTTTATCATCTTGGGAACTAAGTAGAGACGAGAAGTCTTTCAGTGCTTTTATTAGATTTTGTTTGATTTAGTTGTCCCTTTGAACCTTACATCTTGGGATCTCCAGTCACGTAGGTGGGGTTTCCATCAAACATCATCTTTAAGTTATAGGCTTTAAACCCATTCCCTTTTGATGATTTTACAATATGATCTCGTGGCATACCTTTAATAACTGGATCCTAGGTTGTCATCCAATTGGATATAATCTATTGAGATTACACCATTTGAGATCAATTGTCTAATGGTTTTATGTCATCTTTTTTTTTAAAAAAAAGACATGACTAACCATTATACATAACTCAGTGACCGAGCTATAGTCAATTGACGATCACAGTGTACACGTAATGCTCGTACTAGTTTTTTTTTTCTTTCCCACATCATGATATTTTCCACCAAGTTTCGAAACCACTCAACTTTCTTAGCTTAAAGCTATATGATGAGGTTCCATGATCACTCTGATCAAAGTTTGGTTGGAGATTTCCATGATGTTGTTGCACCATAATGCGTAAAGACATATCCACTTGTGGATTATTAGTTTCTGGAAGCTGATAACCAATTAACATAATTGGATCATTCCAAAACTATTAGATCTTTACCATAATGCAATTCATAACTTTTAGTATATCGCAAGTAGCTCAATAATCTAGTTATAGCTTTCCAGTATTTACAACATGGATTACTCGTGTAGCGACTTAGTACATGGACTGATTCCGCCATATAGAGTATGGTACTATCGGTTAAGTACTTCAGACTTCCGATCACACTTGAGTAGATCTTGAATCTCTCAAGTATCATTTTAGCATAATGAGCTCTATAAGTGATTATTCATTTAGAATATCTAATGATCTTCATCTCTAGAATCACATCCATTCGACCCATGTATTTACATGTCAAATCTCACATTAAGAGCAAACTAAGTGTGTTCGACCATGTAATTTACATACAAACAGAGCAAAATGTATCCGTGCGGAATACTTTTAATGTATATGAACTTATTACATTCATTGATGCTAAAATTATTTGACAATGTCAAATATCTCATGATATTGTTTCAGAGCTTTTGTAATCCCAAATAGAGACTTTACAAGTCAATAGACTTTGTGTCTTTTCGACTAGGCCATCGATTATTTTATTTTTGTAAATCTATTTACACTCTCGGACTTTAAGCCCTTGTGACATATTGATTATCTCCCAAATATGGTTTTCATAATGGAGTCGATATCACTAATGACAATTTCCTTCCACGAAGGTTTGTCTGGTGTAGACATGGCTTTAGTGAAAGTTTACGGTGCATTCTCTCTGAGAAAGACCGTTAAAAAAAAAATATTTACCAAAAGATTTGCATCATCTCACGATGTGCCAGAAGTAATCGTCTCATTTACAGAGGAGCTTGCATCTTCTTTTCTTTTTTTCACGTGTTTGCATCGGATTTTTATCCTTACACGGAAACACGAGCTCAAAGAAATATACATTTCTTTTCTCCATGGTTATATTAACATGGATATCCGGTACGTCTGATTTATGAACCAGAAACCGAGAAGCACTGTTGTGTGTATATATCCGATGAAGATACAATCCACCATTTTAGGTCCGATTGTGACCTTTTAGGAGGTGGCACTGCGACTTTTGTCAGGCACCCCCACACTTTCGGAATATTTGTACGAATGTACTTTAATTCTCCAAAAGTTCATATAGCATTTTGCCAATAACTTTATGTGGTAAGCAACGCTCCCCCCCCCCCCCNCCCCCCACATTTGTTGAGATAACTCAGAATCATGCATCTTTGCATTCATCATATCTTTAAGAGTTCAGAATTTTTTATTTTCTTTTATTTTTTTATTTATTTTTTTATTTTTTTTATTCTGCAACTCCATTAGATTCAAGTGATCAAGGAGCAGTTTTTTTTCGACGAATAATGCCATGTTCTCTAAAGAACGCATTTAATGTTCATCAAACTCGCCTCCTTTTATCACGTATTACTATTTTCATAGTTTTCTCAAGTTGGTTTTTAATTACCATCTTGTATGTTTTGAACTTTTCAAAGCCATATTCTTGCTTCTTAGCAAGTACACACATCAATCATAATAGATATCATTGTGTTAGCAGCGTAATGCCACCATTTAATTTGGTTATTCCCGACCATATTGACTTTAGAAACTACACTACACGTGTTAATTTCAGTTAGATTGGTCTGGGACATCCCATTGTCTTTGCGTGGACAATCTTGCTACGATATTCGTTAGCATTGCTACGACATGTGTCAGCATTGTGACCCATCATGTCACACTTCGTGATATTTTCCATTGAACTTCTTTTAAGCATGTTGCTTTTTGAAGCTAGTGGAGGCTTTCAAAGTAACCTTATATTTCCCCTTGTTTTTGTGCCCAACCACTTTCGCATTATGATCACAATTGTGAACACATTATGCTTTGCGGTTTGTAGATTCAACCCGCTGCCTGACAATTCAGTCTTCAAGGCTCTCAGCCTTTCGCTTATGCAAGAGATAATTTTTTGAAATCTTTCCAAGCTAATGGAAATTTCTCAAATAAACAACAAAGCTGGTATGTCAAAGAAATTGACATCCCTTCAGCCATTATCTCATGCGACAGCAATCACAGCTGTTTGACTTTTTACATTATGGACTTAAAGTCCACCAATTTAAAGTCTAGAAATTTCGTCACGGCGAATTTCTTAGAACATGCGTTCTTAGCCTTTTACTTTTTATTAAAAAAATTCAAAAGATTCCTTAGAAGTATTCAACACAATGTAGACTTATACAATTGTTTGATCAGGTGAATTTGATCATCTTTTTGCACAAAACGTTCTTATGGTACAAGATTCAACATTGACTAGAGTTATCACATTAGTATTCTCAAGAGAAAGCATAAGTTATCCTCCTTGAGTTACTTCTCTAGTTTTAGCATGGTCAGAGAGATAAACATCTTCCGCTACCACATTATGAATCAAGTTCCATCGAACTAGTCTAGCATTAGTCCTGCGTTTACAACACTAGGCACTAACGTGACATTCTGATAAAAATCAGAATTTGGCACAGTCACATGTGGTAGACCACTACCAAACTGAATTTGGTGCTTCGACTCACGAGACTTGTAACCATAATACCTCCACCGCTATCGGTGTAAATAGGATCTGAACATTCAGATAAACATCAGAATTTCAGTCCGTATAGCACACAAGGCCATAGGTGGAAGACCATTCCCAATGTGGGTTGTCGACTCACCACATGTTGTCATCTCAAACGTTTTTTGTTAACGTTCTCATTTTTGTCATATATTTCTATTCGCATGCAAACAAACATGAACCAATATAGACCAAAAATTATTAGAAGTTCAATAGAAAGTAAATAAATTAAACATAAAGAATAATTTATTAACAATTAATTAAATCTAAATTTTCAGAATTAATTAAATTCATAAATCCAATTTAATTCAATTGAATGCAAAGACTAATTGCATTGATGATTTTAATTAATTAAATTAAATCACCTAGTCAAAAAAAAACTTATGCAATAATTGCTTGCAATTAAAGTTGGTGACTAAACCAACAAATTTCAAAAACCAAACCAGAAAACAAGGAATTGGTTTAACCGGATATCGCTAGAAAGCTTTCCGAAAATCACTTTTAAACGTTTAGGAAAGTCGCTATAAAACGTTCCCGTAAATCGTTTGAGATCTTTTTGATCTGTTTGAAAACGTTTCGCGAAACTTGCCAATGGCATTCGCGTAAATCGTTTGAGATCGTTTTGATATGTTTAAAAATGTTTCGCGAAACTCGCCAATGGCCTTCGCGTAAATCGTTTGAGATCGTTTCGATCTGTTTTAAAAAAATGTTTCGCAAAACTCGCCAATGGCCTTCGCGGAAATCGTTTTAGATCGTTTCGATCTGTTTTGAAAAAAACGTTTCGCGAAACTCGCCAATGGCCTTTGCGGAAATCGTTTTTCAGACTTGAATAGCCTTTAGTGGGGTTGGGCCTGAGCCCACATTTACCCGAGACCGACCCGGCGGCGGTGGCGCACGTGTGTGGGTGGTTTTAGTATCTTTTCTTACGCATACACATGGTGTAGCCTCTTAAGACGAATCAGAAAGATTAATGTATAGTCACATATACATGTTTGATTCACGATGTCAAATCGGTGATAGTCGTACGAGACATCGATTATGTTCAAAAGAAACAAGACCGAATTAGTACACTAACCTAAAAATGAATTGCAATGATTAAATTAAAAAAAAATTAGAATTAATAAATTCCAAAAAATTCAGAATATAATCAGATTAAGTGCAATCACACATTTAAACAATCTATATAATTAGAATAAATTGTCTAAGATCTTTAAAAATAATTTTCCAGTTATTAACAAAGCTGGAAAAATTATAAATAAATTGGGAGATACTTTCTGAATTTCTGTTGAATAAACATCAAATTTCAGAACCAAAATAACCTGAAACGGATCAAAAAATAATTGATCGTAGACAGATTGAAGATCCATATTCCTGTTTTTATAACAAAAACACTTCACAAAAAAACAGTTTTCGTTATGTAATACATAAACGAAAATTTTCAGAATTAAGATTGTAGGAACGCATATTCTACAATAGGGCAAACTGATAAATTTGTAAAGTAAAATACATAAATAAATCGATGATCATAATATTAAAATGATACCGATACAAGAATTTGGGGAAGAACGGATTTGCAAAGGCGAGACACTCTTTCCTTAATTCTGAAAACGCCATGTAGTGTGACGGTTGCATAGCGTTCCGAATCCCATGATACAACTGCATTTTTCTTATGATTTGCATCACCCAAAATCATAAGGTTTCGAACCATTTTTTCTGTGTTGTACTCTCATGGAGAAAAATCATTAGACAAGAGAAGAAAAAGAAAGTGATGATTTTTTCTTTCTTCATATGAGAGATTGTTCATATATATATATATATAATGAGAGAGGAGTCACAAGACTTTTGTGGTCTCCATTTTCTAGGAGTAATGCACAATTAATTGCCAAATTAATTTGTGGTAATAAAGGAGAAGGAGGAGTTATAGAATTGACCACATCAATTCTCAAATAATGATGATAATTATTCATTATTATATTTTGATCAAGTATATAATTTATGTAGTGATCAATTACATAAATAACTAGGATTTAACCCGCGCTAATTATAGCGCGGATAATTTTTTTATAGAAATTATTTTAAAATTTAAGAAAATTATTTTTATCTGAATTTTACAATAGGGCTAACTAATAATTATAGATAAAGCTGTCAATTTGTAATAATTTGTATATTTAACCCGTTTTGCAGTGAACTAATATATTTATGTCTAACTTTTTTTATAAAATTAGTAAAATATTTTCAACTTTTGTTTTGATATAGATTCAAATAAAATATAATAAATTATAGTGAAAAATATAGCAAGATTTTTAGTAGATTTTTTTATATGAATATATATGGATTGATAATTATTTTAAAATATATAGTATTATAAATAATTAAGAAATAAAATAATAAAGAACCTCTTTAATACATCAATAATTTTAAAAGACTATAATATCCTTTCCTATTTCAATTATTCTTTGTTATTTATAATGGCGTTTCATGTAATAACTTACAAAACAAAGTTCATTATTAAAAATGTCTTCTTAAATAATATTATATAGATAATTTGATGCAAAAAATAGGTTATTGGGTTAAGACCCATCTACCCGAACCAACACTCAAACCCGAGTCCGAGCTCGATTCGACTCGACTCACCGCGCGCGCGTGCATATAGTTTAGTGTGAGTTTGCTCTTCTCTCCACAAAATGATCCTAAGGTTTTGAATCTTGATAGGACTTCTCCAATATATATAAAAGAGGATTTCAACTCCAAGTTCCAATGTGGGATATTTGCTAGTTTTTACACTTAGCCAAATTTTGAAGCATTTCAAGCTTTCCAAATCATCCACTTTGGATCTCCATTTCTCATTCAAATCAACTCAGATTTTGACAAGTGAATACACTATGTTATAGTGCTCACGGCAGCGATTTCATCGTGTCCAAAATCCGGTCATTCCGACAGACGTCTCCGCCGGAAAATTCACCGGAAATGTGGTCAACACCACTTCGTCAAAAGTGAGTTCCAACAAAAATTTAGTCAAAAATATGAAACTTATTGGACTTGCCAGTAGCCAGATTTGTTGTGGGTTTAGTGGCGAATTGTAGCCGAAGTAAGAGCTTCGATCTAGTCTGCGACCCAATTCGTCCTTGGGATTAATCAAGAAAACAAAAATAACTTATTGGGCGCTTTGTTGCTATCAGGGGCGGATCTATGATATACTCTCATATTACATGTTTTAGCATGCATTTCATGCATGGTTTTGTATAGTTCTCATGCATAATCATGGTCTTATCTTGCATTTAAGTCTCATTTAGAGTTTAGGGTTCTCATACTAGGTCCTAGAGTGTCTTGCATGTTTTGGAGTCCTTTTCAGGTGTTAAACGAGGAGAATCCGTCACCCGAAGAAAGGAGACAAAGCCAGACACCAAGTATCGATCGATACCTCTCGGTATCGATCGATACCGAANCAGCGATTTCATCGTGTCCAAAATCCGGTCATTCCGACAGACGTCTCCGCCGGAAAATTCACCGGAAATGTGGTCAACACCACTTCGTCAAAAGTGAGTTCCAACAAAAATTTAGTCAAAAATATGAAACTTATTGGACTTGCCAGTAGCCAGATTTGTTGTGGGTTTAGTGGCGAATTGTAGCCGAAGTAAGAGCTTCGATCTAGTCTGCGACCCAATTCGTCCTTGGGATTAATCAAGAAAACAAAAATAACTTATTGGGCGCTTTGTTGCTATCAGGGGCGGATCTACTTAGTCCAACAAGGGGGTAAGTGCCACCGGTCAAATATTTTAGATTAATGCAAATTATCAAGGTATTAGATTATCGAGGTATTAATTTTTTTAGATTAGTGCCCCACTCAATTCTTTTTCCTCTCCCATAACCAATTTTTTTTTTTGTCAACTATCTATCTGATTAAATCAAGTTTTGGCCGATAAGAAGGTGGTTCCGCAGAACAACCCCTACCGACTCTGTCTGACTTACATGAGAAAATAAAGTACCTCGTGCTCGAGCCTCTTTTGCAAGAGAGTCGGCACGGACATTTAACACACGAGGAATATGGACTATGCTAAAATTCTCAAAAACATCTCTAAGAAGGTAGAAAGAATCTACTTCTGAAGAAAAGGCCGGCCAGTCCACCGGGTTTTCAATCATTTCCATCAAGTCTGAACAGTCCGTCTCAATTTGAATAGTAGTTATTCGCTTTTCTCTTAGGCACGAAATAGCCCATAGTAGTATGTCTATCTCAGCATAAAACGCCGAGAGGCTTCTACGACACCCTTGAAGCCCAAAAATCTCTTGTCCCATATGGTCCCTATGACTCCACCCTAGGTCGCTGACCGGTCTATGGTCGATCCAAAATGTATCGATTTGACAAGTCGGGATTCGGTGGGCCAAGGGGGGGGGGAGTTCTCGAGCCGTCTTGTTCCCGTGGGGCTTTTACCTCTTCTTCACCTTCCTTTTGGTTCGTTATCCTCCAACTTTCCGATTCGAGTGAAGCTAGCTGAAGTGTATCTAACTAAGGAATTTATTCCCGTTGAAGACTTTGTCGTTCCTCGCCTTCCATATGTACCATATGATCCAAGAATAAACGTCTTTGTGTGGTTATGTGAGACCCACTTCTTTTGTTCTCCAAAATAGGAAGTTCATATTTCAGTAAATAGATGTACTCGGGGAGAAACCTGGAAGGGACAGAAAGTCCGATAAAGCCCAAACTTGTAAAGTTGGGGGACATTAAAAAAGAAGATGGTTTATAGATTCCTCTGAACCACCACACCAAGGACAACTCCTATCGGTGCCCAGATGCCTAAAAGTAAGGCGCTCACACGTCGCAACACATCCTGAGAGCGCTTGCCACATGAAATGTTTGAATTTTCCAGCCGTACGTACTCTCCACACCATGATATATTGTTGTTCAATTGTAGATTCTAGGGTTTAGGTTTTTGTTTCGATTTTTGCATTTTTTTATTGTTGTTCAATTGTTTAATCATTTGCAATATAAAATTTGTGTGTGAGACTAATTATATATTCGTTTTGCAGTGATGATATGGATTGCATGTTCCACATATATCATGGTGGAAAGTTTCAAAATGTTGAAGACGACATGGTTTATTATGATGGTGGGTCTGTGCATGAACTTGTTACACCGGCAGAATCAGTGTTTCAAACGATGCCTATGAGTATGTATGGACAGAGGGTGTGGTACAAAATGTTGTATGAAGAGTTGAGTGAGCTTAAGATTCTATATAATGGTAGTGGTAATTTTCAAAAGATGTGTGTAGCGGCTAAGTGGGCTAGGGCTGTTGAGATTTATATGGAACTTGATGAAGACAGTGATGGAGATGAAGTCAGAGATGTTTGAATTTTCCAGCTCTGCAGACATGTAATACTTGGTTCTCTAACTTCCACAGGGTCTTGGCGTAAGTTGAAATTTCGAATCAGATCATATCTGGATTTCACAGTGTATGTGCCTGATTTTGAATGGTTCCATGCGTACCCATCAAGGGCGAAATTACGACTAGGTCTCAACCCTAGGATACGTGGGATATCCTCGGATTGAAAGTGTTCTCGTAAAAAAGGGAGATTCCACTCTTATGTATCTCGTCTGATAAATGAATGGACAAATTATTTATAGAAAAATGGGCTTCAAAACCCAATATTAATATTAATAATAGTCCATGTCAAATGTTAATTCCTATATTACGTTAATCTTATTATTGATATCAAACTTCCTTAGTCAAATATTCTTATGGTACATTATAAAAACCGGATTCTTTAGTTTTTTTCAATATTTATTTTTAGCTCCTTAAAATTTATTACTTAGTGAATTTTTTATTAATTTTTGTACTCTATAATATATATATATATATATATATACATGTATTGAGATAACATTTAATATTATAAGATTATATAGCATTTATATGGATTAGTTTTCTTATAAAATATGATGTTTTTATTTGCATATTATATTTTAATTTTTAAAGTTTATGTTATCTATATTTTCTTAGAATTTATTATACATAATGTATTTAATTTAATAAAGAAATAAATAAATATTGACAAAGATATAATTTTCAAATATGGTTAAATAAAAAATGTAAGTGTTTATGAAAACTTGTATTGTAGCATAATGGTTTGTATTAAGGTTGTCGCCCTGTCATAATATGAGTTTAAATCGGATAATATATGGTATGTCAGTTATATAGTTAAAAATAAAATAATTTAGAGTGTGTTATAGTTAAATATATGGGAAATTATCTAAAAAAGCATGAATTTTCAAATTTTGGCCATTAAAAGCACGAACTATTTCGTGGATAGTTTAAATCATCATATTTGGTTGACTTCAAATTTAAATTATGAACTTTCGTTGACTCGGCCAAAAAAGACATGAACGTTAAATCCATCAACGGAATGAGTAAACGGGGTTATAAAATCGTTTAAATCCATGGTTAATTGATAAAACGTCGTTTTGCTCATTCCTCTTAAAACCCCATATCGCAAAAATTCTAATTTCTTTCATCTAACCCTCAATCTAACCCTATATTTAAAAAAGCTAGATAACAAATCGATTAGATATTCTTAACAGTCCAACAATTTTTTCCTTTTTTTCTTTAGTTTCTCCCCCAAACTCATATAACATTGATAATCAAAATCAGATTTGATCATAAAAAGGAATATGAAGAAAAAGCTAATGAAATGAGACAAACAAGAAGAACCCGTCATTTTAAAAACGAGAACCTTTCTTTCATCAAGAAGATTTTACTTACAATTAAGCCATTAATCTCAATGGAAAAAGAAAGAAAACCCGAGAAGCATTTTGTGAAGAATTGCGAGGTCTTTTACTTCTTCTTCCTTGTATACTTGTCATTGTCCTCCTCATCGTCTTCGTCGGTATAATCAAACTCGTCATCGTCGTTCATATCAATATCATCAAACCATTCCTTATCAAAATCTGAATCCTCCTCCGAATCGTTGCCTTCATTGTTCACCACTCGTTTTCCCTGACCCGCCTCCATTTTCCCTCTTCTCTCCGAAACGGCTTTCTGCCGGATGAAGCCGACACGAAAATCGGATTGCATAACCAGGAATGTCTCAGAGAAAACCAGAAATTAGCTAGCCGGCGTCTGGTTAAACCGAAACAGAGACCGAAAGGCTGGTCCAGTGTTCTGCACTGCCTCCGTGAGATTGGTCGTATGTGAACGGAAGAGTAGACTCACCGCTGATTTCCCGTCGCATATGAGTAATCTCGCCGCCGATGATGAAGCCGAATTGGGGATTTAGGGTTAGATGAAAGAAATTGACAATTTTCGCGATATGGGATGTTAAGAAGAACGAGCAAAACGACGTCGTATCGATTAACTGTGGGGTTAAATGGTTTTCTAACCCCGTTTACTCATTCCGTTTATGGATTTAACATCATGTCTTTTTTGGCTAAGTCAACAAAAGTTTATGACTTAAATTTGAAGTCAATCAAATATGATGATTTAAATTATCCACACGATAGTTTATGATTTTAATGGCAAAAATTTGAAAGTTGATGCTTTATATATATATATATATATAATATTTTCCCTGCTAAAAATTATTTCTGGATCCGCCACTTGATATGTCATAGTTTTTACCCCCATTTAAGCCATGATATAAGTCTGTTTTATCGAGTCTTTATTCTATTATAGAGTCTTTTAGAGTCTTTTACAGGTTTTAGCACGTTTGGAGCTTAATTGGAGTTTTTGGAGGATTCTGGAGTATTTTTGGAGAAAAGGAGCAGAGTCATGCAGAGACGTCAGAAGTTTGGCATTCGTTGAAGAACTTCCCACCGATGGATTGAGCTGAAATTTGGACACAAGACAGATCAATGGATTAAATTTCATTTAGAAGTGGTTTAAGGCCATTCCAACGGTGCGATCGAAAGTTATGCCAGTTTTCGTGGAGACAGTCCAGTCTGTCAATCGACACTGTACAGTATCGACCGACACCAGTCCAGTATCGACCGACACCAACTGCAGACGGGGAAAACGTGATTTTACAAGTTTAAAGACCCTGCAACTTGGTCCAGAAGACTTTATTAATTACAGAAAAGGCCCAGAACGTGATTTAGGTTATATATAGGGATTTTACAGCCATCTGTTTAGGCTATGCTTTATTTATGTGTTTGATTTTACTCTGGTTTTAGAGAGACAAGTCTGAATCTCCCTTCGTCCGAGATCAGATCTCTAAACCCTTCTTTCTATTCTATTGATGATTTATTCAAACATCTTGATTGTTTCATTCTCCATGTCTGAGTAGATCCACCTTAGGTTTAGGGTTTTCTCATAAAGGATTTCTCTGAATGCTAGGTTAATTATCTGTTTAGGATTCACTATATGAATTAGTTCTTCACTTAGGTTGTGTTCAAAGCTAATTCTAGATTGACGAATCTGGAACTTAGATATTAGGATAATTGATTAGGCACGACAGTGCGATTAATTACCTGATAGAACCTAGGTGAGCAAATTGATTATTCGCAAAGAAATTTGGTTTAATTGATTTGTGAACATATCAAACCTGATATTAAAGCTGATTTAGAATTTAGGATTCGCAAAGAGATTTGGAACTCCTAGAATTTAGATTTAGATAATTCTCGCAACGATAGTTGGTTAATTATACCTTAGTGATTTGAGTTCAAGAACTGTGCTAAATCTGAATCCTGCTAGTTAGTTTATCAGCATTTATTGATTTCCTGAGAAAAACCTTGAGCCTATATTTCCCAATTGAATTACATCTCGTTTAATTTCTGCACTGTTTTTAATTACATCTTCTGGCTTAGCTTAATTCGGTACTATATAATTTATTGTGTGATTTCTTTGAATCTTTGTGGTTCGACCCCTAGCTATATTTCAACTACTGCTTTAGTACTGTTAGGGTATTAATTTGAGCATATCACCACTCACTTGCTTTTCTCCACGTCTTGCATGCATGTCATATTTTTACTTATATGCATCTTTCCCTGGAGGTTGAGAAGCGCATATTTAATATCGAAAGCAACGTGAGGAGAGTAATCTTGAGCCAAGGGCTGAAATTTGGTGGAGTATTTCTTGTAATACAGCTTAAGACTATGATACATATTACAATATGACATATTATTCGTTGTTTTTATTGATTTAGTTTGAAGAAATAAAAGAGTAAGATATTAGTAGAAGAATGGTAACTATTGAACTAAATAAACACAAGAGTTAATGAGGTATATAACAATGAAACAAAAAAATTGATGATGTGATATATTGGCGAATCATTGTAGATGTCAGGTAAGGTTTTTACATTTTTAACCCTGATTGAGTGTGTTGAGAAATCTACGTGGTGACAAAATATTTATTGTATTAAGTAAATATTTAAATGTATCTCCAACTTTATATTTAACACGACAACTAAAACATTGTATGTTTAATACCAGATCATTGCCTAGAGATTACTCAACCTTTTTTTGTTTTCATGAAATACACTTATTGATCTAATTTAAAAACGAAGATGAATCTGACAAAACTTCGAACATAAAACCTCTTTCTTATACCGATAGCAATCTAACGATACCCATATACATATGGTTTCAGTGATGATGACGGCGCCGACGTCGACCACCGTTGTTATTACTTAGAAAGGGTACACGTTTTATTGTAATGTTTTAAAAATTGTTGCCTGATGTATAAATATTATATTTACATCTATTTTCATATTTATCGTGATACAAAAAGAGTTAGATTGGTAAACATGTATGTATATTTCTAACATTTTGTTTACCTCTGTAACTCAATTATTGTATGTTAACTTATGCTGAAACTGCAGTTGTCTGTAAATGTTTTGACGATTTTACCCTCGATTTAGTATGTTGAGAAACCAACGTTATAACTAGATAAACATTTAAATGTATCGCTAACTTTATATTTAACAAAATTATATATTTGTGTAACATGATAATATTTAAATTGTATCCCTAACTTTATATTTAACACGGTTATATATTTGTGTAACATGCTAACAGTTTTAGTGTATCGCTAACTTTAAATTTAACAAAGTGATATATTTGTGTAACTTGCTAACATTTTTATTATCATATTAACATGTAGATGTATAGCTAACTTCCTATTTGTCCACCAACAAAATTATTGAATGTTTTAACAGATCTGAGCCGAAAAATGAACACAAATTCAAATCAGCCCCCACCGATCTCCAGACATGAGCTGAAAGAGCCATTTACGCTTCACGCGAATAAGGATCAAGAAGGAATCGAAAGTACCAAGCCAAACGCGAGATTTCTTCCATGGGTCACGGAACTCCGTTGAAATTCGACCCCACGATCTCTTCCTCACGCCTCTAAATCTCATCTTCTTCAAAGATATGTTGTGGTTTGCGGTAAGTCCGACGGCGGCGGAAGAGCCTTACTGAAATGTTCAGAGAAGGAAGATGACAGAGATGGAAGATTTGAGAGAAGAGAGAAAAGAAAATAAAGAGGGGAAGATGATGTCGCAAATCCAGAAAAGAGAAGAGAGAGAAAGAGTAAATAAGGGTAAAGTTGAGTTTAACTTTTTGTAACAGTGCCACAAACAGTAAATGATTAGTTACCTAAATACTTTTTAATCCATGGTTATCTACCCCAATTTCTCTAAACACAATGTAGTTTATATTCCTTTCCTCTATGACATAAAATTTCCTTAAGCTCAAAAATTGACTTCTTTATTTCCTTTCTTGTTAATAATTTTTTCTATACTAAAATATGATAGATATTATATATATGGTCCTCTTCTTTCTCTATAGTATGTTATACAATTTCGATTACAGAAAAAAAAAACACAGGCAAGAGGAAGCTAAAGTAGGATCTTTGAAAAAGAGAATGTCGAAGATTCTGTTGTTGATCATATTCGTTGTCCTCATAATCCTTGCCATTATTGTTTTTGGATGGTTATGTATCAAGCATGGTCAAGAGGAGAACTAACATTTTTAATCACAAAGTTATTTACCTTATTTATTTTTGTCGTTAGAGCTATTGAGGTGTAACTAAGATGTTTTTTTTTTTGGGTTGTTCTATATTATGGTGTTCTATCTCTTTAAAATAGTGTAGTATGTTTTGATATTTTCATTAATAAACTGGTTTATTTATATAAAAGAGTTTGTGTTCAACCATTATGTAGATCAAACGATAATCTTATGTGTTTCCCTAAAGGATTCTTATTATTCTTTTTCTTTTTATGGGCTGTGTTTATCTTCTTGTACCTGCGTTGAGAAGAGCATAAATAGTGTTGGACGCGAAGTAAACAAAGTAGTTTTGAGCCAAAGGTTAAAATTTAGTCAAAAATATGAAACTTATTGGACTTGCCAGTAGCCTGATTTGTTGTGGGTTTAGTGGCGAATTGTAGCCGAAGCAAGAGCTTCGATCTAGTCTGCAATCCAATTCGTCCTTGGGATTAATCAAGAAACCAAAAACAACTTCTTGGACGTTTTGTTGCTATCGGGGGCGGATCTACTTAGTTCAAGAAGGGGGCAAATGCCACCAGTCAAATATTTTAGATTAGAGTAAATTATCAAGGTATTAATTTTCTTAGATTAGTGCCCCACTCATAATTCTTTTTCCGCCCATAACCAAATTATTTCTAGAAAAATAGACTTTGAAACCCAATATTAATATTAGTAACAGCCCAGGTCAAATATTAATTCGTATATTACATTAATCTTTTTATTGATATCAAACATCCTTAGTCAAATATTCTTTTGGTACATTATCAAAACCGGACTCTAGCCCTGGGCGTTCGGATATCCGATCGGATTCGGTTCGGATCCATTCGGATTTTCGGATTTTCGGGTTTAAGATTTATTATCCATTCGGATATTTTAGAATTTCGGTTCGGGTTCGGTTTGGATCCATTCGGGTTCGGTTCGGTTTCGGATATCCGAAAAATCATAAAAATAAAATGAAAATTGGTTAAATTTGAATATAATTGGTTAAATTTAAATAAAATTTGGACAAAACTCAACAAATATAACTAAAAACTTCATATATTTTGGTTATTTTGGGTCTCTCAATCATTTTGGTATAAAAATAATTCATATATTCGGATTTATAATTATAATTTTGGGTTATCAAGTCTAAATATAATTAATATTTTGGGTATATAATTGTATTTCGGGTATTTCGGATATCCATTCGGTTCTCGGTTCGGTTCGGAATCGGTTCTTCGGATATAAGAATCTAGGATCCGTTCGGATATTTTAATGGTTTCGGTTCGGGTTCGGTTTCTCTTTTTCGGATCGGTTTCGGTTAATTTTTTCGGATCCGGATATTATGCCCAGGGCTACCAGACTCTTTAGTTTTATTTTATTTTTATTTTTAGTTCCTTAAAATTTCTTACCTTGTGAATTTTTTATTAATTTATGTACTCTACCATATATATATATATATATTGAGATAACATTTAATATTATAAGATTATATAGCATTTATATGGATTAGTTTTCTTATAAAATATTTTATTTTTATTTGCATATTATATTTTAATTTTTAAAGTTTATGTTATCTAGATTTTCTTAGAATTTATTATACATAATGTATTTAATATAATAAAGAAATAAATAAATATTGACAAAGATGTGATGTTCAAAATATGGTTAAATAAAAATTGTAAGTGTTTATGAAAACTTGTATTGTAGCATAATGGTTTGTATTAAAGTTGTCGATGTGTCATAATATGAGTTTAAATCGGATAATATATGGTATGTCAGTTATATAGTTAAAAATAAAATAATTTCAGTGTGTTATAATTAAATATATGGGAAAATTGTCTAAAAAAGTATCAACTTTCAAATTTTGGGCATTAAAAGCACGAACTATTTCGTGGATAATTTAAATCATCGTATTTGGTTGACTTCAAATTTAAATTATGAACTTTCGTTGACTCGGCCCAAAAAGACATGACGTTAAATCCGTAAACGGGGTTAGAAAACCGTTTAAACCCACGGTTAATTGATACAACGTCGTTTTGCTCCTTCTTCTTAAAACTCCATATCGCGAAAATTCCAATTTCTTTCATCTAACCCTAGATTTTAAAAAGGTAGATAACAAATCGATTAGATATTCTTAACAGTCCAATGATTTTTTCCTTCTTTCTTTATTTTCTCCCCCAAACTCATATAACATTGATAATCAAAAGCAGATTTGATCATTAAAAAAGAAATCTGAAGAAAAAGCTTATGAAATGAGACAAATAAGAAGAAACTGTCATTTTAAAAACGAGAACCTTTCTTTCATCAAGAAGGTTTTACTTACAATTAAGCCATTAATCTCAATGGAAAAAGAAAGAAAAACATAGAAGCATTTTTTGAAGAACTGTGAGGTCTTTTACTTCTTCTTCCTTGTATACTTGTCGTCGTCCTCCTCATTGTCTTCGGTCTTCGTCGGTATCATCAAACTCGTCATCGTCGTCCATATCAATATCATCAATCTCTTCCTTATCATAATCTGAATCCTCCTCCGAATCGTTGCCCTCGTTGTTCACCACTCGTTTTCCCTGACCCGCCTCCATTTTCCCTCTTCTCTCCGAAACGGCCTCCTGCTGGATGAAGCCGACACGAAAACCGGATTGCATAACCAGGAATGTCTCAGAGAAAACCAAAATTTGGCTAACCGGCGTCTGGTTAAACCGAAACAGAGACCGAATGGCTGATCCAGTGTTCTGCACTGCCTCCGTGAGATTGGCAGTATGTGAACAGACGAGTAGACTCGCCGCTGATTTCCCGTTGCATATGAGTAATCTCGCCGCCGATGATGAAACCGAATTGGGGATTTAGGGTTATATGAAAGAAATTAGAAATTTTCGCGATATGGGATGTTAAGAAGAACGAGCAAAACGACGTCGTATCGATTAACCGTGGTGTTAAACGGTTTTCTAACTCCGTTTACTTATTCCGTTTACGGATTTAACGTCATGTCTTTTTTTGGCCAAGTCAACAAAAGTTTAGGACTTAAATTTGAAGTTAACAAAATATCATGATTTAAACTATCCACGCGATAGTTCATGCTTTTAATGGCAAAATTTTGAAAATTGATGTTATATATATATATATATATCCCCCGCTAAAAATTATTTTTGCATCTTGCTTTTCTCCACTGACTTGCTTTTCTCCACGTCTTGCATGCATGTCATATTTTTACTTATATGCATCTTTACCCGGAGGTTGAGAAGAGCATATCTAATATCGAAAGCAACGTGAAGAGAGTAATCTTGAGCCAAGGGCTGAAATGTGGTCTGAGTATTTCTTGTAATACAGCTTAAGACTATGGAGCTTATTGGACGTTTTGTTGCATCTTATATCTCATTTGCGTGGACGATTATTTAGCATTTAATTAGCTTTCAATTTTATTTCCAGCTAGAATCCTTATTTGAACAAGATAAAGGAAAAGGCATTTGACAAAAGTTTGTGGTTATGACCTTTCCAGACGTAAGACAAGCCTAATGCAACCAATTATACACTTAGTGGCTCCATCAAGTGGTTGATATGCAAAATCCCTTTCCTTGGAAAGGGAAGGAAGTGTTACTTGCATATATTGCGATGGCACTACCGGTCTACGCCATGTCTTGATTCTGATTAACCAAAAATCAGTATAAGAAACTCAGGAGTGCTATGACCAACTTCTGGTGGAATTTTTGTGAAGATAACAAGAAGTTTCATTGGGTCGCTTGGGAAAAAAAAGTGCAAAGCCAAAGACAAGGGAGAATCGTGGTTTTCAAGAAAAAGGTGATTTTAATCAAGCAATCTTAGCCAAGCAAACGTGGAAAATTTTGAATGAGCCGCACATACATGATCTCTTGGCTAGATCGCTTGTTAAGATCAATGGGAATGGACAACAGACAAAGGTGTGGAGTGACAAAAATGGATTATGGCATGGATGATTGCCCAAGACCGCCGATCAGTCGAGAGTTGCTTATGGACATTCTGTTGCAAGGTTGATCGATCAGACATGTTCCCCTTAATTTGGAATGAAGACAGTAAGTAGCTCGAGCCATTTCTATTAGCATCACCAGGGAAGGGTGTCTTCATTCGTATTTAGCCTTTGGTGGACGTTCTTGGTTTCATAATAGGATACATGAGAGGAAGCTAGATGTTAATTTTTTTTTTTTTTGACGTAGCTAGATGTTAATTAAAGATCTGATTCATACAATATATATATATATATATACTAGATAAGTACCCGCATATATGCGGATTTGTAATCTAATATTTTATAACCCGTAAAAAAAAATTAAGACGATAAAAGGGAAAACAGAATTATATCACTCATGAAAATATCTTATACATATATATATATAT
>PKML01057882.1:1122278-1154281 GCA_002933935.1 Eutrema yunnanense | reverse complement strand
CCGATCTTTCAGTCCCCTCGGACGGACTCTGCATTTTGCTCCGGAGGAAACCATATCGGCCGGCCTCTGCCCGATACCACGCACCGATGGGAGACTCTGATTTTTCTACTGTTTTCCAGCTTCTATATCGGCCAGATGCATCCGTCGGAGGCACACCGATGGACTTCTGCCATTAGTCCAAATCGATGCCAGACGGAGCTGTTCTCACTAAATGTGTCGTATCTTTTGAACGGCTGCTCCGAATGACTTGAAACCACCTCCATTATAAAGGTATCTCGATTATCTACGACTTTTATGAAGATTCCCGAAGCAAAATCGGAGCTCAAGATCTTTTTCTGAGCCGATCTTTAGAGCACGTTGGATGGCCTCTACATTTTCCTTGATATTTGGGCATAGCTCTTGCTCCAAACTGGTTTATTTTGCCCCATGATCTTCCTCCAAGCTCCAAAATGCTTCCATAAGCTCCAAATGGTACCTAAAAGACTCCATAGCACACAAACATATGCAAGAACTAACCTAAGACTCACTAACTCTAAAATGGATGCAAACTATACCAAAACAATGAAATGAATGCAATAAGTCACAAAATGCTAACTAAAATGTATGCTAAAATGGGCTAACTAAAATGTATACAAAATCAGCTCATGTCTTCTCCGACCCAGGAGTTGTTTGAGGAAGAACTGGAGGCTCGTAATTCCTGGAATTTTTGGGCAGCTGCAGAAGAATCCTTTTTCCAGCAGAAGTCAAGAATTAAGTGGTTGGATGTGGGAGACTCAAACACTAGATTTTTCCATAAATCAGTAAAGGCAAATCTGCTTTGGAATATTATTCATCATTTAAGGACGGATAATAACACTAAGATCTCAGATTCAGCTCAGATGAAGATTTTGGTAGAACAGTTCTATTTCAATTTGCTGGGATGCTCTAATCAAGTCATTCAACCTTATTCAGTGGCTCATATCAAAGGTATTCACCCTTATCGTTGTAGCACTTTATTATATGAGCTCCTCTCCTCTATTCCGACAGAAGTGGAGATCAAAGTTGTGGTCTTCTCGTTACCGAAGAATAAAGCCCCTGGTCCTGACGGGTTTACGGCTGAGTTTTTTACTTCTTCTTGGGAGTTAGTGGGCACCGACTTGGTTCATGCAGTCCAAGATTTCTTCGAATCTTCAAGGATGTTGCGACAGGTTAATGCTACTGCAATAGCTCTTATACCTAAGAAGGTTGGCGCGGAAAGACTTGAGGATTTTCGGCTTGTTTCTTGTTGCTCAACAGTGTACAAGGTAATATCCAGATTACTCTCTTCAAAAATCAAGCTCTTCTTGGATGATGCTGTGCAAGGGAATCAAGTGGGGTTTATCAAGGGAAGGCTTTTGTGTGAGAATGTTTTGTTGGCCTCTGAGTTAGTGGCAGATTTCCAGAAGCCAGGACTTACAACTAGAGGTTGTTTGCAAGTTGATCTTTCTAAAGCTTTTGATAGCATTGAATGGGGGTTTGTTCTAAACATTTTAAAAGCCTTTGATCTTCCTGAGGTGTTCATTGGTTGGATCAGGGAATGCATCTCCACTCCTACCTTTTCCATTCTCTTTAATGGTGAGCTAGTTGGGTTTTTTCCAGGGAAAAAAGGTTTAAGACAAGGTGACCCTATCTCGTCTTCTCTTTTTGATCTCGCTATGGACATTTTGTCTAAGGACTTGGATATAGCTGTGATTTCAAATCAGTTTACGCCTCATCCTCTTTGTCTAGATCCTTTGATTACTCATTTGAGTTTCGCAGATGATGTGCTCCTTTTCTTTGATGGATCGGAAAGGTCTCTAGTCGGTATTATGGAAGTCTTAAGGAAGTTTTATCTTGCCTCAGGACTAGCAATTAACTTGAGGAAGTCTTATATGTTCCTGGATGGAAACAATGTTCAACTCACTAGTATGTTGGCTTCTAGGTCAGGAGTTGCTGCGGGTTCCTTACCCGTCAGATATCTAGGGCTTCCCCTGCTCCCTAGTAAGATGAAGACTTCCGACTATCAGCCTCTTATTGAGAAAGTTAAGCGGCGCATTTCTTCTTGGTTGGTGAGACATTTGTCCTTTGCAGGAAGGCTCCAACTGATAAAATCGGTTTTAGCCGGAATTGTTAACTTTTGGGCAGCTGTATTCCCTTTACCAAAAAGCTGTCTTGCGGAGATTGAACGACTTTGTAATAGCTTTCTTTGGTCGCTCCAAACTCAGCTCGTGGAGACAAAGTGGCGTGGGACTCTGTTTGCACTCCGAAAGAAGCTGGTGGGTTAGGACTGAGGAAACTTGAGGCTTGGAATAAGGTCTTCGGTCTCAAACTCATTTGGCTACTTTTCACAAGGGGTGGTTCGCTCTGGGTTTCTTGGGTGCATAAAATACTTATTAGAGGAAGAGTTTTTTGGGATATTAATGCGGATTCGAGAGGAAGCTGGATTTGGAAGAAGCTTCTCAAGCTTCGGCTGCTAGCTAGACCCTTCTTATGTTGTAATCTTGGGTCGGGAATGGTTGCAAGGTTTTGGACAGATGATTGGACGGATCTTGGTCCTCTTATTGATCTCACAGGTGCTAATGGTCCAAGGATTACGGGTATTAATCGTCTAGCAACGGTTTCACAAGCCGTTGCCAATGGTTTGTGGTCTCTCCCTAGGAGAAGACACCCCATTAAGATTTTTCTCAAATCGGCTCTTCCTCAAACTCCTACTCTTATTGCGGGATTAGAGGATGAATTCAAATGGAGAAACTCGGCGCTTGGGGTTCCGGGCCAATTCTCAGCTTCCAAGACTTGGAATTTTCTTCACCCAGTTGGACAAGCTGTCCATTGGGAAAAATCAGTTTGGTTTCCGCAGAAGATTCCAAAGCATTCTTTTATTCATTGGGTGGTTGCTAGAGATCGTCTACCGACGCGTGATAGACTTCGAAGTTGGGGTCTTAATGTCCCGGCTGGCTGTCTCCTCTGCCATCGTGCTCCTGAGTCTAAAGCTCATCTCTTTTTTTACTGTCCGTACTCGGCTAACATCTGGTCTTCATTCTTCTCTCACCAAATCCTTAATCCTCCTATGGGTTATGATGCCATCGTCTCTTGGGTTAGGTCTGATTCAGCTATACCTAAGCTAAATGTTATTTGCAAATTACTTCTTCAAGCTTCAATCTATGAAATTTGGAAAGAGAGGAACTCCAGGTTACATCGAGCTGTTTCTAAGCCTACAGCTCAGGTAATCCGTGAGATCCAAGCGATTATTCAAAGGAAATTGGTTGGGCTTGATACTCCATCTTCTACCGCTCAGTCAATCTCTTCTTCGGAACTCTCTTTTCTCTCTACTTGGTTTGGGTACATTCATTTTTTGAATCATCCTGCTCCTTAGTTATGATGGCTCTCTTCAATGTTTTGGTATTATCTCTCGCTCCCTGCTGCTGCTATTGTTTCAGTTTGTAATTTCTTTATTGTTGGTTTCCTTTTAGATCTCATGTATGGATTATTGGTCTGTAATTCGTATGTCTGGTCTGTAACTCAAAACAATGTCCCATTTGGGGGTGAGAAAAAGGAAATAAAGTATAAAAAAAAAAAAAAAAAAAAATAGACATCTTTCTATTGTTCTTCAACGTTGATCTTCAAAATAACCTGTGATGCTGAAGACGAACTTTCTCGCTTTTGTACATCTTCTGATTTCGTTTGAAGATCTTCTGCGTAATCACCAAATCCGGTTTCCGATTCATCTGAATCCCAATCTTCACCGTCTGTCTCGGATAGTTACCCTTCCGCCAGAATCTCACCTTCTTCTCCTTCTGCATATGTCTCTTGAAACGCGTCATCTTCTTCCTACAAATAGCACCATGTTATGTGAGGCCTTAAACAAGATTTTGTCAACATCAAAACCAAACAGAACAGAATACTCTTACATCTGTCTCTTCCGTCTCCTCGTCGCTAGAAGCATAAGCCACATCAAGCTTGTTGTATAACTCTTCATCTCCCTTGTCTTCTACCTTCTCCATCTGTTCCTGATAGAAATATTGCAGTATTTTCGAGTTAGCCTACCATTGGTTACAAACTGCATTTTTCTGTTTGATCAATGAATGATAAGAAGATAAATCAGACAAAAGCCAATGTAAAGGAGTTAGATCCATTACAATTTCAGCTCTCAGCTGTTCTGCTCTCGCATGTATTCCCGAAATGTGTTTCATAAGACCCTGTTAAATGCAAACGGAATACAGATTAGCTAAACAAGTTCCAAATAAGAAAGAAAATGATGATTTTATATCAACAAACCTCGCGTCTTTGGAGCTCAATGGAACGCGCTAAAGCCTTCCTCTTTGTCAAAAGGTTCTTCGGCCTCAACATGGGAGGACGCTTGTAGTCTTTTCCTCTATACACGATAATGGCATATCCTTTGGAGACCATGTCAATAGAAACCAGGATACCGCCACTCTCGGCTTCAAGAGCTAATGCTACTTTCTTTACACCGTCAAAAGTTTTAGCCTTCACAAGAATTTTGACCAGCTCTCTGTATTTCCAGTGCAAGTGCATGTTTTCCACCGTACCATCAAACACTCCTCGCCTACCTGAAGCAGCATTTTTAAGTTTCTTTTACGAGTCCGAATGTATGCAAAACACACTTGACTACACACACGACACATCTGTTATTGATAACTTACCTAGAAGTAAGAATGCTTTCATCTTCAAACCGAGCTTGCGGAACATAAATCTCTCTTCATCAGTTATGCTTTCGTGGTCTGCTCTCTGCTCTGCTGGCTTTAGACACTCTTCCACCTTAGCCAAACCACGTTCAGCTTTCAACAGCTTTCTCTCCGCCTAAAACAATCCGATTATTTTAAGGAACAACTCTTTAACACATGATATGTGAATCTATCTTCACAGGAAGGGAACAAAGAAACGAGGGCCAAGTAAAGAACTCACAAAAGCAAGTTTCTTTTCCAGCTTCCTGACAAGATTTTCATGCCTGAATTTCTCAACCTCTTGTTTCACTTCCTCTGCATGATGATCATCATCCAGATTCTTTCCCCACTTACCCGTGGCGTCAAGAGTTTCACCAAGAGTACCAGCAGAAACAAGTTTATTTGTAGGTTCAGTACTTGGGACAATCAGAGCCGATGATCCTCTTAAACGTGCCTGTTCTTCTTCGTCTTGCAAAGTCCTTGCAAATCTCTCCTGCGCCACCAATGCGTCAGCTACTTCTCGTGACAAAAAGTTCTTTCCTCTGTAGAAAACCAAGAAGTCTTTGTTCCTAGAGAGCAATATGCCTCCTGTCAATTTCTGCAGTTACTTACCAAGAACATGATATCAAATACTCAGCTTCAATTGCAGATAAAAGACAAAAAGAGCATAAATGTTTAAACAGAACGAAAGATGCTTACAAATAAAAGTGGAAGAACTATCATAGCATAGACATTCTATATCATGACTGGATCAATCCAAACTTTTTCTTAGTTCTCTTTTTCATTACATGTGCAAAGATAAATACACAAAAGGATTTCAACATAAGAGCGAGTTAACCAGCTGAGAATTCTTATTACCTTGAGGTCTTCAGCCATTCTCTCACTGGTGGTCAATTGAACGCCACGTTTGATCGCAATCTTTGCAAGCATACTCTTTTCCCATAACGTAACCATTGCTGTTGCCAAGCCTTGGAGCTGCCTACTTCGACCTGGAAATCAAAAGAAACTCCTACTCTTCAAAGACTCCATTCAGGCTCCGAAAAAGTAAAAAAAAAAATCTTATACCTAAAGCAAAGTGTGGAGGAAGAAATCTGGCAAGTCTTCTCAAAGCTGTTGCCTCCTTTGGTCCCAGAGATGATCTCACTCCATAAGGAAGTACCCTGAAAGGCGGTTCATAACCAGGAATGGCGTCTGGAAGCAAATCAGCATCTATAGGTAATGGATTATCTCCAGTCCAGTCAATGTACCTAGGACCAAGACCATCTAACAGTTCATCAATTTCATCTTCATATTCTACTTCTGTTTGAGATGTCTGGTCTTTCTTTTCCACACTAGTTGTCTCCTGGTCTAGCTGAGGAAGATGCACTTGTTCATCTCTACTATCCACCATAGTTGTAGTTGAAGTTGCAGGTAAGGAAGAAGGTGACGTCTCTCTTTTTTGCTTGTTCCATTTTCCTGCTGGAAGCTCGTAACTGACACCTCTGTACAAAGAAATGGAAGTCCCCGACCTCCAAATCACCAAACCACCAGTTTTTCTCTGCCACAGAGAGGATAAAAAAAGTAAACCTCTAATATCTGACAAAATCTGACAAAAGTTTGTGTTTCATCTTGAAACCTGCAGTTAAATGATCTCTGCAGACGAAAGACAAGCCTAATGCAACGAAATACACTTAATATGGGCTCATGAGAAGCAAACCTCTAATATCTCGTGCATCTTTCTCATGTTAAGCGCACTTGCTCCTTCAATCTTCAATCTCACAATCTCCGAGATTTTCCACTTCTCCTTAATTGAATCCACTGCCACCTGAGTCACACCTGCGCCTCGAATCTTCATCTTGCTCGTTGTTCGAAACGTCAAATTCCTCAACCTCCTTAGCTCCGGTTCTGGAAGAGTCATTTCTGCCAATGAGTATCTACTCTCTTTCTTCACAGTCCACTCTGATTCCAACTCCTTCCTCTCCTTGGCACTTATCTTCTCCCAAGGAAACCCGACTTCTCCATTGCTTCCAAAGACATTTTCTCTACCAAGCAATGATTCCTCAGTGAACCCACCTCTCGTATTCGGTAAAATACCTTCTTCAACATATAGTATATCCTCCACCGATCCTTTCTCGACCCTTCTCTCTTGTTCAATCTCCTTATTCTCATCATCTTCCATATATCCATACTTTTTCAATTTCTCCACAATCTTCTCCATTGTACTACCATCACTATCTCTACTAGTAGTTTCGCCACTCGTGAGCCCTGACCCAGAAAATCTCCCTTCTTTTCGATAATTTACAACTATCTTTGGAGGTTTAGGTTGATTCCGTTTCTGGATTCTGTTCCAATTCTCTAACCACTCTCCATCACCATCCCTAACACTACTCTTTAACTTGCTCACAGGAGAAAAGCGAAATCTCCTCGATGGGGTTTGATCACTGCTCGAACCAGAGGCAATAACACCGTTACGGTGACCTATTGAAATTGATGAAGTGTACCTTAAGAAACGGAAGCAGAAGGAGCTTTGAAACGAGCGCACAAGCTTCGTCTTCGTGACAATGGTTGGGCAAAAATGGCGACTGGGTAAAATCGCCATTGCTGTGATGGGTTTATTCACAGAGAAATGTTTCTATAATCCAATCCATAGAAATTGAAATTCGCAATGGAAAGTCCAATAAAGTTCTCAGATTTAGCAGATTCCTTTAGCTCTCTGGCTATGTGTTCATGGCGGGCAAAAAAAGGGTGGAGATGGAGATATCTAAAGGGTTGTTTGGATACAAGTGTTTCGTAAAACCAAACTCAGTCAAAGGAACCAGGTGTAAACTAAAACCAAACAAGGCACAAAATCGGCGCATCTTTATCACATAAAAATGAGTCTGGCTAAAATGAGCCTCATGTCCAAAAACGATACCGTTTTAAATCCTCAAAAGCAGAGCAACAAGAGAGATAAAAGGGATCAATATTTTATTTTTGACATCAAAGGGTTCCCATATTTATTATCCTCAACAATTGCTAAAAAAAAGAAAAGCTACAAACCCTAAGCTAGTCTTCTTATTCAAGATTTCTTCCTATGCAAGAAAGAGTTTTTTAAAGAAGAAGAAAGGGTGTGATGATGGATGCGAGAAGAATGATTAGTCAAAAGAGGTGAGAGCGACTGTAGTAAAGAACCATGACGAATTCAGCACCGGAGCTTCCAACCATCGCGCTTCTTCGCTCAGCAATTGGAGTAGTTTGGATCCACCAATCCACTAAGTTATGCAGCCTCTGTGTCGAACACACTCGCTCTTGCCTTAGCCATATCTCCACCTGCAAAAGGACATCAAACATCTTCACCTTTTTAAGAGACATGCAGAGAGACAAAGAGAATGAAGAGTAATTACTTCGTCTTCGCTTTCGAGACTAAGCTTCTTCACTAGATACTTCTTGACATATGAGACTGGTAGGTTGCCATTACTGTGAAGACGCACAAATCAAAGAATAATCTGTATCACACATTATAAATGAAGTTATTATTATGATCTAGTGATCATCACTTACGTTACTCTCAAGTAGAGAGGGGAGATTTGTGGAAGTGGTCTATCTGTGTTCCTGAAAATGAACAAATCGAGAGCTGTTAAAGCTTCCATATATATATATATATATAATCAGAAGTCCAAAGCTTAAAAGATATGACAAAGAAGACAGTGAAAAGGCTTTACTGATTCCCGGCAGCGACCAGTGAAAACCAAACTGGATTGTTACTTGCTCCAGCTTTGTTTTCTGGTTCCATAGGAATGGTGTTTTTCGATGTACCATCTGAATCCATCGTCCTTTGTCTTCTTGGTCTCAAAACCGGAGGAGAATAAGCTTTTTCTTTCCCTTTCCCACCAGAGATTTTCCCCAAGGTAGAGACATTTTCTTGATTTTGATCTTGATCACCATTATTGTTATTCGGTTTCTCGCCAGAGACTTCCTCTGTATCGCTATCAGAGCTAACAAGGACAGTGTTTTGATTTGCTTCAACAGGTATTTCCTCTGTATTATCGCCCTCGGAGCGATTAAGGACGGTGTATTGATTTTCTTCAGCACATTCCTCTGATTTCTCATTAGAGACTTGCTCTGTATCGTCACCAGAACTAGCGACATAGTCTTGATTTTCTTTGCCGGTACCGTTGCTCTTTACCGGTGTAACTTCCTTATCAGTACTCAAGGACTTACCAAGATCAACAGATGAAATCAGAATCTCTTCATTATCTTTCTCCGCGTTGTTTTCCTTTCGTATGCATCCTTTCGATGTCGATGCTCCAGCCTGTGATACATCATTCTCATCTCAGTAACAGCATGAGAAACAAAACAAAACAAAAACATTTTAAAACACTCAAAAAATGATATCACAAGTTTTTACTAACCAAACCGTTGTCTTGTTCAATGTTGAGAAGAGTCTTGAAACCAGTTTCACTTCCCTTATGAGGCTGTTCCGGTTCCAATTGGGTCTGTTCCGGTTCCAATTGGGTCTCATTCTTTTTAGGCCTTGGATTTTTCCTTGGACGCTTCCTAAACTTTGAAACTGGTCTAGATGACGAGCTCTGGATCTGAGGAACAGCTTCTGTTTCCTCACCAAGCTTCTCGGGTTCCAATGGAGCATCAGGATTTGACTGATCAGGTGAGGCTGATAATACTCTAGATGAAGTGGCGAGGAGTGAAGACAGAGATTTTTTCTTCTTTCTTGAGTATTGCAACGACGCTGCAACAGTTTTAGTTGCTGCCTTTACGATTTTTGGCATTGGTTTGAAGACATTTACCCTCAAATCTTCCCAAGTGTTATCCGTCCTGCACTTACGTAAAGCTCGGTTATTACATATTTGATATTCCGGTTTTTGGTATAAATGCATAAACATAAGACATACATTACAAACATATATATATGCAAAATGCTAAGAAGAAGACAAGACACAATTTTGAAACTAAAGACTTGAAATGGTACCGGAGTCTATCAAGAGGAGCAACACCAAGATCAGCCTTGCATATTGGACAAGCTTTCAGATTTTCTTCTCTCAACTTGTCTTCTATGCATTTCCTGCAAACTGTTCCCAAAATTTTCAAGCAGAAGAAGAGATTAGTGTCCCATCGTTTAGAGTTTTGGTTGATTTTCTTACCCCAAAAAGATCACAACTTTTCAACATGCACTCAGAGCTTTTCCAAGCAATTAAAAATAGAACAAATATGATTTTGAGGCAACTAACTTGAAATCAGAAAGACTTTAAAACTGAGATTGAATCATCCTCAATAAAACAGTCCTCATCTGAAAAACAGTAACTCTATATATATAACCATATACATGTACCAAACAGCTCTGAGAATCAATCTGAAATATCTATAGAAAAGATAGAAAATTGTATAGTTTATTACTAATCAGATTTATTTGAATGATAAAATAGTCTCAGCAGAAGCAAATTAACAAAAGTAACACTAACATAAACAACAAAGAGAGACATACGTCGACCAAAATCACAGTTCATGGCACAAACCCAGACGATATAATTCGATTCAAATCACAAGAAAACACCAAGAAATTTGCAAAATCGGAGAGTGAGAAAAGAGAGAAAGCTAGAAATCGAAAGGGCTCACTCACACGTGTGGAGGCATTCGGATATGGTGGTGGCACGAACATAGAGTTTGTTACAGAGAAGACAAGTGAAGCATATCTTCATATCCTTCTTCTTCGCCTTCAAAATAATCTTCCTCTCCATTCCCACAAATCTCGGAGAAAGATCTTCGTTATCTTTTATGGATTCGCTTCTTTCACGTAACTCAGCATGGTGCATGTACGAAGAAACCCAGAAAACAAAAATTCAAGATTTCTCGTTAATTTCGCCACAAATAATCGAACAAGAGACGTGAAAGTTTGGAATTTTTTTGTCGCCAAGCTCTCAGTTTTTCGCTCTCCGGAAAAAAAAAATCTCTGTAAGAAGAGAGGGTTTTGATTTTGGACGTGAAATTTGCAAAAAAGTTTTTTTTTTTTTTTTTCCCGAGAGGGTCGGCTTCGAGACTTTAGAGCATGTTTATTGGGAGAAACCCATTAAGGGTTCTTAGTGATTTTTTTATTAATAAAGTTAAGTTAAGAACTTTTCTTAAGAAACTTAAAAAATAACATGTTCAATGGTAGAACTCCTTATGGGGTTCTTAACAAAAAATTTAAAAAATTTGTATGGGAAACAGAACTTATGAAACTGCAGAGGAAACTTTCTTCAAAATCTCTTAAGAGACGTGGAGGATTCGCAGAACCGGTGTTTTTGTTGTCTATTGTCCTTACGATTATTTTTAATGAGATTAACATAAAGAGTAAGTTATTTGTGTCAAGGATATGATCAAACTTAGCTATTTGAGGACAAATCTATAGCTATTTGAGGACAAATCTAAGGCCAAAAATAATTTAAAGTGTTAGAAAGAAGTCAAGAACAATCCAAGGTGCTTCTTTTGGGAGATCAAGTACAAAAGACTTAACATTTATGTGCTTCTTTTGTCGGAAAATAAACTTAATCTCAAAACTAAGCTTTCTTCATCGACATTCATCATCCCAACTTTAGGTTTTGGTACACTAAGAGATAAGATTTCACCATAAGACTTTGAGCATTTGACAACAGCCTGAGGAGCTTCTTGACCCCTCTGCGCTCGGTACACTCTATCATTCTCAACAATCTTTGCAACTTTGTGGTTACACAAGTCAGGTCCCGAGTCAATAAGATGGTCAACATGTGTCCAGAAAAGATTGGGAGATAAACCTCTAGCCCAACTCTCTTCATCGTCACCAGCTCCTGGGATATAATTCCAACTAAACTCTGAATTGGTTCTGTGCAGAACTTCACCAGAAGCAGAAGCAGAGACAAGGATGAGAGGGGTGAAATCCCATGAATCATGGTCAGGTACTTGATTCAACCATATGACTGTTTTCTGCGAAACCCAAAGAAGGCGTAAAGGTTTTCTCAAACATGAAGCTAGAGAAGCAATATCAGCTCCACTCTCGTCTAGTTGTCTTGTCCATTCATCCAATCGAGCTTCAATAGAGGCCTTCTCAGTTTTTGAAACCCAAAGTGGAAGATGTAACGAACAATCCCATTTATCTAACAATTGCCTTATGTTATCATGATCATCACAAGTCAAACCCTACGAAGAAGATAAGATTGTAAGAAGATAATTAATCCAGACAATGGACATATCACACATTCCCATGTCCTCATCTCTCCCTAAAGCTAAAGCAATTGATCACATACAGCATATGATGATCCACACAACAACAAATTGTATCTAATTTCACCAAACGACTAACAAAATGAACAGAACATGGGAAGTTGGCTATAGAATTTTGCTAACCTTGTTGGCTTCAGAGGTTTATGGATTCGCAACATCAGTTTCAGGAATTGCAGTTGAGCGAGAAGATCCATCATTGTTCGAGGACAAAGACGAGGAGCCTACACACAATTTCTAAAAGGAATTGGCCCGTCTCTTCACACCTTCATCAATCACCACCACCGCTTCGCTGGAGAAGAGTCTCACCACCCGGAGGAAGATGCCGATGATTCGGATTCTGGGTCGGGTCATATCAAATTCGATTCGGATTCCGACGAAATCGATTCGTTGCATCACTCTGATCACTCTGATCACTCGTCTCCTCTGCATCACCATCTCGACGACGAGGATCCGAGAAGAATTGAGATAAAGGAAGAGAAAGAAGAGGAAGAAGCTTTTTGACCAATAAAAATTAGACATGTGGCAGTTAAGAACCGTTTCTTAAAGTCTCCTAAATAAGAAACGGTTCTTAACTTTTTGGCTATTTTTTATTTAATTTAATCACAAAAATCTTTAAGAAACCCTTTTAAGATACCCCGATAAACATGCTCTTATACAATTAGAGAGCTCAATGTGAAAAAAAAAGTTAAACCTTTGGTGGCCCACAAAAAATAAATAATAAACATTTGTCAACTCCAACAAAAACATTTGATAACTTACAATTTTTTTTTTTGGGGAGAAGTATAACTTACAATCTTAATATTTCAGCATTACTATTTTGTAAGGGAATTAACCATTCACAAATAAAAATTTAGAACTTAAACAGTTTAGGTAATAAATTGAATTAAAATGTATATGTATGACTAAACATCTCTAATTTTTTTTACAATTACTATGTCCGTTTGTTCATTATCATATCTATATATAATTTTACATCAAATGTCTATTTTTATGTGTCTTTTTCAATCTAATTATTATTATTGTTATTTAATAAAAATATAGATAATTAATAAAATCGGGACCTTTAATTATTAGGACACCCCGGAATCGGGATTCTAGGCCGTCGCACCGCTCGCTCTCTCTCTCTACTGAGCCGGCCCTGCCAACAAATTAGAGAGGAGGTTCTCATTCACCCATAGTGATAAGAAGAGTTTATGATTATCTCTGGACAACTTTCGTTTTTCTTGGAGTATAAGAAGTTTGCTTCGTGTGAAACCAACTCTACTACAGTTTCTTCGTTGTGAAATGAAAAAAGGTAGGAAAGCTTCATTCTGGTTCGATTTTTGGATAGAGTTTGGCCTCTTGATCCATCATTTAGGTGAAAATGGTTCATCTTAATTAAGATTGTACAAAGAGGCAAAAGTGGTTGAAGCGGTAAGAAATAGAAATTGATGCCTTAGAGAAGCACGGTTTGATCCTGCTGAGCAGCTGCTAATCTCCTTAGCCTCAAGGACAATTCCATTTGATTCTAAAAGACTGGACAGATTTCTGTAGAGGACTCCCTCATGTACTTTCATCAACTCTTTCTCCTCTAAAGACACATGGGAACAGTTTCAGGTTCTTTCTCCAACTATTGATTGGTCAAAAACAGTGTGGTTTAAAGAAGCTGGTCTGAGATTATCCTTCCATCTCTAGCTTGTTTACCTTAAACGATTACGTACAAGAAAACTCCTTAGAAGATGAGGCATGACGATCCCTCATAACTATGTGCTTTAATTGTCACTCGGATGTTGAATCTCACCACCACCTCTTCTTTGGATGTTATTTCTTTTTGCTTGTCGAATATAGCCTTCACCACCACTGGATGGATATTCTCTCAATCAGTACATGGATTGAACAAATCCAAAGGTACCACTCAACTATTGCAAAGTAGCTGCTTCAAGTCATCTCCTGCATTATTAATTTGGAGGTAATGCAAAGATTTTCACCTCAGTTTCTACCAAAATGAATTCTATCAAAGCTACCATCGATCGCACCATGCAGAATCGCTATTATCTTCTTTCCGTCAAATGACTTGATTGCTACTCCATCTCTCCTTGAATTTTATTTAGGTTGTTTTATGTTTCCATGGTAATTGTCATCTCGTTTCGGTATTGCTATCCTTCTAATTAGGGAGTGAATGGCTTTATTGTAATTAAACTAGTAATAATATTTTTGGTATAAAATGTAACATTAACACCCAAAAAATTAGAGAGAATATCCACAAAAGTATGCCTTTAAATGTAATATTTATTTGGTAAATTATTTCTAACTTATGGCATACTGTCGTAATATCTATTATAAAAAAAACTAAAATGAATTATTCTGCTAAACCACTTTTATAAGCTCCCCTTCATTACCATATTAGGTTACGGATCACTTCTTAACCTAACCTAAAACTCAACTTCTTATTGTCTCTCCCGATTTCTCACTTAAACACCATATTGGATTTATTGTTGGCTCAACAATCACTACGGTTTTCGTTTTTCTTTAATAGCCTGACTCTTCATTATCGTTCTCCTGAGTTGTTTTCCATTTGAACATATTTTTCAAAAGTCGAGGCTCAGTAAAGATAAATATAGGATCATATATTTACGAGATAATTATACACATATTATAAGTTTTACTAAACCAAGTGATTGAAGTGGGCGTGGTTCCCTCTCCATTGGAAGAGTCGTCTTGTTGGTCCAGGCCATGGATTGATTCTGTGCGGGAGCCGAATTATCACATTAGCACTTGGCCAAATAGAACATTAAAACCGGGTTGTGTCACTCCCACCCAAGAGATTAGTCTGGACCTGTTTGTGCTTGAGATTACTCCCGAGAGCCGTTAGGCATAAAAAAAAAAGTTTTACTAACCAATCCTGAAATCATTTTTTCCGATTCAGTCCGGGCTTTGGATTTTTTCCTTTTACCTTCTTAGACTTTGAAATTGGCCTAGACTTTATGTTAAACAAAAATCCACGAATACACATTTTCGTTTGTAAATTAGTATCATTTAACAGAAACTAGGAGTTATCCGCGCTAATTATAGCGCGAGAAATTTTTTTTAAAATAAATTGTTTTGAAATTAAAAAAAATTGCTTTTATTTGAATTTTACAATATGACTAACTAATGATTACAGATAAAACTGTCAATTTGTAATAATTTGTCTATTTAATCCGTTTTTTAGTGAACTAAAATACTATTCGGATTAACCCGCAAAAACTTATAATCTTGAAAACATAACTCTAATATGCACTGTTAAATGACTCTAGTTTTTGTGGTTAGTCTACGAACTCTTTACAAAAAAAATAGTTTTCTTGTGTTTAATTTTTATAAAATTAGTAAAATATTTTTTAAATTTTGTTATGATATATATTCAAATAAAATATAATAAATTATAGTGAAAAATATAGCAAGATTTTGAATAGATTTTTTCTTGTATCCTCTATATATGGATTAATTATTATTTTAAAATATAGAGTATTAAAAATAATTAAGAAATTAAATTATAAATAACTTTTTTAATGCAAAATATATATTTTCCATTTTAATCAATAATTTTAAAAGACTATTATATCATTTACTATTTCAATTATTTTTTGTTATTTGTAATGGCATTTCATGTAATAACTTACAAAACAAAATATATTTTTAAAAATGTCTTCTTAAATAATATTATAGAGATGTTTCCACGTATTTTGTTTTGTTTTCTTAAGAGTGGAAACTAGAAATAAAAAGAGTAGAGGAAAGGGCCTTAAAAAGAAGTAAACTAGGCCTTTCCATATTATGGGCTCATGAGTTTTGGTTACGCTTATGGGTTTGTACACTTTTGAATTTTTATTTGTTTTGCAATTTGTAAAGTGTTAATGTATCAATTTTTCAATTTCAATGGCCACTCTCAAGACATTTCAAGAAGTGAATGGTCGTACGAAATGAAAACATCTGGAATTTATAATTTACAAGTTTCAAAAAGGATATTTGGAATGCAAATTACTATACGTAAAAAAACAAAAATTACTATACGTGCATGATGATGATTGTTACTAATAATATGCTGCTTTATCTTTTGACCTCAACTAAAAAAATTAAAGTTCAGTACAGAATAGGATATAAGAGTTCATATTCAGTTATTAAAAATCAGAATTAACATTAGACGTGAAGAAATGCATGGAGGTAAAGAGTTCATATCCAGTAATTTATAATTTTAACCTCTTAAACTATATTTTTTAAAAATGAATTTGTGATTTCAATTAAACAAGTAGGGATGCTATTATTTTTCCCTGATGAAAAAAGGTGTTTTCACCTCTTTGCGAGAACTAAAACAATGTAAAGAATCTCTTTTAATGTGTGTCGAACCCAGGCCGGACAGACACATACTCAACTCTTTTTACCACTAGCCCAACCCAATGTTAGTAGTTCTTTGATGCTTTTTCAATACTAAACACGTCTCCTTATCGGACTCGGAAGTCCTTATCATTATCAACTCCCTAATTTTGGGAACGGATCAGAACAAGATAGCATGCATTCTTCATGACATATGTGGTTTTGTTACCCTCTTCTCCTCCATCTACCTCTCATTTTTATTGCATACTGCAAATTGTGTTCAGATTCTCTAGCAAAATTAAGTAGCTTTAAGTAGCTTTGTCGAATCTCAATTTCTTTTGTATGGATGATAGAGGTGGAACTATTATCCGAGATCTGTTCCGATCCACTCTGAAAATTCGGATATCCGAGGGGGTCGGATTTGGATCCGGATAGTTAAATTATAAGATATGGATATCCGGATCCTTTAAATATATTAAAATTTTATATTTTATTGAGATATATATATATATAATTTAAATAAAATTTAAATATATTTTTTATAATAACAGATTTTTTTTTATAAAATATTATATAAAAGTTTAATTTTATCATTGTTTTTAATATTTTAATATATATTTTATTTTTTATAGATCTGGATTCGGATATCCGTGGATATTCGTGAATATCTTAATATTTAGGCTGATATCTGAAGTCCGGATCTCCGAAAACCCCATATACGGATCCGAATATCCCAAAATTTTTCCAAAAAAAACGTTAAAAATTGACCCAAAAAAACACGTAATACCTCCAAGCATTTTTCATATCTATTGTTTATGTAGTTTGGATCTTTTTTTTTGACGACGGATCTTTTATGTTTTCTATACATTCTTACATTTGGCATTGTATTATTGTATTAGAAATTCAATCAAAATGATATAGTTCTTAAATTTATGAGATTTTTGACCTCGAATTGGCAAATGAAGGGCCCTAGCTATTAGCTTTAGTATTTTTATCAGTTGGCTTATTTTAAAAGAAAGTTGCATCGGATCCAAGGGAAAGATCGGGTACGTATTCCAATCATCAAAACTCATGAATTTTGTATTTAGTGATCCCATGACACTCATTTTCTTTATAAATATAGATATAATTTATTAAAATTAAATTTGGATGACCGAGCTTGGTTCACTACGAAATACATTGGACATTCGTAATGGCCTATGGAGCTGGACTAGTTTGTAGAGTTTTTAGGATTTTTTTTTTTGTTCTTTCTTTTTTACATATATAGTCTTTCTATTTCACAAAAATATCATTTTGATACATTTCACACATATTAAGAAAACTATTAAAAGTTTCATATTACCCTTTTATTAATACACTAAACAATTTTTTTTTATCTAATTAATACATTAAAACAATAAGATTAAAACTGAATTTTTATTCAAAATTATGCATTGAAAACATAAAATGACATTTTTTTTATGAAATATTCGTCTTTGCACTGGAGACGATGAAATCAAATCTCGTAGCTCGCGAAATTGCCAAGAGTGTCACCAGAGACGGAAGATTACAATCCTACCTCTCCATAGGGGGGCCTGCTTGGCTACATGAACGTATACAACGAGACCAGAATTTGATCTAGAATATCACTCCCGCAGGAAGCTATGGATCGGTACACATCAGTCTCTTTACCTAGCGAAACCGTTATTTCATCTTTGAGTCCTTATTGTTAGGCTCTGATGGTTTTGGTTTTGTATCTTCTTGGTCCCTGTTTTTGTTTTTCTCTGTTTCAGAGCCTGACTCTTTCCCCTTTAATATCAATCCAGATGATTAAAAAAAAAAAAAAAAATCTTAAAACGTTACTTTTTGTGAAAGGATGGAGTATTGTATTGCACCCAATTTTGTTTCAGTTCATATTTAAGCTTAGAATTCAAATCAAAAGTTATGATATTGGTTAACAATAGTATAGTTACTATACATATATAGAAAGAATTAAATTGTCAAATATTGTTGGTGTATAATTACTTAATTAGGACACATCCGAGTTTGCATTACTATAGGCTTTTTTTGTTCAGGTCATTTTCATATTGCACGCTAGCTTGACCTTGGTTTAGTTATTTTTTTCCCATAAAACGACCGAAAATACTAGTATATATTTATATTGAGTATATATTAAATTAGAATATGACACAAACATTGAGACAAATTATAAAATAGGATAAATTTTTCTTCTCGTGATTGGGAAAATAGGGTACAAATTACAATAACACAATGGCCATATGAATTAAAAGACCCATGAACATGCACATGCTCTTGTTCCCTACCCCTCATGGGCCCTGAATTTAATAAATTCCTCCCACAAAATTAGAGCGCAAAAAGGTCAAATTATACTATTTGGAAGCATCGACCACTTACATAAAAAAAAAATTATTTGTAACTGTCCACTTACATAATTTAGATGAGATTATTAAAGTAATTCATTATTTGAATAATATTTATAATGGTCGATCAACAAATAAGAACCATTCATAAGCGTTTATTATATATATCTACACCCACAGATTACGAATATAAATGTATAGTAAATATCTTAATAACATTTTTTTTTTTTGGTAACTCAGGATAATCCCAGATTTATGGAGGGGGCTAGACTAATCTCTAGGAGAAGGGCAATCCACGGATAGGCCCTCTCCCGGGTTTTCAAATGGGCCACACATATATAATCATCAGTTAGTTTCCAAGAAAAAATTAGGATGCAAATTTATGATGAAATGACAACAAACCAACTTTAATTTCGTACTTTTTTTTGTGCGTAGTAGAAATATTCTTTGATATACTTCGATTAAAAGTCAATACAGAATCAGATGCTTAAAACCAACAAACGCTTCTCATGTTATCAGCAATTCGATCAATACTACGAGCATGCAACTTTTTTTTTAATGTTAAATTTTATATCAAAAGGTGAAACTAGTATATACTAAGTTATATACTAACTAACCCATTAGTTCCCTTATAGAGATACAAAAGTGGAACAAATTTGACAATTACAAAACGAATGCGAGAAATAATCAAAGTAAAAATTCCAAAAAAAACATCAATTAATGGGATCCATTGAAAAGAAAAAAAGAAGTCGATTCTCCACGATGCAATCAATATTACTTTTGATAGAGATGGGAATAGAGGATATCATTGTGAAAATTCTAGCATTCCTCTCCCTCTAAATCATGTAGTTGAACATGTGACTTGTTAATGCAAAATTTTAGTCACTAGGCTTGAAAGATCCATATGGAACATCCAAATATCTCCGATTACATTAACGGTGCAAACTTATTCCTCCTCAAAGCCATTAGCGTATAAACAGTTGTATACATGCATGCATTTGTTTCCGTGATTGGAAAATATAACTCAGAAACAAAATTAGGTTAGATTCTCTGAGCAATAGATTATCTACGAGTTTCTTCCAAATCCAACGTTTGTCACAATATTTCGATGAATTACAAAATATTTGATTTCATGAAAATAGTACATTTTAGTTGATATCTTCATTCAGTCAGTGGTTTTAATATTATTTTAATATTATTTATTTGATATTGTTATAATAAAAAAAATCTTTGTATTAGTTGTTGTAGTGAGTGAATTTAGTTACAGTGTTCTAAGATCAGGCGTTTATGCATTTTTAAAATAAAGTTTTTAAGCACTTCATTTCATCATTAATTTTTACATATAAGTCCATTACTAATGTTGGGAAAACAAGGAAAAGCAAGCTAGTTTTTTTTTTTTTTCAACATAGTAGAATTAAAGGCATACGATTTTATTATGAGAAATTGCAACAACTAGTATTAATTAATTTCAAAATTAATTCTCCTTTTTTAACCACTATTCACATACACTATTTACAATAAAAAAGTCTACCCTACCCCTAATATTTCTAACTAATTACACCTAACATTCTCTCTTTCATCATTCACTATTCTTCACTATTCCTCAACGGAAATGAAAGGAGAACCAGAAGAAAGAGAAGAAGAAGAAAGAAGAAAGAGAAGAAGAAGAAGATGAAGAAGAAAAAGTAAAAGAAGAAGAAGGAAGAAGAAAGAAGAAGAAGAAGAAAAACAAGAAGAAGAAGAAGCGGACGCCGACGATGGAGGCGAGGACGGCGGCGGCGGCGGAAAAGACTCCGATGGGGGCGACGCCGGTGAGAAGAAGAAGAAGAAGAAGAAGAAGAAAGAAAGAAAAGAAGTCGACGGCGGCGACGATGTTACCGATAGTAATTATATGTTAACGATGTTAACTGGGTTAACATGACAATGTTAACGATGATAACTAAGTTAACATGATAATGTTAACGAAGTTAACAATGATAACTGGGGTAACATGACAATGTTAACGCTGATAACTGAGTTAACATGATAATGTTAACGATGTTAACAATGATAACTGAGTTAACATGACAATGTTAACGATATTAACAATGATAACTGGATTAACATGACAATATTAACGATGATAACAATATGTTTTTTGGGTATGAATAGTGGCCGTTAAATGAACAGTGCGTCCGTCAGATGAACAGTGTCGCCGGATGGCATTTTTGTGATTGTTAAAAAAAGAGAGGATATTTTGGGTTTTCTCTTTCTCCTCACCTAATTTTCAAATCAACTTCTAATTTTTTGGTCAACCTACCATATACACCTAAATCACCCTTTTATTATTAGCTAGAGATAGAAATATATTCATTTTGGAACATTTATTATAACACACACGAGAAACGACAAGAAGCATAGTAGGGATCAAAACACATGTACACATACATACATTTATATATGCATATATATATATCATGAAGTAAGTGATTGATCATCAAACCGACAGACACATGCTGGGCAATAAATATGACACAAACACAGAGATTTTGAAGTTTCCTCTCTTTTGGTCACATTACAAATTTGTCCACATCTTACTGGTAAAAATAATACTATTGCCCTATATACCCATTAAGTACTTAAAATTACAACACACATAAATAGGAGACAGCCACATAAAATCATAAAAAAATACATATAAAAATCAAGAACCCGTCATATATGGTTGATCATTGATAGTTCTTTTTTTTTTTAATTATTAAATTCAAGATCTGTTCTTGCAGTACTTCTCCATTGCTCTCGGAGCTATAAGAAAAACCAAGAAAAATGAATTAAACTTTATTTGAAAAAAAAAAAAGATGAAAAAAAAAAAAAAAAGTTAGATATGTACCGAGTCCAATTGCTTCAGATCCCTTCATAATGCGCAAACGTTTGCATGACTCGACAAACATTCTGAAAAAAGATATTCAAGTTTCCGGTTAGAACATTAGTATAGGAGTCGTTAACATTTAAAGTTTATTCTAAGGTTTTTAGGCAATAATGTGGTGAGAAGAAGTTGATTGTGCCAGCTACGAGAGTGAGCTAACTTATTGATACAATTGCATATATAATTTGAAAGATCCTCTTGTCTCTTGCCAACCAATGCATGGTTGTACGTATTTATAACACATGGATCGAGTTTGAATATCTTTGGCTTATTCTCTACCAATTTAGGAAATATGGTTAATGAGTCGTGTTATTAGTTAAAAATAGGAAACATTAGGGAATAAATTTGACTCACTCCCATGGGACATCGCCGACGAGCATCCAATCGCCATCTTTGTCCTCATAGCTTGGAACATACTCAGAACTGTTCAGCAGATTCATGAGCTTGCTCTCGTTCATGAAATCAATCATTCCTTGTGCTCCATAGTTTCCTTGAAAATTATTCAAGACGTTCACAAATCATATAAATTTATATGCTTATATGCTACATAGTTAACTTATACACTTCAAAATGAAAATATCATCTTTTTAATATATAGGAATAGGATGCAAATTTCTCATATGAATGAATGTAGTAAAATAATTCTTTTTTTTTTCATTTTTCGATATGAAATTTCTAATACGTACCCATAGTGAAAGAGCTGAACATTTTGGCCAAAGCATCAGAGAGATCCTGATAGCTTTTGTACATCTTGAGGTCAACTTTCCTTAGGTAAGGAGCTCCGTCCATAGAGACCTTCACCAAGGCGGCTCCCGCGGCTCCTCCACCGCCACTCCCGGCCTTCTCGCTGCTGGCCTCCTCCGCGCCGCTGGTCTTCTGCTGAGTCATTATGTTCTTCCTGTAGTTCCTCACAGGTGGCCATCCCACCACTTGGGCTCTACATACAACAACATTAATCGTATATGTGTAAGCCAATCAATGTTATTACTAGTTACCATTTTGACTATTTCGGCTTGATTATAGATGTATGCTTTCATGTTTGCTTGTACGCATGTATAAATTGGTGTTTAAGCATCAACCACGCTTACTTTTTCTTTTTGGCTGTAAATGATTGATTTATAATATTGCTAGCTAGAAAACAAATTTAGCTTCAAGGTTTTTTTTTTCTGGTTTTCTAACTTCAGAGTTGTGCATATAATATATATATATATATATATATATATTTAAAAGAGTATGTAAATGGGAAGTATATATAATATATGCAATATTAACATTAAAAATTTTCAAGAATTTTTATTTTGTTCGTATGCTTATGAAAATCACTTACAATATTTGTAATCATGGAGGACATATATATAACTATAAAAATTAATTAGCTTAAAATAGTGGTGAGCGTTGTAGATACGTAGCCCAAGAACTTAGACATATCTATAGAGATGTATAAAATATAACCATGTATTTATATATGTAAGTATAGCTTACTTAGCAGGAGGCTTAGAAGGGTCTTTGAGGAGAGTCTTCTCCTTGGGACCTGCAGAGACGTTGTTGAGCTCAACGGTTCCTTCTTTGTTAGTTTGAAGATTGAGCATGAGATCAACGGTCTCGGAGAAGCCTCTCTTGTTCCCCACCGCCGATTTGGCAGGACTCTCGGCGGCTTCAGCGCCACCGGGGAGGCCGAGACAGAGCTCCGTCGCCTTGAGGTTCATAAGCTGTCCGATCATGTTACTTTGAGATGGATTAATGTTATTTTCTCTCTGATTTGGTAAGGGGGGAAGAAGAAGGGAGAGGAAAGGGCAATAATAATATAAGGAGAGGATGGTGGTGGGGCGTATGAATTGCATGTGCATGTCCTTTGCTCTCTTTTTTCTTCATGTGTGGGGTTTTGGACACGTGGGCTTGATTAGATGTTAGTTAATTACTTTTACTAAAAAAGTTAGGATTCTTTTGTTTCAATAATGGCCAATAATATTCCAGTTTAAAAGCTTTGATTGGTGATTGACAAGGGATAATTTTGTTTCAGCTATAAAGGAAAAAACTGGTGGAATTGAAAATTATTATAGGTTTTGTCTTGGGCTCTAATATTTTTGGAGACGAGCCTGGCTTTACCAAAAAAAGTATTAGTGTTGGTGGACGTAAATCAGATATTTCATGAATATATGAAATATTGATGTTTACTGTCATTTTATTTAGGATGAGATCATTAGCATTACTATTGCAACTCAACATGTCTTTGCGCATTCGTAGCTCCTAGGCATTCACTATAATAACATTGAACAAAAAAGAGTTTATGAATATTATCTTCCTAAATATATTAATTTTAGGTCTTTATAAATATCCAAGTAGAGGATGTAATACGCAACCGCTGTTCGAGCTTCGGAGAATCAAACCCGTCCCAAGCCTTTCGATCATTGACTTCGATCCTTCGGTCAATTGACTTGACAATCCACAACCGTTGTTCGAGCTTCAGAGAATCAAACATGTCTCAAGCCTCATAAATGCTCCAGTTGTGGTTGTCTACTGCTCCAACGATCGGTTCTTGGCCTCTCGGTCCTGGTTTCAACGAGATGATGTTTCATCTTCTTCCTTACTTCCCCTTAATTTCATCGACAAGATTAATGTGTGGATTCAATATGATTCTTTGATGTAATAGGTTGATTTAGTTACTAAGGGTGAGATCCAAAAAACACTAAAACCCGCTGGGTTTGTTTTTTTTTCTTTTTTTTTTCTCTTGCATTTATTGAAAGCATTGGGTAAAAAAAAAAAAAAAAAGTAGAGGATGTATAGCACATGAGATCACAAATAAGGTATTTTGGGGGAATATAGCAGGAGCACTAGAGTTTTTGGCTGGCTATATTCTGTCTAGTTTTAGTTATTGTATTAGATATGAGTCCATGTAATTGTAAATCATCCTCCACTATTCAAAATATCTCAAAGGTCAAAGCTAGCTAGCACATATAACTAGGTATGAAACAAATTCAGCTTGTTTGTAAAAGAAGAAAAGAATAAGTTGTCTCAACATGTCTATAAATGAATGTATTAATTACTTGTGAGATTTGTTAATAGCCTATTTGTTACACATTGTCCCCCTCTGGTCAACTGTTCATCGCATGTACATCAAGTGGAACTGGGCGGTGAAATTCCGTTAATCGAATTGATTAACATTCTAAATAATTTGTGTCATTAATTAAATTGAATACGGTCTCCCGTTCTTTTATTTTAATCATATTGGTTTATTAATTAATTTAGGGGTATGTAACGGGAGAATCTATTTATTGGTCTAGGTTCATGTTCTTACTACTGAGAACACTTAGTGAAGAGTGCCGTCAATCCTCTTCTTCCCAACACAAAATAAACTTAATGCCTTTTTATAATGTGAAAATATATATCCAAAACCCCGATTTGTAATTTATAAAGGAGGAAGGCAAACTGTAGACACATGTAATTTTGATGATTGAGTCTAATGGTCTTGAGACTTTGAAAAAAAGTGGAACCAAATGGTGAGAAGGCTCTTAAATAGATGAATTCAAGGACCATTGAATCATGGCTGACGAAAGTGAGAAAAGTTCATGCAAGGCCTTCGATATCCTTTCAAAATGATGCTTGTATGATTCGGATATCATACAAACGGGTAAAATAGTCAATTGAATTGGAATCTCGTTTTATTAGATTTAGCTCTTCAAGAGGGATTAGATCGACGGACTTAATCGGTAAAATAGAGAGCTAGAAGACTGAAAGTTATTAAGTCGGAGCTCTCAATCTTCTTAGATCTCGCGAGTTGATTCGATTGTAAGATGTTCTTTGAATGAAGAGACGGCTTTTCTATTTATAATTTTTTGAGTCGGCTATCGAACTCAGAAAAGGAAGATTTCATTTTTCCTCTGAGATTAGAAAATCTTCCGTAAATTTCGGAAATCGGCGCCAATCGTAACGAATTGGGCTTTAACGGGCCCAGAGGTCGGTAACCGTGATTGCGGGTTTAATATTTTCTAACTCTGAACCGTCATAGACCAAGATCAATTGGGTCGATCTCGGTTCAAACTGGGGGTGCGGAGCTCACCACCAACGATACTAAATCATATCGTACGCTAAATATATACATAAGTTTATGTAGTTTTCGTCGTTAAAACTAAGTTACACATTAACAACGAAAATCTACTGGTAATTTTAGCTACGTAATTTTCTGTTGTAATTCGTCATTAAGCCTTAAATTTAATTTGCCTCACGTAACGACAGATGAAAAATAGCAATATATATATAGCCTCTGGTTTTTTTTTTTTTTAACAGTGAGTGGGACATGGCTTCATGAACTCAATGCTCATCGAAAATTTATCTTACAGAAATATAGTCACACGTGTGCATACACATATTGTAGAACTTAGATTTTGAAAACAAAGGTAATACATACTTGTACCTTTCATAAAATTGTATTTTGGGGAAATATGATTAACTCTTTCTAAAACCAAAACGCATCTTTATTGAAAACATTTGCAATCCTTCTAACGGCCATCAAATTAGACGAAACATCTTTTCGTGAATAGTTATAACTCGTCGAATAAAACATTTTATCGTCAAATATTTGTCTTCTTTCACGAGTGGTAATCTTATGTTCGATGCCCACCGCTGATCTTTTATTCCGCAAGATTGACATGTTGTAGCTACCTTTAGCGAATAGAGTTTAATGAATTTTGTAATCAATATATTTTGATATGAAATCTAAACTAATTTCGAAAACTAAACATATCATATCAGTATCACAATAGCCAACCGTCACTAAAATTACAAACGCGGCACCAAAACGCTCTTTTGGATAGAGAACCATTCCACCAATTTCTTTTTTTATGAGAGGAGGTTTTTCTTTGGTCTTAAAGCCAAGGAAAAATTTCAAATCCCTAACCTATTTGTTATCTTGCGTAACAGTCTCCACGGGACAAGAAAATACAGAAATAGAAAATACAACGGGTTTCTTTTCGACAAGACTCGGAGGTAGGGCAATCTTTCAACGTCACAATTAGCTTCAATGATTCGTTGTCGTTTAATTTTGTTGATTTCTTGCTTTATCTTCTATTGCTTTCAAGGTTTATTGTATTAATCTAAGAGTTTTGATAACTTTTCTTTACTGTTGTAACCGTAATTTTTTTTTATATATAAAAATTATTCTATTAAAATTGCAAAGTAACCATTACAAGTTATGGCCTTTTGGGTCTAAAGAATAAAAATATATTTAGTAAAAACTAGTCTAGTTTGAGGGACTGTTAAAGAACCACATAATATGAAGTTGAGGTGAAAAAGGTTGGAGTGAACATAAGAGATCACTTATGACACCTCGTCCTCCTCGACTACGCCTTCCTCGGTCATTAACAACCGTCCATTACATCTCTTGAATTTTTTGGATTGGCTTTACCGGCCTTTCCCGCAAGATCATTTGACGAATGTGTCATTTGTCGGAAAACCGTCGAAAATTTCCGACGGATTTCCGATGACAATAATCCGTCAGACACTTGTTGACGGATTTCCAACGGCTTTCCGACGTTGCCGACATACTGTCGACGGATTTGTGACGACAACAATCTGTCAGACATTTCCGACGGATTTCCGACGGCCTTAGTATCCCTCGGCTAAAACTGAATCCTCGGCTGGGATTCAGTTCCGACGGATTTCCGGCCGCGTTAGTTACCCCGGCTAAAACTGAATCCCTCAGTTGTAACTGAATCCCAGTTTTAGCCGGGGTAACTGAATCCGTCAGAAATTTCCGACGGATTTCCGACGGTTTTAGTTACCCCCGTCTAAAACTGAATCCTCCGGCTGTAATTGAATCCAAGTTTTAGCCGGGGTAACTGAATCCGTCGGAAATTTCCGACGGATATTTTCAAAAATGTTGTTTAGGGTATAGGGTATAGGTTTTTTTGTGGAAATTGTTTACAAACACTTGTATGATGTATATACAATAGGTTGAACTTGTCATATTTCAAAAAAATGTGTTATATAGAATTTTTAAAATTTGATGGAAGTGTTTGTATAAGGTATAGTATAAGATATAAGTTGATTTATGTGAAATGATAGGTTTTAATGTTGTATAAGTTATAAACTCATGCAAAATCTTTAATATTGATGAATGTGATATAGTTTGAATGAAACATGTAAATTAGGGGTCCCTAAATCATATAAAAAAAAACTAAACCCTAAACCCCAAATATACCCTAAATCCGTTGGAGATCCGTCGAAAATTTCCGACGGATCTGGCAAATATGACACGTGCTTGTTGACTGGCCAATCGACAAACATGCAAGGAATATACCTTATCTTTTCAAATCCGTCAGAAATTTCCGACGGAATTCCGACGGTGTTTGGTATTTTCGAGACCGCGGGAATATCAACCGCGTAAATGAAATTATTTTTTGGAATCCGACGGAAATCGATATCCGTCGGAAATCGATATATATATCGACAAACGTGTAAGTTTCTTTCCTCATTTCTCTCTTCTCTCTCTTCTCTCTTCTTCTTCCTCATCGATTCTCTCTTCTCTCTTCTTCTTCTTTACAATTTCTCATTTCTTCTTCAATTCCTCAACTCTCTCTTCAATTCATCAACTCTTTCTTCTCAAAACCATGTAAGTTTCATCAACTCTTTTATTTTTTTGTAGACCTTGTTTGATTTTAGGGAATATATTAGTTAGGTTGTTAGAATCCAATTTATGTGTATTGTTAGGTGGTTAGAATGGAACTTGTTATGTAATTGTTATGTGGAATAATATTAGTGTTAGGGTTTATGTGATTAGATTGTTGATTTAGAATTGGTAGATTTAGAAAACCAATTTTTGATTTTTTTTTTTTTTTTAAGTTTCTAAATATTTTTAAAATATTTAGAAAATTACAAGTGATTTTTTCATAAAATAAAAACGTTTTAAAAATATTTGTATATATTAAAAACGTTTTTAAAATATTTTTTAAGTAATTTAAATGTTTTTAAAATATTTTTATATATTAAAAATGTTTTTAAAATATTTTTTTTAGTAATAAAAACGTTTTTAAAATATTTGTATATATTAAAAACGTTTTAAAAATATTTTTAAGTAATAATATTTGTAAATAATAAAAACTTTTACAAATAAATTCGTTTTTATAATTTTTTGGGAATTACAATTTTTTCCAAATTTTTGAATATTTCGGAAAATTTTTAAATTTTTTGGAAATTTTTAATTTTTTGGTAACTTTTGAAATTTTTGATAATTTACTAGCGATTTTACGGTTTTCCACAGGGATTACAAGGACGTACTTCAGTTGGGAGGCGGCAACCAAGGACGTCGTTCTCGGGATTCTCGGACTACGCCTCTGGGACCAACGAGCTCGGGAACTCAAATCCCGGATTCCCAGCAATCCGCTGCTCGGAGCAACATTCGGATCGAGGAGCTAGTCCAGCAGCCGAACCGGGGCCATTACATCCGACTCGACCCGAAGTTTGAGGACGGGACTTGGTAAAATAAATTTTGTATATTATTTCAATTTATTTAGATTTTTAAACTTAACATATTTATATATTTTTATAATGTTTTCAGGTTTAAGCTGTCGACTGAGATCACCAAGACGATATTGCGGATGCTCCACAACATGTTGGATAAACCGTACGGACGGAGCACCAGTATATCAATATGAAGCTCTCCTCGTTGGAAAAGATGATGCAGCAATGTTTCCCGCATATGTTTCGGGATAATAATCCAGACGACGAATCCGGGAACTCTTCAACCGTTTAAATATTTTATTTTATGGTTTTTTTTTTTGAACAATTTTTTTTAATGTGTAATGAATTTTATTTTTGTTTAATGAATTTTAATATTTATTATTTTCTAAATTTATATTTCTAAATTTATAAATTTCAAAAAATAAAAAAAAATAATTAAATAAAATTCAAAATAAAATTTATTCTTTATTCGTCGGAATGGCTTCCGACACAGACTTCCGATCAAAGATCCGTCGGAAATTCCGTCGGAAATATTGCCGTCGGTTTTCTGTCGGAAATTTCCAACGCCGACAATTCGTCGGAATTTTCCGACGGACTTCTGACATAAGTCACATTTCCGATGAGCTGTAACCGACGGCCGAAATCCGTCGGAAGAGGCTTTCCGACGGATTTCCAACGGATCCTACCGTAAAAAAATAGCATGTTTTCTTGTAATGATAATGGTATATGGATCACGAAATGTATAGAAAATATGTCAAATTATTATTTTTAGAAAGATAAATGTTTAAATAAAATCTCTAACTAATTAAAATATAAAGTTCCGAGCTTTTTGGGCTAGCCCGAGCCCGAAAACACACTAGCCCTAATGGGCTTTAGCCCCAAAAGTCAGTTTTTCCGGGCTTATATTTCTAGGCCCGAGCCCGCTGTTTTCAGGGTCGGGCCGGGCCGACCCTCGGGCTTTGGCCCTAATTAACACCCCTAATGTATATACATAAATGGGTATGCCCGTTTAGGTCTCCTACCGTTTATTAAACGGGTATGTCCGCGAAATAAACGTGTTTGTGTCCGTTTAAACCATATAGATTTTTTTAAAAACATTTTATATTATATTTTAGTTATTGTAATAATATGTATATTTTATCAATCCCACAAATTAAACAGAAAATATCATAAGTTATAATTCATAACTATCAGAATAAAAACTTAACATGCAATTTAATTTTATAACATACATATTATTACAATAACTAATATATAATATAAAATGTTTATAAAAAAATCTACATCTAAACGGATACCCGTTTATTTCACGGGATTGAAGTTAAACGGACCTAAACGGGTACATATATAAACGAGCTTAAATAGGAATAGTCTAAACGGAGAGGGCCTAAACGGCAAGGCCTATTTGCACACACCAACAAAAAAAACACTTTGTGGTTTCTTTATATTTCTAATATTTAAAGTTACTGTATATTACTAGATTACATGATATCTCTAATTTTTCAGCTAGTTGAATTACTAAGGGTTTTATGAATTAGTTTGTTAATTCATTATAAATGTCAGTATATAACCCGACTTAGGGAACTAGTAAATCTGTATTTCAGAAACTGTTTGACTATATTAAAAGGGATATGTACATCAGTACATGCATGTCTGCAAATACCATTTGATAATAAATCCTAAAATTTCGAAGTCAACATTCCGTGAAATCAGTACAATAATTCTGTTTTATCACACACACAAAAAAAATACAATAATACTGTACGAGTTATCGTAATTATTACAACGATAATAGTTTAATTTTTTCTTTTTGTTAAGGAATTGTAATAGTTTAATTTTTGACCATCTTCCTGAATTTGCGTGGATATACATAATTATAAAATTATCATTTGTCATCAATATTCCAACTAAAGTGGATATACATAATTTAAGAAAGATTGTTCCCGAAATTTTAAGTCATCGTGGGGGATAAAAACTTGGTACAGTAAATTGGGTTCAATAAATCTATGGTAAAAAGGTTTAGTGAAGTCAAAGAGTTCAGTGAGGTCAAATGAGTAAACAAGGTAACATACCGATTTGAGAGGCCCATCGGAGCGAACATCTACAGTCAAAAGGGATTAAATGCTTAATCGTTAGTCAATCCCGTCAATATCAAAGACTCGTTCAAACCGGTGAGTTAAGTCGTCTGAACGTAACGGTCGGAGCCTCATACTTAAAGACCATTCATGGCGAATCAGGCGGAGTAAATGAAAACGTTAAATACGATATCGAAATATAAAACAAAGACGAGAGCAATGAGGAAATGACAACTTTTTCTAACTCTCAACACCACTCTACTGCAACTTAGCTCTAGACTCAAACGTTTGTCTCTTCTTTGTTCTTGTTCTTGTAAAACTCTTTTGAGAATCGAAATACTAATCCAGTTTACCTCGCAAAAACCTTGTCCAAAACACTCTCAAATCCTGTATGTTCTCGTCGAACAATAAACAAAGAGTTTGTTGCTCGATAGTCTTTCGATTCTTTTTTTTTTAAATATAAGCCAAAAACCCATTTTCACTATTTGTACAACAACAATTATGTAAAGCCACATGAAAAGATTAAGAAAATCGGATTAGTGAAAAATATTTATCTGCATGTTTATAACCGTTTTTTTTGTCAGTTTGTATAAATAGTAGGAATAGCAACATTTTCATGTGATCGGTTTTTAAGTTAATCATTGCATTCTTACGTATTTTACAATAAACATTCTTACGTATTTTCATTGCAGATACATTTGTACAATCATTTCATGATAAAACTTTACTAAATATTTATCTGCTATTACCCGAAATACACAAATCTAGTTGAGATATCCGAAACTCACGACTGAATATATACACAGACTTGGACTTGGAGACTCTAAGGAAAGGAAAGCGAATGGTAAAGAGTGAGAGACAAATCACATCCAAAAAAACATACCAACCCCATCAAATCAGGCTCTTGTCTTTGCCTTGTCAACATCCTCACCCATTAACCCTTTCTTTTCATCATCCCACCCTCCCAATTCTCATTTCCCCCCCCCCCCCCCCC
>PKML01057882.1:1079522-1122077 GCA_002933935.1 Eutrema yunnanense | reverse complement strand
GTGCGAAAATATAATTTCATTATTGGAGATTATGATCTTTATATATTTACATAATCCATATGCCAACTTGTACGTAGAGATGAAGTGAATCTTTAATAAAGTTTGAAATATCGCAATGTCCTAGTTAGTTTAGCAGCTATTATGTTTTCAGTGGTTGATGCAATGTCTTTCTAGATAAATATATATATATATATATATATTTTTATATGTGTGTGTGTATATTTAAATAATAGCAATATTAAGTCAAATTTTAAATATTGTGGATATTATAACTAATGCATTATGTGGTCCCATGTGTTAATAGAGTGTTAACGACGTTTCTAATCATTAAAATCTACTATATCGATTGTGTAAATACAAGCATGGTAATGACTTTGACTATTAAACTGAGCTACTGTTAGTAAGGATATGTTGTATTCAGTTCTAATACAAGCTTTCAATTATAAGTAAAAGATTAAACATAGGCTAAATATTGCCTAAAACAATGGATTCTTGAGTGGAGATTCTCCAAGCGTGAATGTGAATACGCAGTGACAGTCAAGGTTATATGCTTTGGATCTGATTTTGACGTCTTTATATTTCTGGTATCTTAACAGAGCAGAAAATGTCTCCATTTTTGAAGCCATCCACATAGTACAATAGTTATTTAATTAATCCATATATGGAAAGTCAAATTTGTTAGTTTGAATTAGGCCTGGGCATAAAACCTGATCCGACCGGACCCGAACCGACCCGACCCGAAAAACAAGGTTCGGTTCGGGTCGGGTTTTACCCGAGACCCGTTCGGGTATCCGATAAACCTGAAAACATTTTATGTTCGAGATTTTTTTCGGGTTTTCGGGTTTTTTTTGGGGGTTTCGGGTTTTTTCGGATTTTCGGGTTTTCGGGTTTTTTCGGGTTTTTCATATTTTTTCGGATTTTTTTGGATTTTTTCCGATTTTTTCGGATTTTTTCGGGTTTTCTGGTAAAACCATACCCGAAATTTATTTCGGGTCCTTTTCGGGTCTAATTTAAAATCAAGGACCCGACCCGAACCCGAAAGGACCCGATCCGAACCGAACCGAAATTTTCCCGAGACCCGAATGGGTCCAATTCCCGGAACCCGAATGGACCCGAAACCCGAAAAACCCGACCCGACCCGACCCGAAGACCCGAATGCCCAGACCTAGTTTGAATCTCATTGAGTATGCAATGTATTGCTGATATTGTTCAGCAAAAAAAAGTTATTTACAATGCCAAGCTAAAGAAATACGATTCTATTGATAGATCAACAAAATCGATCGAAACCGAATCAAAATCAACCGAAATTATGAAACAAGATCAAGATTCGATGATAGAATCATAAATATTTGTGAATTTTTAATTTTATAGTTTCATTTTTGATGAAATTTAGGTTGCTTAATATCTATATAGATCTATAAGGGATAAAATTTTATTCCGAACATCTTTATCTATCATAATAATAAACCGCTAACGCAACCGTTAGTGCCGTTGCTCATTATGCTACTTTCAAATAAGGTAAATTCTCGTTTGAAAAGGTAGCCAAATTAGAATCCATTGTGAACTGTCACTGCGACCAGGGCTAAAGAAAGCTAGTATATCTCAAACCAATATATATTTGTAATAGTGGTTCTTGAGCATATTCTGAAGAGGCTCCCAAATAGTTTAGGTATAAAGACGTGTAAAGAAAATGTAGTTTTAATTGGTCTGGTTTCTCACAAAGCACACAACTTTACTGTCTACCCCCTCCACTAGTGCGATTGTCCGTGGCGAGGCGGTTGTGAACTGCAAGCAAGGTGATGAACTACTCCAAGAGGTGGTCACTTGTCTTTGCTATAAAAGTGGTGGATATAGAATATAAGTCTTCGATTCAAGTTTTAATTCGGTATTTTGATTTTACGGTGTTTTCACTTTTATTCCATATATACTACTCCCTTTGTTTTATAATATAATATATTTTAGTTAAAATCACGTAGATTACAAAAATTTATATTTCTTACATTTTCTAAACAAAAATTTTTTTTATCAAAGAGCATTCAATTAAAGTAATATTGGAAGGCAATGAAAATAAAACGTTTTTTCTTGTTTCAAAATATAAAATGTTTAAAATTCAATGCAAAAAAAGTTCTAGACCGCCTAAAGCTAGGGTAAGCCCAAGTTCAATAATACATAGACGAGAATAAACACTTTAACTTGGGCCCAGTTTCAAATATGCACAACAGTCCACCTGATAAGTCAGCTTTTTGTGGTCAATGCCAGAACAGAAAGGCAGAAACATAATAATTTCATTAAGAAAAAATGTTGGCTTTGATTCTTTGAACGGTGAACATTTTTAATGACGTTACATTATATATTAAATGTATGTTAACAGTTTTAGCTTCTGAAAAAAAAATAAACTAACGCCAATCAGCGTTAATTTTGTTGCTTTTCGAGTTTGTGGCATTGCTGGTACATTATTGGGTTTTACTTACACATGTTCTTGTCATTAACTCTATCACTACTATTATTAACTCTTTTATCACTATTACTTTATATAATGTGTTACCAACTTACCATACAAAACCATTAAGTGTATTTGCCATACAAGACGAGCTTTTTGTGGTCGCTTTCGTTGCTATGGCCAAGCAAGCAATAATAATGTAGACCTATGATTATAAAACATGTGTGTGGTCGTGCTACCATTTAACAGTCTATGCTGTACAGTTTAGACTTTATTTGTGTGTATTCTTTCTATCTAAATAAACGCGTTTTCAATTCTGAACTATAAATCTGTAATAATTCTTCTTCTTTTTTAATACATCCTATCGACTGATCTGGTCAGTACTGGTAAAAATGCACTGAAGTGTTACAGTGTGGATTACTTCCAAATTCAACGATTTAACGGATACCATGAACTCCGAATTAGGCTCGGGTTGAACGGGTCATGAGATCCAAGCGGACCAGCACACTGCATGTCTCGAATTTGAAATGTCTTCCAACTAATGTCATGAGGTAACCAGATCCCATGTTACTAGAGTATCAAGTAAAATATATAGGCCATTTTTGTAATGGTATTTTTTTCGATCCATTTTTTTTTTAAAATACATAGTTTCTTACATTAAAAAAACTAGGTACATATAGGTGATAACTCATAAACAAACCGAAAATATGAATTTTCGCAAGACTTACTATCGCGAGGACATGTATTTTCTTACAGAAATTTTCATCAAGTATTTGGGATGTTTATTACAAAAAAAGGGTTTAAAGTATCACACGTGCATGTGTTTAAGGTACGGTATGGGTTACATGAATTGGTCTTTTCTGCTTTTTTCTCCTCTGCGTTGGATTTTGGCCTCACTCGTCACGTATATTAGATGTTTGGGCCATATACATTCGCTACATTCCAAGATTTGTCGGGAGTCACACGAGTGTGTGTACTTGATACATATCCCATGCACACAACTATTTTACATCTACGCATTTATGGTTTTTGGATAATATTTCACGTATATGTCATGATTCATCCAATAAAAATGTTCAATCTAAAACTTGACACAAATACTGGGAAACTTTAAAAACTAATTTCTAACTCTTTGTTTACGCAATGATCTTGATTCGGGTTTTTCATAATCAAACATCTTGCAAATTAAAATTGATAATTATTCATTGTTGGGTTTAGGTCAGGAATTGTATCCCATCAACTATGGATCTTCATTTTTGCATTTGTTTGTTGTCGGCGTAAACGTTTTAAGTAGTAGGAAAACAATGCTTTCGGCATGTTTCTGAAATTAATCTAAGTTTTGATTTTAAGCATATTTAAATTGATAAAATGAAACCAACCAAATTGATGCATCCATATATTTTGGTTTTGTGCTTTCTTATACATATTTTTTCATGTTTAAGATTTTATTCAATTCTATTGATTTTGGTAAATGAAAAGAATTTAAAAGAAAAGTATGTGTTAGGATTCCACGTCGGGAGTTTAAAAAGACTAACACTGGTATATAAGGGATATGGACCATTCCACTCATTGACAATTGGTTTTGAGTTGGAAGGGATATGAGTCATTCCACTCATTGACAATTGGTTTTGAATTGGAAGCTCATACGGTATTCGAAGGTGAATATCAAACGGAATTAAGAAGAACTCTTCATTGGCTATTCAGAGGTATCAAGGGACAATCAGCTTTCTATTCAACTCCCATCACAAATTGACAACAATATGAGCCACAAAGCAACGAAGAGAGAAAACATTTCAGTATGGGAGATGCAAGCGTGTGCATTTTCAAGATCATATTAATGAATCAGACCACTTACATGTTTATTGTTTGCCCAACCACTTCCAAGCCCCCACTCTCGCTCGTTTCCTTGCTCCATCCCATTCACTTTTTCACGCTCTTCGGTTTCATACTACAAAAACAAATCAAATTAAATTTCGTTGAATATTATTATATTTTAGATCTGTATGTTGGTTTATGATCATATATATATACCCTTAATGTTAAAACTATACACTTTGTAGATATCATCATGAAAGTTAAATCTAAATTAAAAGAAAAGATCTGCTAGGGAACAATTAGATTGTATTTTCTCTAAGAATTTTTCTCTTCTAGAACAACATCATTTATATTGTCTGTGTAAAGAGATATTAACAAGATTCTCATGACCCTAAAGCATATTTAAAAAAAAAACAATAAACGACCGTTACTATTTAATGGCACCATTTTATAATTGATTTCTGAATTTTATAAGTGATTTCAGAAAGAGCCCTTTCAGAAACATATAGTGTCTCTCTCATGAATAATATGATGCACATTCATCAAGAAAACTAAAACCCACAAAGATATATATCAAAGTCGATTTGAATTGAATGGGAGGATAACTACTACCCCAAGATCATGATCGGCTATATTTCGTGCCACGATCACTGATACGCTGTCCACAAGTTTCCTATTTTTCAAAAAAATAATAATTATCTGTCGACAATACTTCGAAGTTGGTTCGATGTTGCTGTCCGAATGTATTGGCCCCGTCCCTACGTTGCCTTTCGAACAGCTTATGCTATGATTAATGCTTCAACGAAAAGACAGTGAGACATATCCAGCTAATTAGGGTTGCTCTTGTTTCAATCGTTTTAAGCCCCACGAATATGTAATAAAGGCACAAAAATAAACTCAGATTCTCGTGTGGAGATCCTGAGTAATTGTGAATCTAAACGAGTCATGTCATATTTCAAATCCTAGCGTTTAGATTCGAATTTCGGATCTTACAAAAGGGATTGTTGGATTACTCGATATTTTAAGGGTTTATATAATTTTGTTTGCTATATATATTTGACAGTTGTTTTGAAGACCTGATGATTGAAACAATGCTAAAGAAGTTAGAAAGTAAGATGTTACGTTAACAGTTAATAAAAATCATGTACATATAAATAAAAAAGAGAGAAGGTAAAGATAAGACTAAGATAGTGATGAGTCGAAAAGGGAACAAAACTTTAATAATTTAAAGACCCAACTTTTTTTAGATAACACGGATGCAATTTGCAAAAGACGCGACTCTTTGGAGTCTAGCTTGTGTTTGCATCACAAGACAAGTTGTATGTTTCAAGTTTCAACACCTTTCCTCTTCTCATCTTTAACTTACTATTTTAATTTCTACCAAATGTAGCATTTTTGTTATCATCCTTCAAACATGATTTTTGTTATGAATATATTATGTTTAGTTACGAACTATAGTCATATTGAACATACTAAAATCAAATTTCAAAATGGTTCATATTTTTTTTTGTAACCGAATAAACAAAACAGGTAATTAATTAAGTACTTCCTTCAACACATGTATGTTGAACTTTTGTAGATATATGTATACAATGAGTTATTATTAATAAAAAACTGTAGAAAGAAAAAAAAAACTCATAGGGGGGTGTATTGAACTGTGGATTTTAAGAAAGGATTTTAAGAGATTTTTAGATTTTCTTAAAATCCCTTGTTATTCAACTAAGGATTTTAAAATATTTTCCCAAATCCAGTGTTATTGAACATGAGATTTATGTAAAGTCACTCAAAATCATCTACAATCATCTGTTATTCAAACACGAATTTGTTAAAATCATATCAAATCCACTGTTATTGAAAATGTTTTAAGTATTGGGATTTTAATGACTGCATGAGATTTTAGATGATTTTAGGAGACTTTCTTAGTTAAAAAATACAAAGATCCAAATCTCATGGTTTTAGGTGGGATTGTAGGAGATTTTAATACAAAATCATAACAACTTCTTTAAATTCAGCCAAAACCATCAAAATCATCTGAAATCTTATTAAAACTCAAATCACTCTAAATAGTCAGTTCAATACACCCCTTATAGTATTATTGATTTAAGAAAGTAATTAAATCTCAAATATCAACATAAACAAAAAATAAATATCATTTCATGTTGATCCATGTCACAAAATCTTAGCTTAATCACACTAACCAAAAGAAATCCAAAATGATCACTTTTGTTGGCTTACTATTCAATATACATGTTTTAACTAACTCCATAAATACTTAACAGTCACTGACTACTCTCGTGCTTTCTTAAATCGGTTTACAGTAAAAATGTTGAGTTTAACCAACAACTAGCTTTAACAATCATCTATATAAGCATCACATAGATCTAGTAGTTATCTTTAACAGGTTCTCCTCAATAAGCTAAGGGAACTTATCCTCTCTCTTGTTTAGGAGCTTTTTCAAAGTTTCGATATCAACAGACTAAAATATGCATGAACACGCAAACATGAAAAACTATTTTCAAGAAGTTAGTTTCCCACTATGTTAAATGATTTTAGAAATCTGAAAATGGTTACCTAAAGTACTCATTCGTGCAATTAACAATATAAAAAAAAGCGTATTCACTCGTGCATGCTTCTCTTAGTTAGTGAGCAAATACATTGCATGAGGTTGTTATAACTGAAATTATACATGAAACTCTGACAATCGTCGTAACCTCTAAAATATATATAAGAAGAGAAGCTACGTATGTTGTACTCCCTCCGTTTCAAAAAGAATGTCATTCTAGCATTTTTTTTTGTTACATAAAGAGTGTCACTTTATATTTTCAATGTAAATTTTTTATTAAAATCCAATTTTAACCCTAATGTTTTAATGTATTAATTAGAAAGAGAAATTTTTTTAGTGTATTAATAAAGGATAAAATAGAATTTTTATTATTATTTTAATTTGTGTGAAAATTGTCAGAATGACACTCTTTTTAAAACAGAGGGAGTATCTCTTTACTTATACTCCATCCGTTCTGAATTAACTGATGTTTTAGAGAGTTTTTTTTTCCACAATTAAGTGATGTTCTCACTTACCAATGCAAAATTAAATGATTTTTAATTATTTTTGACCAATTATATTTTATAGACTATTTGTTCATTGGTTCAGATGAATAATAAATGAGGTTTCAGTATAAAAAAAACAAAAATTAATTGTTTCCTTAATTTGTGTGTATACTACTAAAACACCACTTAATTCAGAACCGAAGGAGTATAATCTTTGGGATATTGGAGGGGCAAGAACATAGAAGGAATCTTGATCTCAAAAGTAGGAAAATAAGAAATATTAAAATTGGTAAATACATTGAATAAAGCCCAACGTAAACATCAAAACGCATGCGGATTAGCTTAACGAACATAGTTACGCGTAATCTATGGGTTTAAATTAAAATCACCACTTTGGTTCATACGTTTAAGTTTTATGGTTCAATGTATACATAGCACGTGGAGCCTCTCCCCACAACCCATTTTAAGGGACAAATGTAAGAAAAGCACATGGCTTTACCATTCCTCTATCAATTACCAACACATTTGACCCTTATCCACATGGGTCTCCCTCTATTATTCTCCATTTAAATTATGGAGTAACATTTTCCAACTCAAATATACAAAATGCGGTGCAAAATTATGATAGACGATCATATTTCCAAAGATACTAAAAAAACTGTTAAACTCAAATCTTTGATCTATAATATTCGGTATAATGTTAGATTTATACATAATTTGATAAATATATACGTTAAAATGATAAATGTGAACTTTGTCGGCAACGACGTTATTTGAATGTGCATTCAATAAATTCATGATCTAGAAGAGCACATGGAACTCAAATTCCATCTTGCAAATTTTTTTTTTGTTTAACAATAATAATTATGATATTTAGAATAGTTTTGAAATCCAAACCGATAATACATAGTTTACATAAAACAAATTATAAATTTTATATTCTTAAAAAATAAGTTAACTCTCTATATTATATATTTTATTACTATCTCCATTTTGGAAAGAAGTGTTATAATAAGAATTTTCATTCATATTAAAAAAATTTACATTTATATTGTACTTATAAATTTATTTCTCCAATTAATAAACTAAAAAAAAGATAAAACTGACACTTTTTTTTTAAAATAGCGTTAAAAATAGTATTAGCTTTGGTTATAACAAATCACAAAAAGATTTTGTTTTTTCAATCAAAATTTACTTTAAGATTCAAAACCGACATCATTTTTAAATATAAATATCTTTAAACAACACTTTATATCAAACAAATGGAGTAATAGTTATCAACACTCATATTTCTACACCAAGATCTGAAGAAAAAAAAGGCTTATATACACTTTAAAAAGATGCAAAACAAAAAAAACTTTAAGAAACAACAGTAAATAAAATGTTATAATAATACAACCTTCTTTTCTTTTCTGTTTGCATTATTTCCGGGTCGGCCGATAGAATTCGAATTCTCAATCATCATTTATTTTTTCCTCTTTTCTTTGGTCCCTTATAATAATTATATCCTTTGAAAAAAGAAGGGGAAAGACATATCAACGTCTAAGATGTAGCGTAAGCAAAGTTGGCGGAGGCAAATAAGGAGCGTGGAATAAAGAAAGAGTCGAGTCCACATGGGCGGCCAAAGCGTTTGTGTCCCACCTTTGTCCCCTTGCCTCACTCTTGCCTTTCATGCTCCCGACAACTTGTCTCTCTCTTCCTTTAACCCTAACTTCTATGCATCTTCTCTCCCTTCTTTATAAAGATATCTCTCTTCCCTTTTCTCTAAACCCATCATCAAACCAAACTCACAAACAAGAAGAAGAACAAGAACAATAACAAGAACAAGAGAAGGAAGGATTCTGCGTTTGGAAATCACACAAGAACATAGAGAGAAAGAAAGAGAGAGATTTCTTCTTGGATCTTGAAAAACAATGGCGTACGAGAAAGTCAATGAACTTAACCTTAAGGACACAGAGCTTCGTCTTGGATTACCAGGAACAGAGGAAAATATACAAGAACAAGAGGTTTCTTGCGTTAAAAGCAACAAGCGTCAATTTCACGAGAAAACATGTGAAGAAGAAGAAGAAGAATCTACACCTCCTACGAAGTAAGTAAAGATCTGAGTTTTCAGTCGCTTCTTTCAAATTATCTATATGATTGATGCATAGTTGTACTAATGATGATTCTTTGCTAATTTACAGAACTCAAATCGTTGGTTGGCCACCGGTGAGATCTTACCGTAAGAACAACAACAGTGTGAGCTACGTGAAAGTGAGTATGGACGGAGCTCCATACCTACGCAAAATCGATCTCAAAACATACAAAAACTATCCAGAGCTTCTCAAGGCGTTAGAGAGCATGTTCAAGTTCACGATCGGTGAGTACTGCGAAAGAGAAGGATACAAAGGATCTGGTGTTGTTCCAACGTACGAGGATAAAGATGGAGATTGGATGTTGGTTGGTGATGTCCCATGGGATATGTTCTCTTCCTCTTGTAAGAGACTCAGAATCATGAAAGGATCTGATGCTCTTGCTTTAGACTCTGCCTTATGATGATGATGATGATGATGATGAAGAAGAGATGAGTTTGATATGAATGAAACCCTTTTTGATTTGATTCTGATCATCGGCGTTTAAGTAGTTGAGTTGACCACAAAAAAACAAAACACTTCAGGGTTTTGTCCAATGAGATAGATCCATCTCCATGTGATTTTCTTTTTTTTTCTATGTTTTTTTTTTAGATTTGAAGGAGTTTGATGTAAAGATACATGAAATTTTTATGTATAATACGGACACATAGACAATATAGATGTATATGTAGCAATGTTCTTGACGAACACAGATCGTCATATACATTTATGTTAAATTTCTGAAGCTTTAATGCTAAACATTTTTAATCCAAGATTATTCTGCATATACCATTTATGGAAAATTTACCGCTACATGTGATGGTTTAAAAATTATTTACTTCAAGTCAATTATCGATTGGTCAACGATTTGTGGAGTTGACTTCCACTCGCATCGTCTTCTTCCTTTAGCTGTTCCCTCTCTACATCTCTGCGTTGTAAGCTCTTCTCCTCCATTTTTTCGTTGTGTAATGGATGTTGTTGCAAATGGGTATCTTTCGTTTGATTGTTTTTATCCAAAAAAAATGTCGTCTTTGATCTGTTCCCTATATTCTGATCTACAAATTTTGGAAGAAACCTTACGAAATTGACAGATTAAGAATTATGATTCGTGGGATAATGAATCCGATCCCTGAGATATCTGGGTATATGTGAAAAAAGTCTGCTTCTGCTTGTTTGCTTTATTACTCATTACAGTTGCAAACGAAATCGAAGATTTGTGGCAATGGATTGTTCTGGAATTGAAGAAGAGTATTATTCCGAGCAATCGAAGTTACTTGAAGAGTTCATGTGTATCCCCAACATTGATAAAGCTTGGGTTTTTAAATCTGATGCTGGTACCTTCAATTTCCTTGGTTAATCGGAGAATGGAGATCTCAGTGTGCTTCTTTTTCAGTCTCTCACTCACATGGTTACATTTCAGGTTCTCAGGCAATGTTTGCTATGAGTCAAGCAAAACCTTTTAGCTAACAAAAGGAGAAAGTTTCTGTTATCATCAACTCATATCTCTAAGGAAATTAGTGAGTCTGTGAACTTCCATTGGGCTCCATTTCCCATTGAGATGACTGGCGTGTCGTGTCGGCTTTCATTCCATCTCCGTCGGGTCTGAAGCTCCTCGTAGTCCGAAATTCTGAAAATGAATCTCCTACACAGTTTGAGATATGGAGCTCGTCTTAGCTAGAGAAAGAGTTCCACGTTCCGCAGAAAGTTCATGGCTCTGTATACTACGTTGATGGATGGTACATTGGTTACCTTTTTTTTGGATTGATGTTAAGGACGAGTGCTGGTGAAGTAGAAGACATGAATAAGGCTGTATCTATAATGCAGGTTTGAAGGGATCTCTTGGAACTCTGATGAGACTCATGTAGCTTATGTTGCCGAGGAACCTTCCCGTTCCAAACCTACCTTTAACCATCTGGGTTATAAGAAGGGTGATTCCTTAGGTGACGATTGTGAAAGGCCAAGGAGATTGGGAAGAGGTAATACACATTTTTCAATAGATATGTAAATCTAGAAAATGTTATGTTGCCACAAAGTAATGATATAACTATCAAGAGAATTACAGCGGGGAAGTGTCGCGGGTCAGTCCTACTGATTCAAATTATTCATGGAACATCCTGGCGTTGGATGGTGATGATATTGTTGCCGGTAACATCTTGATCGTTTTCTCATATCTTTGGTTACTTACTGTCCCATTAAACACATGCAGACTTGAAACATATGAGTTTCTTTTTGTGAATAGTGTGTAGCAGTCCAGTGAGTGTTCCTGAAATTAAGTATGGGAAGAAAATTCTCGATTCATATGGTAGACTTTCATGGCAGTGGTTGAATATCTCAAGCCCGGTAATCAGATGCCCCAAGAAGGTATAGCATTAGGTATTTCCAGACCAGTTTTTGTTCAACTGATGTTTTTTTCTGAATATGATTCTATCGTCTCAGGTTATGTCAGGGCTTTCATCTCTTCAGTTCAAAATTCTGAAGATCTTATCGCAGGTACTTTACACTTAGTTTAAGACAGGGGCCAAGAAACCCATTGAAGCTATATATGTATCAATATGATTATTATATGTTATTATATATTCCTTGTTCACGTGTAGCTGTATACCAATGGCAGGGGCCAAGAAACCCATTGAAGCTATATATGTATCTTCTAAGTTTAAGGAGAGCGAGAAATGTGATCCTCTAGTTGTTGTTATTCATGGAGGTCCTCATTCTCTATCTCCATCCAGCTTCTCCGACGACCTGGCTTATCTCTCCTCGATTGGAAACAGTCTGCTAATAGTAAATTACAGGTTCTCATACTTTGAGCTTCTATACCTTGCCAAAGGTCCAATTTCCCATCAGTGCACCAACCTTGTGTTATAGTTCTGAATCAAAATTCTAATGTTTCTTTGATGTATTCCAGATATACCCGATTGGTGCTTCTTTGAAGCCTATGGGGACCAAAACCACTTTACAGAAGCACCTTCATCAGATGTCTCCTATATCGCACGTCTTCAAGGTGTCAAGCTACCATTTTTATCCACCTCTCTATTATCATTTCTCAGACAGTACTTTTGGTTCTTGAAGACATTAAAGACTTCCATCTTGTGTAGGTGAAAACTCCCACTTTGTTTCTATTGTTAGCTATGGATCTTCTTTGTGTTCCAGTGTCAAATGGATTGCAAGTAAGATCCTTAGGGGGTTACACTTTTGTAGACACAAACTCAATAGCGCGATGAGATGGTGTTTAACCTGCTGTTCTTTAAACATGTAGTACGTGAGAGCATTGAAGGAGAAAGGAGTCGAGATTAAAGTTTTAGTATTCCCCAACGATAATCATCCTCTCGACAGGTAAAAAACCAAAGCTCTGTTTGTGTGTATCTGGAGCTAAAAGCATCTTTTTTGCGATCAAATTTCTAACTCTTGTTTGCTATTTCCATTACACATTTGTGTGCAGACCACAGAGCAATTTTGAAAGCTTTCTGAATATCGGTTGCTGGTTCAAGAAGTACCCTAAGCCCCTAACTTTTCTAAAACACGATTTTTGGATTTCTTTTCGCTGTAGTAAGATTTAGGCTTATCATTATTCATAAAACTAGAAGGTAACAACACCAAACGAAGAACCAACAAAAAAAAAACATCAAACATTAAAATCTATCAGAGCTACTAAACCTGACACAACGCCTTCTCCTTGTCCATTGTTCTGCTCTGCCAGTGCCTTCTCCAACTCCGTGATCTTCATACGTTGTCGAGGTAAATGGGGTTTGAAACAATGGAAGAGGAAACTTCCTGGATGATTACAATTATAAAGCAATCAAGTGATGAACTAAATGAAAATTAAAGCAGAAACTATGAAAGCTCATTAACGGCCAATAAAACAAACAGAGTATCTATGATGCAACAAAAAGGGGATAGTTTCAAGTAAACATATTTCAATGCACAAAATCTTTTCTCTTCAACGAGTTGGATTATAGTGACAGAAATGCATGGGCATAAAAACCGGAACCGAAAACTCGAAATAACTGGAACCGATCGGTTTCGGTTATGCCCAAAATATCCGATGGTTCTTCCTCATTGATATCCGTTATCGGATAATACATGTAACTGAACCGATATCCGACCGGGTATCCGAATTACTAAATCTCGGAACCAAACCGACCCGTAACCGATTGGAACCCAACCGAAACCCTATCAGTTCCTAAATAGGTCCAAAATCTTTCTACCCGAAAAATCTGGAACCGATCGGTTACTATCCAAAACCGACCCGAATACCTGAATGTTCAGATAGAATCGCTTCTCAGGGTTCTTTACGTGTATTATGATGAAATTTTGGGAATATTTGGAAAACAAAACAAAAATAAGTATGATTAAATAAATAAAAGAGAAATATCCTCAAATAGCACAAAAAAATATTTTTTGTTCCAAAACTAGCACCCTAAATTTAAAATACCAAAAATAGCACAACTAATTATTTTAAAATACTTATTTACCAAAAATAAATTTAAAATAGAATTAAACAAACATTATGTTTGGGTTCACTATTTCCAATTTAGGGTTTAATTTTTTCCCATTAGGAAATGATTATAAGTCATTTTTATATTAAATTTGTGCTAATATTGTCAAAATTGGTGTTATATTTGTGATTTTCACATTTGGATGCTAAATTTGGGAATTTTTAGTTTTTTTGTGCTATTTTGTAGAATTTTTCTAAATAAAATTCTTTTAAGGGCTTAAAATATTTATTAATTTCAACCAACCCAAAGTGTCTCTCTCTGTTTTCAATCGGACGAGTGCGCGCCCAATTATATCCATTTGCAAATTTGCCAGAAAACAAATTCTTCAGCTTAATCACATTCGCCCGCAGAAGTAAATACTGTTGGTCGCAAAATTGTTCGTTTCTCTCGTGAATAACTAAATGCTCTTTGCAGCTGAAAAATGTTGTTGAATCTTCGTCTCGATGGATGTAGCTTACACGTTCTCTGTTCCACAAAAACCTTACCGATCTTCCCTCTCGATAAATTCCCATCCTTTAAGAAAGTGAAGCAGAATTACGTTCCGGGAACGCACGACGGTGACAAGGGATCCCAGAGAAGCACCAGTCACTGCGACCGAGGAAGTATTGCTGAAGTTATAGCCGGAAAAAACTTGCTTATTGTAAACCCAGGTGAAAATCGCGTCGGAAAATCAAGGATTTGTGATGGGTTTGTTGATATGAGAGCCGGAGATGCCGGATTTGGTGGGAACGGTATGGTCGGTAAAGTGCACGCCAAGTGTTCGACGAAAGGTCTGAGTTACGGAGGATGTATTCCCGCCATTCTGGAGGCTCTGGATCGTGTTGAGGGTGTTGAAGAGGCGTTGAGCCCGTGGGCGGAGAGGCTTAGCAACAAGGAGAGGACAATTATTTTGAAGGAGCAGACGCGGTGGGAGAGAGCGGTGGAGATTTTCGAGTGGTTTAAGAGCAAGGATTGCTATGAATTGAACGTGATTCATTACAATATCATGCTTCGGATTCTTGGGAAAGCTTGCAAATGGAGGCATGTGCAGAGTCTATGGGACGAAATGATCAGAAAAGGCATCAAGCCGATTAATTCTACGTATGGGACTCTCATTGATGTTTATAGCAAAGGCGGGCTGAAAGTGCATGCCCTTTGTTGGCTAGGGAAGATGAGCAAGATAGGGATGCAGCCCGACGAAGTTACAACAGGGATTGTTCTGCAAATGTATAAGAAGGCAAGAGAGTTTCAGAAAGCAGAGGACTTTTTCAAGAAATGGTCGTGCGGCAAATCGTTTGGGACGTTGAGCGTGGGAGACAACAAGGTGGAATCACATGTTTCCTTGAGCTCTTATACTTACAACACGATGATTGATACGTACGGTAAGTCCGGCCAGATAAAAGAGGCTTCAGAGACGTTCAAGAGGATGCTAGAAGAAGGGATTGTGCCAACCACAGTGACTTTTAATACCATGATTCATATTTATGGCAACAACGGTCAGCTTGGAGAAGTGTCTTCCTTGATGAAAATGATGAAGCTTCAGTGCTTACCTGATACAAGAACATATAACATTCTTATTTCGCTTCACACGAAGAACAACGATATAGAAAGGGCAGGGGCCTGCTTCAAGGAAATGAAAGACGCTGGGCTTAAACCGGATCCTGTAAGTTACCGCACCCTCCTCTATGCATTCTCGATTAGACATATGGTTGAGGAAGCTGAAGAGCTTATAGCAGAGATGGATGATAATGATGTTGAGATTGATGAGTACACGCAATCCGCTCTCACTCGGATGTATATAGAAGCAGAAATGCTTGAGAAATCATGGTCATGGTTCAAAAGGTTTCGTTTTGCGGGTAACATGAGTTCTGAGGGCTATTCAGCCAACATTGATGCCTATGGTGAGCATGGATATCTATCAGAAGCCGAGAGAGTATTCATCTGCTGCCAAGAAGTGAATGAGAGAAAAGTTTTTGAGTTCAATGTGATGACCAAAGCGTATGGAATCGGTAAAAGCAGTGAAAAGGCGTGTGAGTTATTTGAGAGTATGATGAGTTATGGGGTCACACCGGATAAGTGTACATATAACACTCTCGTCCAGATCCTTGCAAGCTCTGAGATGCCTGAAAAAGCCAGATGCTACCTTGAAAAAATGAGAGAGACGGGATATGTAAGCGATTGCATACCCTACTGCGCTGTGATATCGAGCTTTGTGAAACTGGGTCAGCTCAATATGGCAGAGGAAGTGTATAAAGAGATGGTTGATTTCAATATAGGTACCGATGTTGTTGTTTATGGAGTGTTGATCAATGCTTTTGCGGATACTGGAAACGTTCATGAAGCTATGAGTTATGTAGAAGCCATGAAAGAAGCTGGGATTCCGGGAAACTCTGTTATATACAACTCTCTCATCAAACTCTACACTAAAGTCGGGTACTTGAGTGAAGCTGAAGCTATATACAGAGAGCTTCTTCAATCGACGCAGTATCCGGACGTATATTCATCAAACTGTATGATCAACCTGTACAGCGAAAGATCGATGGTGAGAAAAGCGGAGGCGATATTCGAAAGCATGAAACAGAGAAGAGAAGCAAACGAGTTCACTTTCGCGATGATGCTATGCATGTACAAGAAGAACGGTAGGTTCGAAGAAGCGACTCAGATAGCGAAACAGATGAGAGAGATGAAGATTCTCACTGATCCGTTGAGTTACAACAGTGTTCTCGGTTTATACGCATTGGACGGAAGATTCAAAGAAGCTGTTGAGACTTTCAAAGAGATGGTTTCATCCGGAACTCAACCCGATGATTCAACGTTTAAATCACTCGGGACCATTCTGATCAAACTCGGGCTATCGAAGAAAGCTGTTCGTAAGATCGAACAAGTGAGGAAACAAGAGATTAAGAGAGGATTAGATCTTTGGATCTCAACACTCTCATCTCTTGTTGGGGATTCAAAGCAATAACCAAGATTGCAACGAGCCTTAGGGTTTAAAGTTTTGGTACATCTTTTAGCTAATCAATGTATATAAAACCGTTAAATTTTTGAAGCGGGAGATTTTTCTTCATGATTATACAAAATTGAACAAGAACAACAAAAAAACTAACAATATTTACATGACGTCATTGTGCCATGAGAGAACAATTTCTTCAAGCTCTGTAATCAAATCGGACCACCGTGAATCTTCTTCTTCTCCTTCAACAACTTTCACTTCCACCACCACAACACCCACTGCTAACTCAACTGCCTCAACCACTATCGCTGTTCTTCCTCTTCCTAATCCAACTATATTCGCTTCTCCTTCTCTCTTCGTCTTCTTCTTCGCTGCGTAACCTAATTTCTCCCCAATTGCTTTCGCTTTCTCCTCTACTTCGACGGCGGAAACTTTAGCTGTGAATCTCCGTTCTTTCTTTTTCTTAATCTCAAACAATCCGGAGAGATCTAGTCCCGACGAAAACGAGATTAAATCGAATGCTGTGATCGAATCGACGCTGGATTTCGATTCTTTCTCCAGAAACGGTTCCGATTCGAAGATGTTGCGGTGGAATTCGGAGGTTTCTAGGGATTTTTTGAACCAGGTTGTTTTCATGACGGTTTCTATGCTCATCCTCGTCGCGGGATTCGGATCGAGCATCTGGTAGATGATCGATTTGGCTTGTTTCGAGATCCAGCTTGGGAAACGGTAATCTCTCCGGTGAATCTTCCTGTACATGGCTGCGATGTTTGAATCGTCGAAAGGAACGTCTCCGACGAGAAGAACGAATAGAATTACTCCACAAGACCACGCATCAGCCTTTGCTCCGTCGTATCCTCGCCGTGAAATGACCTCTGGCGCTGTGTAAGCCGGCGTGCCGCACGCCGTGTGGAGCAATCCGTTTTGAAGATGCTCCGGCAAGGCGGATAAGCCGAAGTCCGAGACCTTGAGGTTTCCTTGCTTGTCGAGGAGTAGATTCTGCGGCTTCACGTCGCGGTGAGCTACGCCGTCTTGGTGAGAGAACCGGAGCGCGGAGGCGAGTTGCTGGAAGTAACGACGCGCCGTCGATTCAGGAAGTCGGCCACGACGGAGGACTTTGGAGAAGAGCTCTCCGCCGGCGGCGAGCTCCATGACGAGGTAGATCTTAGATTTGGTTGCCATAACTTCGTGGATCTTGAGGATGTTGGGATGGTGACGGAGACGACGCATAGCATCGATCTCACGGATTATCCTTGGTTCCATGCCGGATTCAATGGTTCTCTTCTTCTCAATGATCTTAACAGCCACGAGCTCATCGTTTTCGATGGAACGAGCCAAATGGACTTTCGCAAAGCTTCCGCTGCCGAGACGGCGGCCGATTTCGTATTTTCCGAGGAGTATTTTCGCCGACTGGTTTTGCGGTTGTGGAAGAGAATCCATGGAAGAAGATACTGGCGGCGAGAAGGAGTGTTGCCTGAGTACTTGAGCGGTTTCAGGGACGACTTGTTTGGTGGCTTGATGTTTGTTTTTATACGGAAACGAGAGATGTTTTCTTTATTGTTATACCGAATCTACCCTTGGAGAAATAGTTATGATTTTCTAATAGAATCTGTTTTACGTTGTTATACGGGATTGTAATAACTTATACACATTATTTTCTTATAACTTTGACGATAAATTTTTCAAAAAATAAGAATATTCTTCTTTTTTTTTTAGTTAACATCAATAACAATAGTATCTATTTCTCAATATATATCACTTATTAAGAAATTTAAATTACTAAATATAATAATAACTATAAGTTTAGTATTTTTTTTTTTAAGAAATCATTAACAAATAAGATGAGCCATGTGTCAAATAAAACAGTCGACAACTTATTTTTACATAAATGATTATCCTAAGGTTAAATAAGACTTTGAAATATAACCATACATTTTGCAAAATATGTAATGCCAGTCAAATTGTTTTTCAATGCACAGCTGTGAATTGTTAATAGTCATGTATATAATAAATTCACTAAACTAAATGAGAAACTAATCAACTATATAGAAGTTTTAATGAAAATTAACTTATTTATAACCCTTCAAAATAACATTAATACTATAAAAGTGAAAATTCAATTTTGACTTTAAATTTTAAATTTTGAGCTTTAACCTTTTTGGTTAGTAAATAAATATATATGTATGTATATATACAAGTTTACTAGATATGTTTCTCTTTGTAAAAATCAGCAAATCATGGTATGACACGTCGAATCATTGACAGCTTTTTTAGCATTCACATCACTCATCAATTTTTCAAGTATTTATGTTTATTTTTCAAAAAATAATACATATGATACAAGTATAATAACTAGAAAAAGTTGTCAAAAAAATTATAACTAGAAGAAGAAAAACATTTTAGAATGTGTCATGCGTTGACCAATAAAAAAAATTGTCATGCATAAACATATTCAAATTTAGGATTCTGATTAGAGAAATTCTTTAAATACCACTAAAATGAGTTTTTGTACCAAACATATTATTATTAGTTTTTTTATTTAAAATTATCAATAAATGATTTTTTCCATAAATACTACAAACACTAAAAATGAGTTTTAAAAGTTTATAATTTAAATATTTGGGATTGGATTCACTATTTTGGGTTTAGAGTTTAGATTTTAGGGTTTATGGTTTATTTTTGAGGATTTAAAATTTAGTTTTGAGGGTTAAAACTTTAGTTTTAGTTTTGTGGTATTTGTGAAAAAAAAATATTTGTGATAATTTAAAAAAAAACAAATAATTATATAATTGAAACGAAAACTTATTTTAATGGTATTTTTAAGAATTGTCATTTTGATTATATCGACATTCCATCGCTCTACTATTGATCAAATATACCAAACATGCAAACATCATTGAAATATTGTTTTAACTAGTCAAATTGTTTAATAAATGTATAGGTAGTAGTGAAATCACTTTAAAAACCATAAATTATAATTTTTTTAAAAAAGTATTAGCATCTTGAATAGTGATAGTGATAACTGATAACTAATAACAAGCGGAATCCGTTTTTGAACACATGAAGAGATCGTTATGATATGAGCATATATATATATATTACATACAAAATTAAGTTTCGAAAGTTAAGACAAATTCTCAAATCATATTTCATATTTCATATTTCATTTTACTTTCCAAAATATCTTAAGGTCGATATCACAATAACTATTCCACTAGTGAGTGCTTAAAAACTAATCATGAAAAAGTAGGAGTAATCAATCACTATTCCAAAGAGAGAATATATAACAAATCTTGATGTTCATCATTGTCGTTGTATCTATTGGACTAATTTGAGTTTGATATTTTATTTAATTTAAATAATTTTCAACGGTCCATCTTTTTCTTGTTAGATTCTTTCCTTCTGAAGTTTAATTACCCATCATTAACAGTAATTTAAATTATTGAACTAAGGGTAGATAAGTCATTTAATGGGTAATCTTTCCTTCTGAGCCCACTAGCAAACCGTCAAGATTGCTTGGCGGTTGTCGACTGACAGATGGACGGCTCTCTTTCATCCATGTCAGCAAAGACCTTGGGCCCGTTCACGAGATGGTGGATCAAACTTAAATAATACAAATTGTTGTTTTGGTGTTATCTATATATATAAAGTTAGTTTTGCTCTCTTCTCATGAAGACATCTCATCTTCCACATCATTACCACATCATTTTGATATTTAATTTCCATAATTTAATTAGTTTAAATTTTGATATACATATTAACTATATATTTTATTAAATTATGCAAGAAATTTGAAAGGTCATTTTCATATTTATATCATGAAAACTTAAAAAAAACCAACAAAATTTATTGAAAGAATAATAGAATTAAAAATTTGAGTTTTAGTAATATATTACACACTTTATTATAGTTACAAAGTTAAAGTTTTATATCGAAAAAAATGTTTAGTGAGTGGATATTATTTGATCCAAACTAATAGTAGACAATATATACAATATTAATGTAACATATATCATCCACATCATTACCACATCATTTTGATATTTAATTTTCATAATTTAATTAGTTTAAATTTTGATATACATATTAACCAATGTTCAAAAAATCGCTAGGCGGTAGCTAGGCGTGTGATGGGGACTAGAGCCTAGGCGGATTAATCGGGGTCTAGGCGGGGCCTAGGCGTTAACGAATTTTTTATTAATATATTAATATATTTTATATTTTATATTTATATAATATATATTTTTTAAGTTTTTAGTGTTTTATTTGAAAATTACATTGGTAATTTTTTTGTTTTGGATATAAAAAAAAGGAAAAAACCACTGTTAAAAAAAATAAAAAAACAAAAGGTTAGATATAGAAGAACGATGGGAAATTGGGAATACAAAAATAAAATCAATTAACATGATCAAAATAGTGAATGAAATTGACAAGACAAACATATATAGAAACATAATTGACAATTGAAACTTGAAAATTGAAAATTGAAATAGAGCATAAATAAAGCCAAACTAAGTGAAATATATAAAAGTGATCAAGACACAAACTTGTGAAGCAAAACTAGGGAGAAGTGAGAACAATGATTGGCCTTCACGAAAGAAGAAGTTAGAAACTGTGGTGTCATGGTGATGATATTATTAATTAACCCTAAACCCACTCTTCGACGTTTCATTTTTTTTTTTCAGCGATTTGGTCCGATTTTGCCGATTTGGTCCGATTTGACCGATTGTGCCGACTAAACCGATTTGACCGATTTTGCCCGATTTAGTCCGATTTGGTCCGACTAGAACCGACTAAACCCGGTTACCGATTTTTCTCAGCGATTTTACTAAAATCGGGTCGGTCAGGTCCGAACCGGCGCCTAGCCGTGCGCCTAGGCCGATTTTTTGAACAGTGATATTAACTATACATTTTATTAAATTATGCAAGGAATTTGAAAGGTCATTTTCATATTCATATCATGAAAACTTAAAAAACAATTCAACAAAATTTATTGAAAGAATAATAGATTTAAAAATTTGAGCTTTACTATTATATTACACATTTTATTATAGTTACAAAGTTAAAGTTTTATATCGAAAAAATGTTTAGTGAATGGATATTATTTGATCCACACTAATAGTAGACACTGTATACAATATTAATGTAACATATATCATCCACATGTATGCCACATCATTTTGATATTTAATTTTTATAATTTAATTAGTTAAATCTTTGATATACATATTAACTATACATTTTATTAAATTATGCAAAGAATTTGAAAGGTCATTTTCATGAAAACTTTAAAAAATCAACAAAATTCATTGAAACAATAATAGATTTAAAATTTCAGTTTTACTAATATATTACATACTTTATTATAGTTACAAGGTTAAAGTTTTATATCGAAAAGATGTTTAGTGAATGAATATTATTTGATCCAAACTAATAGTATACAATATATACAATATTAATTTAACATATCACAAATATATAGAGATTTTTTTTAAAAAAAACACAGAATATCTAATAAATAAAAAGTAAACTCATTATCGTTTAATAATGTATATTATAGTAACTTTGTTAAATAAATTATATATAAAAATCGATTTTTTTAAAAACAAGTAAATAATTTAGAATAATAAAAATGAAACGTTCAGTAATTTAGATATTTGGATAACATGATTTATTTGATCTTTAAATATAGATAAGATATGAAAGTTCCAAACAAACATGATTATTTGTAAATAATATAGAAGTGATTTATTAGGATTACAATCTACGATCAATGGTTTGTTTTACTAAAAATAAATAAAAAAGTTCTCATAAATAAATTAAACTATTATAAAACTTAAAAAAACAAAAACTCGCGGGTCACACACTTTTTTCTTATATAAAGTTGAATCTCACCGGGCTTACCCCTTATCAATAGCCTTATGTGTTGGCTAAATTTTCATTATCGCTGTAATTAAATTCATTACTTTATCAAAATACATAATATAACACATTATCTTGAATAAACAAATTCTAAAACGGTTAAATCTGAATTTGTGTGCCATGCAATCCATAAATAGATTTAAAATCAACAAAAGATGATCAATTGTTAATTATATTATTGCTGTAATGGGCTTACCCCTTATCAATAGCTTTATGTGTTGGCTAAATTTTCCATCTTTCTCTCCAGTTATATATGAAATCATTTTCAAAAAAATAAAAGAAAAATAGACTTATGAATCACAAATATATTGCACACATAAATAGGGTTAAAATCATACATAAAACACTTCAAAAATAATAAATTCACATAAAACAAAATAAAAAAAATTATAATGCAACTTTAAAATGTAAATATCTTCCTTTTTAAAACCCAACTAATTGCATAACATTGATCACCAACGAAAAAGAGGTAAAAATGCGTATCATCCAATAAATAAACACATAGATGATAATAAATTAAATAAAAAACAAATACACATATTTTAAGCTGATATAGATAATTAAATTAACTACAAGAACAAATAAAATAAAATAACATTAGATTAAAAAATTGTTTACCACGTCCGCACGGATCACACTCTTTGTGATTGAAATTGAAAGTAAAATCTCACCGGCGATGAGGGAAGATATCGGAGAAGATGAGGGTTTTAAAGGACTGGATAATTTTTTTTTACAGGATAATCCTATTCATAAGAAGTCTCTCTATCTTTCTTGAAATGTTTAGATCGACACTCGACCCCATATTTTTTATACTTTTCCAAATCGGCTCATATTATCTCAAATGTTCCTATTAACCCATACATCTACGATGTTTTTGATAGTAAATTAGTGATATGAATTAAATCGTTTTTCAAATAAAATTAGATTCATTTTGTAGTCACCAACACTGGATCATCGAAGATGAATAATAGTAAATTTTGAACATTTTTTTAGTATTCGGTTTTAGGTGAAAATAGATAAAAATACATGGACCTATTTCGAAGTATTTTTTTAATAAGTTCGGAGAATTCTAAATTCACAAAACTAACTTTCATTTTATTAGTATTCGAAGTAACTTTCGGAGTATACAAAACTAACCCAATTTCGAAGTATTTATATTATTAGTATTCAGTTGGGTTAAAAAAAATACAATTCCCTAAATTTTAAAATGACAAAAACTTAATTTTTAAAAACTAATTAATTGAATAAATAGTCAACCAAAGAAAAAAAATCAAATTGTGGATCACCCAATAAAAAAATACATAAATAAACATAAAATTAAAAAAGGAAAAAAAAACTTAAGAGTAAACAATCCACATTTCTTAATCTAATAGAGACAAATCCATTAACAATCATACTAATAAAACTAAAATAATATTATACCAAATTTTTTAAAAAAAAAATTATGTTCACGTCCGCGCGTAGCGCGGATCACACACTAGTTAAAGTTATAAAGTTTCATAAGAAACATACAACAACAAAGCTTCAATTATTGGTTATTTTATTCTCCTGAGATTTGGACTTTGCCAGTCCACAATGGCATATTCGTCCCACACTAGAACTCACCAGTATCAGTCCATAATAAAAGATTATATTAACATGGAATTTTTTTACGCATATGCATATTAGACCAGTTTTGATACGTATCTTAGAAAACTATATATATTTGAAACATTAGATGTAGTGGAATAGTATATGAATATGTTGTATCAAAATATCTTCCGCAGTTAGTATTTATAATAGTGAGTGGTCAGACCATGTTGCAATTTTTAATAAAAATATACCACGATTTTGTGAATTTATAGAGATCTAAATTTAAGGATTCAAATGGAGGGAGTTTATACAAATATTGAAATTTATATCATCTTTCACACATTACAAATATGTAAATTCTATTATACTCTTTATTTATACACTAAATTTAATTGAAAATCTGAATTAGAAAATAGAAAGAAAAAAAAAATTTAAACGATACTTAATATGAAATTAATGGAGTAATATTTTCGCAATATTTGTATATTAGATTTGATGCATTTTAAAGAATTTTTTTTACTAAATATGTTATGTTTAACATGTTATTTATATAATATAAACATTTAAATTTTAAAAATTCTCTAATTTTATTTTGCATGCACTTAACAATCATCTATGCATGCATAACTTGTGTGAAAATGTGCTTGGGGGAATTTCAGGGAAACTGTTTAGTGATTTTAAATATTCTTATACTTATTTTCGTGAGTTTATGATTAAAATACATGCAGATGATTGGCAAAATAGGTATAATTGATTAAATTGGGTGGAGCTAAGGTAGGAGTTGTCTGAAGTAGACTTAATTTATTAAGACGGCTTATTGGGAAGAAAAATTGGGATACGATACGACCATTAAACTTTCAAAGAGACGTGATATAGTTATCTTTCCATGTAATTATATGTCGAATTACGTGAGACATACGATAACTTGCAATTTAAAAATAAAGATTTTCATATTTTTTTTCTTCATGTTATTAAATTTTGATTGTGTGTTTTGTGGGGATGTGGTTGTGAGGTGTTCTATCTGCGATCAGATAGGTGGAGAAGGTGAAACGTAACGCACGAATGAATTGGTACATTGGTTATATAATTTATGACTAAGCAATGAAATTATAGGACAAGATTGTTTTGTGTGAATTTTGGACACGAAGACAACAACTAATTGTTTTCATTTTAATTTAATTGGGAAATAAATCAATAGTACATATTCGACATTTTTTTATAACGGTTGGCACGTATTTATACTTTTATATTTTCTAGTTACAATCTTAGCTAACTGGTCACATAGGGTTACTAATAAGTACAAGTCTAGTTTTTGTATATTGTAAGTGTTTTTTCAATAGTAGCTATTAGTTCAACAACCAAGCAGAGCAATAACCTTATACTGTCTAATGGGAAGATTAGGGTGTTATACTAAGCAAAATGAACTGATACACGTTTTGGATGGATTTATTCTTGAGATTTTAAACACTTAGAGGCACTTGTTTCTTTCTATTTTGCAGATTAATTACTTTTTGATCATGTTAATGTAAGTCTTTGAACAAAGATGTAGTAAAAACAAACAAAATTATATATATATAAGTACCAAAATAATAGTATAGTCGTTAGGTAAAAAAACATTAGAGCATGTGGATTACAGATCAAGTGGTATATATATATAATATCATTGAATCACAAAATAACATTAGAGCATGTGGATTAACATTAAGAGAATATATTTGACCATTTCTTCGTAAATATATTTGATTTTAAAATTGTACTTAAACCATGAAAACTCTAAAAATGAGTATCTTAATTACTACAAAAAGGGTAGTACATAAACGAGTGAAAACAGTACATATTTATGTAATATCTCCAGTAAGTTTCTGGTTTTCATACATGAGCTTAAAATCTGAAATTCAAAATGCTTATGTCTTTCTAGGAGTCACCAACTTAATCGTTCCTCCAATTAAAAAAAACCATAATCAACTCATGGTGATCGAGAATTCATTCTATTAGTTGAGGAATCAGGGTTTGAGTCCTCCTATTACGATAGATTTCAACCATGGTTGGCCACTTGAACGTTTTAAGTAGTAAAAAAATCTGGATTTTCATATATATGTTCTGAATATTAGTTTGGATTTTAATCTATGATTCTTCTAGTTAACAAAAAAAAAAAAAAATAATAACAATTAATAAAAAAACATATTTGAAATCGATGTATCAATTTTGAAAGCTACGGCCTTTAACAAAAAAAAAATAATAATAATAAAAATGAAAGCTACGTTGTCATGGAGATGTTGCCTTTCATGATGCTGTGGGGGATGGATGGTCCACGACCAATAAGAGTTTTTTCGTAATAATTTATCTATTATTTTTTTCTTTCGTTACAATTATAATATTTTTCAAATGGTACGTTTACAACTAAAATTTCTTTATTATTACAACGAGTATCGCCAAAAAAAGAAGGTTATATATAGAGTATGAATAACATCGTTATCATGCAAGTTTGGTCTTTGCTTTCTAGTGTCTACGGGAAGAAATAACAATAAGTGAAATATGTTATACGAACGGACCAAACAGAGTATTGTTCCATTGCAGGCCTTTGCAGCCAAGTATGGATCTCCTCCGACTATTAGTTAATAGTATTAGATTTGTATATATTTTTATGAAAGTTTTAAATACTTTGACTATATATAAATGTATTAAGAAAACTTATCATATGCATAGAGTCATGTCTAGGATTTTGGAAACCCAAAACAATAGTTCATCGAATGACATAATTGAGTTTCTAAGTAACTAAAGGATCACCAATCAAACAATTTTTTTTTAATTAAGCTTAAATTTCGGACCTACACTCCCTATTTATAAGCTGGTCTCGGGATTGACACGAGTCATCCTATAGGAACTTGTAATTATATAGACTTGTTGTTGGACCAGTGACAAGCAAACAAAAGCTGCAAAATAGTATGAGGTAGGTTTTTAATTTTCCAAAATTACCATTTTATCACATCATTAAATTTGACTGATTAAATACGGGTAAACAAAATCAATTAAATAAACAAATATAGTACTACTATTTAATAGGTAGCATATAATTTTAGTTTGAAAATTAACAATTAAAATGTAGAGCGATACTCTTTTAAAACGAGAAAGTAATTTTAACCAAACAAAAAGATTAACATAAACATAAAAAAACAAAAACAAAAAGGTTAAAAAAAAAACAAACATAAAAAACAAAAATTCCGTGTCTCCGTCGACTAATCTCGTCTAGACGCTAAGTGCTAACTCACCGTTCCGCTAGTGTTTAGCTAATCATAAAACATTAGTAAAAGCTGGACACATGTACATTATCAGTCTCATTATAGAAAGAATGAGACTGGTTTTCAAAAATTCTGTTTGGTTACACAGCCTCACAAAGAACCGTGAGGTCCACTTGTGGTCGACAAATGCGAGCCAAGGGAAGAGGAGAGCATCAATGGACCACACGATGGCCTCAGCTACGATGTCTTTACACCCACATATATTATGTATTTTTAAAAGTATTGTTTTAGTAGATTATTATTATTATTTTTTGATAACTCATGGTAATTTCAGGTTCATAGAAATATTCAAACTAATCCCTGGGAGTGGAGCATCTGGCGGCTAGCCTCCACCCGGATTTTTAAATGGGCACTAGACATTAGACTTATATCCGCCCTTTTCCTACACAAAATGTTTGAACTCAAGAGATCGGTTTTAGCAAATCTCACTTGTCCCTCAAACCACTCGACCACACCCATGTAGATATATTACTAGAATGATATCATGCAATTTATTTTATTGATACATTATCTTATATATTACTAGAATGATATCATGCAATTTATTTTATTGATACATTATCTTCATAAGAGGCTCCACACTTGGACCAATTAAGAGGCGAATTTCGATTACTAAATTTCGCAACCTCTTCAAGTAGCACTATAATTAGAGAATTAGATTTTGTTTCTTCCCCAACCACCCAAAATTTGTCTTTTTTAAAAAAGATAAATAAAATCTCCCTCTCAAAGAGAACTTCGACCTTACTCCTTCTATAATGGATCCATACAACAAGAAAAAACAAGAATTCATTATTTACTGAAAAGTTTCAATAATGCGCTCGAGACTAATGATAATAATTATTGCAAATAGCATAAAGAACTTGGGACTACGTACGAGCTAAAAATATTATTTGATATTTCTTTCACCAGAAAACTAGTATATTGAAAACGTGTATAATGAGAACTAATCACAAATTTTGAATCGCATAATAATATGATATCTTTACACCCACATATAATGAGAACTAATCACCAACTTGATTTTAGAGTTCAGTTCATTGTCGATTATTGCGCATATATATAACTAATTTTGAAATGAGTTGTCTCTAATTATATGTGTTTAAAAGCAACGATTATATATTCTTTTTAACTCCATAATATAAAAAAATATTAGGTTACCAAAATATTCACGAATTCATTAAAAACAACATGCGGATATATGCATTAAAATCTAGGAGTGCTCTAGTTCGCGTGGCAGATGTTGTTGGTCACAATTATGGGTAATTAGGTGTTATGGTCGTTTTAATATCCTACATTCATAATATATACAACAAGTATGTGCCAACAAAATGACAATAAAAAAAAAATGAGAAGATAAAACGTCTCCTCGTTTACAAGAAAAGACGCACAAGAAAAGACGCTTATTTGATTTTAAAGAAAGAATATTACCAAGAATGTTAAGGACAAATGGATTTTTTGACCCCATCTCCAAAACGGCAAATTTGTTACACGATTACACTGTATATGTGTGGCTTAATCCTTGTTATTTTATTATATATTCATATATTGGTGAACACTCCGTGACGGTTGACTAACGGTTTTATGGTCAAGGTTGGATTCAGATTAGTTTTAGTAGTTCGGGTAGGAAATTCAAATTTTTATTGAATTTAGGTAGTAATTGGAACTGTATTTTAGTTTGGGTTTTTTTCGGCACACTGAATTTAGTACGAGTTGGTTTTGACCATTTTCTCAACAATACACTATCTCAATTATTCTAACGTGAAAACGTGATTATTTCGTATATATATTAATTTGAATAGGAAGACAAAGATTTATCAAGCACAAGGTTGTTAAAATGATGGGAGAAGAATTGTACATTTGTATCACATGTATGCGAGAGCAATAATGAGAAGAAACCACCATCTGCTTTGTTCAACAATACTGTGTTTTTAATACATATATCAAATGATCCAAGTCTACTACTAATACATTACAGCATCATTAATCAACCCCACTAATCTATAGAGAGACTGTGAGTGACCAACCCACATTACATCCCCCAGATTCCCCGAGCCGAAGCCACTCTGCTATTTGATCTAGCAGTTAGTTCATACAAAATCCTAGCAAATGAATCAGAATACTTACCATCTTGAAAAAGCAGCTCGGCAAAAGCATTCTCATACGCCAGTAACAATCCTCTGTTCTGCGGCTCGGAGACAAGGTTCTCTAGTATCATTGCAGCTTTCCTGCAGACTTCTGGAACCGGATGCGGAGTCTTTATCACTTTCAACAATCTATCAATCGCCCTGAAAACAAATAATCACAAAAAAAACCGTTATGGTGTGTCATTGTTGTAACGTGAAAACGATTTGGATGTATTTAATTAGAGAGGAAGGAAGTATAGTTTTTTTTTTTGTATACCATCTCTCACTTGCAAGCTTTAATCTGCAATCCATGTTTACTTCCACGAGATTGTAGAGTGCACCAACAGCTGCGGCTTGTGCATCAATTGCTGGTATGCTTAAAAGATCGACTAATCGCCTGTGTATCTGCAAGGGGTTGGTCCATTGTTAGGTTTGTTAAGTACTTATTGTTATGAGTACGTAACCAGAAACCATAAGATGATTATTATGAAAGACGTTATCAAACCTGCGGAATTAAGGGACTAATGAAGGGTTCATTGTCCGGGTTGATTATCAAACGACCTAGCAATTCAGCAGCAGCACAATTCCAAGCCTTGACGGAAGAATCGAGAATTCCAACCACAGCTTGAACAGCTTGCTTTTCGCTATTTGCACAAGAGTAATGAATGACTCGCATTAAGTTGGAATTTGAAACAAGTTAAGATGCATTTTGTTAGAAGGATACAGGGAGATAGAAACTCTCACTTTATGTTGATGTATGACTGTTTAAGCGAGCTGAAAATTCGAAGATCCATCAAATGCGCTAGGTTTACAATTGTCTCAAGCGAGTTTGTGACCAGTTCTTCATCCTCTGTCAGCAAAAGATTTTCTAGGATCATACTTCCCAATCAAGTATCAAGCACATAAGAAAATAGAGGGAATGCATTGCAGCCAGTTTAATCCAAAAAGAAAAAGAAATCTAGCAGACATGAATGTGACAAATCAACTAATAGAAGAAACAAAAAGGTTGGCATGATATATACATCAAAACACAGTATTCCTCCTTACCGGTCATATGATCGTGTATGCACTGGAAAACAGTTTCTAAGCAATGGCGATGCTGAGCCATTACAACTTCATTATCTGGCATGAAGGAGAAGTTACGGATAACGTTTGACGCAGCAATGGCGCACAGTTGTTTCTCTGCTCTCCCGTCGTCGTCTAGATTAAACAAACCATCCTCTTCATTCCACCACTGAGATGACTGATGTTTTCCAGTGCCTTTTTTCCCTAATGCCTCAGCGGCTGAAGAACCAACGCCGGATCTGCTAGGCCAATATTAACCTCACTTAGGTTCCAAATATATAAGCAAAGATAATAGTAAAGGTAGGAAAAAAATAAATGATGGATCATATCGACTCACCCAGGGGTTTGAATAGAGGCTAGAGCATCATACTCGCTGCCGAATCCCGTAACAGAAGAACTCGCACCTAACGATCTGACCCTAGCTCCTCTTGTCAGGTCCTTTGGGAGAGCTATGTCACGCCAGTCATCTATCTGCCAAACTCCGGTGTCAAGAACAGAGAGGAGAGCACAGTCCCACACTAAACTTCAACCAAAATTACAAAAAAAAAGAGAGCCTATAACATTGCCTTACACATAAAACAAACTCACAATTAAGAGAAGGGCATCAAGCAAGCCAGGTATCTTGGATAGAGGAGTGACGTCTCTTCGAATATCCTCTTTTTCCTTGAAGGAAAGCAATGTGAGTGTATTCAATGCCCATGTCACCTCGCTCTTCAAACCACTCTGTAGCGCAAGGACTATCCTTCTATTGTTCTGGTCTACAAAAAAAATTAAACCATTCCATAAGAAACAAAAAAGCATACTCCATATCTAGAATATGGAAAAGCAATGAGCTTTCACAAACTTGTTAAGGGAAGTGCTAAATCGATCTCTTAATTTTCAAATCAACGAAAGCTAGAAAGAAAACCATTCACAAAGATTGGTCATTTGCGAGCTTACCGACGAAGGAATTGTGAACTAGAAGAGAAGGACCGAGTAGAGCTGACGGAGACATCGCGTCCGCCGCCGCAGCGGCAGCTGCAGCAGCTGCCGAGTTTGCACTCGTACTACCAAACGGACGGCCTCTCTTCGGTGGTGGAGCCGAAGCTCCGCCGGACTGGCCGCCGGATTTCCCAAGCTCCCTTTTCTGCATCTCTCTCTCTCAATTTTGGCTAAGTTAGGGCACGGAAATTTTGACCCAGACTTGGTCCGGTTTAAGAGCCAAGACGATTAAATTAAGATATAAAACCTCTCTCTCAGCCGGTGGGTTTCGGTTTAATTAAACCCGGTTCTAAAATCCAAACAAATAGGTTGACGCGGTGGATGGTTTTGTAGAGACAAAGTTGCGGAGGAAATCGCCAAACCCTGCGCCGCCGTTGTTTCGTCCGTCTACCTTCTGACTCAGCCGCCGAAGCGTTTTTTTCTCCGTTTACGTGATTCCTTGCCGATAGTGTTCAAAGAGGGAGAGAGAGATTTGAGAAGCTCGAAAACTTATCGGAGATAATCGAGGGAAGTGATTCTGCTTCTGAAGAAAGCGTCTGAGCTCGACCCAACGGATTAGGTAATTTGGATATCAATTTCCGATCACACTTTTCTGAATTAAAACTTTGAAATCGTCTGGAAATTTACAAAGCGTGCATCTTTGTCATTGTGATCTCTTTTTGATTTTGTGATTATGGAATCTGCTTCTTGATATTTGTTTTATCTGATTGATGGTAATCTCTGCAGGTAAGCTGTGAATTGAAAGAGATGGATGAGTCTGATGGTAGGAAAGTTAGAAACATATGTATCTTAGCACATGTAGACCACGGTAAGACAACCCTCGCTGACCACCTGATTGCTTCCTCTGGTGGCGGTTTGCTTCACCCGAGACTCGCCGGGAAGCTTAGGTACATGGACTATCTCGATGAAGAACAGAGGCGTGCAATCACCATGAAGAGCTCTTCAATTTCTCTTAGGTATAAGGAGTATTCTCTGAATCTGATTGATTCCCCTGGGCACATGGACTTCTGTAGTGAAGTCTCCACAGCTGCTCGGCTCAGTGATGGGGCGTTGGTTTTGGTTGATGCTGTTGAGGGTGTCCACATTCAGACGCATGCTGTGTTGCGTCAAGCTTGGGTCGAGAAGTTGACCCCTTGCTTAGTGCTTAACAAGATTGATCGGTTGATTTGTGAGTTGAGGTTGAGTCCCATGGAAGCATATACCCGCTTGATAAGGATTGTTCATGAGGTTAACGGGATTGTGAGCGCGTTTAAGTCGGCCAAGTATTTGTCGGATATTGACTCTATACTTGCGAGTACTTCAGGTGAGCTTTCTGCTGAGAGTCCTGAGTTGTTGGAGGATGATGAAGAAGTTACTTTTCAGCCTCAGAAGGGTAATGTGGTCTTCGTGTGTGCTCTGGACGGGTGGGGTTTCGGGATCTCTGAGTTTGCTAATTTCTATGCCTCCAAGCTTGGAGCTAAGGCGCCTGCGTTGCAGAAATCATTATGGGGTCCTTTTTATTATGATCCTAAGACAAAGATGAGTGTAAGGAAGAATTCTTTAAGTGCGGGAAGCAAGGCAAAACCAATGTTTGTGCAGTTTGTGCTTGAGCCTTTGTGGCAGGTTTACGAGGCTGCACTAAATCCCGACGGGGATAGAGCCATTCTTGAGAAAGTTATCAAATCTTTCAATTTGTCTATTCCACCACGCGAACTTCAGAACAAGGATCCCAAAAACGTGCTTCAGTCAGTGATGAGCCGTTGGCTTCCTTTGTCAGATGCAGTCTTGTCTATGGCTGTGAAACATCTGCCTGACCCCGTTGCAGCACAGACATATAGAATCTCGCGCCTGGTTCCAGAAAGGAAAATTATCGGTGGTAACGATGTTGATTCAAGTGTCCTTGCAGAAGCAGAGCTTGTTAGAAAATCAATTGAGGCTTGTGATTCTAGCCGAGACACCCCTTGTGTTGTGTTTGTGTCTAAAATGTTTGCTATTCCAATGAAAATGATTCCTCAAGATGGAAATCACAGGGAGAGGATGAACGGTTTAAATGATGAGGACAGCAAAAGCGAGTCGGATGAGTGTTTCCTTGCATTTGCTAGGATCTTTAGCGGGGTTCTTTGTGCTGGGCAAAGAGTCTTTGTGATTTCCGCTCTATATGATCCTCTCAAAGGTGAATCATCTCAGAAGTACATTCAAGAAGCAGAACTCCATTCCATCTATCTTATGATGGGACAAGGTTTAACACCAGTAAACGAGGTGAAAGCCGGAAATGTAGTGGCCATAAGAGGGCTTGGACCATATATATCAAAAAGCGCCACACTTTCATCTACTAGAAACTGTTGGCCCTTAGCCAGCATGGAGTTTCAGGTCTCTCCCACTCTTAGAGTGGCGATTGAACCGTCGGATCCTGCAGATATGAGTGCTCTGATGAAAGGTCTGAGGCTTCTAAACCGAGCAGATCCGTTTGTGGAGATCACGGTGTCTGCAAGAGGAGAGCATGTGCTTGCTGCTGCTGGAGAAGTTCATCTAGAAAGATGTATTAAGGATTTGAAAGACAGATTTGCAAAAGTGAACCTTGAAGTCTCTTCGCCTCTCGTGTCCTACAGGGAGACAATTGAAGGTGATGGATCTAATCTCTTGGAAAGTTTGAAATCTCTAAGCTTGAATACCTCGGATTACGTTGAGAAGAGAACTCCAAACGGCAGATGCGTTATCAGAGTACAGGTCATGAAACTACCGCACTCGCTAACCAAGCTGCTTGATGAGAACACGGACTTGCTTGGTGATATAATTGGAGGTAAAGGCAGTCATAGCATTAAGATGCTAGAATCCCAAAGGCCTAGCCTCGAAGAGAATGTGGATCCCATCGAAGCATTGAAGAACCAGTTAATTGAAGCTGGTGTTTCATCAAGTTCTGAAACCGAAAATGATCGCGAGAAATGTAAAACTGAATGGGCGAAATTGCTCAAGAGGATTTGGGCGCTTGGTCCAAGAGAAAAAGGTCCAAACATACTTTTCGCTCCAGATGGTAAAAGAATCCGCGAGGATGGATCGATTCTCGTAAGAGGCTCTCCTCATGTCTCTCAGAGACTTGGCTTCACAGAAGATTCTACGAAGACACCTTCAGAACCATCTGAAGCAGCACTGTACAGCGAAGCACAGACTCTAGAGAGCAGCATAGTCTCGGGTTTTCAGCTAGCGACAGCATCAGGACCTCTATGCGATGAACCAATGTGGGGATTAGCTTTCACCATTGAGTCTCATCTCGCAGAAAATTCCGAAACAGAGAAACAACCCGAAAACTTTGGAATATTCACAGGACAAGTCATGACAGCTGTCAAAGACGCATGTAGAGCCGCCGTGCTTCAGACAAATCCACGTATCGTCGAAGCAATGTACTTCTGCGAACTAAACACCGCACCGGAGTATCTTGGTCCGATGTATGCGGTTCTGAGCAGAAGACGAGCTAGAGTTCTCAAGGAAGAAATGCAAGAAGGGTCGTCTCTGTTCACGGTCCATGCGTACGTGCCGGTTTCAGAAAGTTTCGGTTTTGCAGACGAGCTGAGAAAAGGAACGTCTGGTGGTGCGAGTGCTCTGATGGTTTTGAGCCATTGGGAAATGCTCGAGGAAGATCCGTTCTTTGTTCCGAAAACCGAAGAAGAGATCGAAGAGTTTGGTGACGGAGCTAGTGTTCTTCCAAATACCGCGAGGAAGCTCATCAATGCCGTTCGACGCAGGAAAGGGTTACACGTTGAGGAGAAAGTGGTTCAACACGCCACTAAACAGAGAACCTTGGCTCGTAAAGTTTGAGTTTTCTTTTTCTTCTGTTGATTGGGCTCCGAATTGGGCTTTTTGTTGCTCGTGCTCTCTTTGGTGGTACATGTTGGGGAAATTATAAGTGAAGAAAGTTGAATATGATGTTATGAACCAAATCAAAGTGCACCTATTACTACAAGATATCTTTGATTCTAAGATTCCTGACTTGCTTTTTTAGCTTTTACTGTCCTTTTATCTCTCAGCTAATTCATGTGTTATTATTATTATTTTTTTTAACTATATAATATGTATTAAATACTCTATCTGTTTCACTTTATAGGTAGTTTTAAGAATTTTTTTTTTTTCCAAATTAAGTGTCGTTTTCAATTTTCAACGCAGAATTTTAGACAAGATTTTAGTTTTAACCTTATTATTGTAATGTATTAATAAAAAAAAGAAAATTATGTAGTATATTAATAAAGGATTTAATAGAAATTTTAATATGTTTTATTAATTTACGTGAAACAATCTTAAATGGTTTATAAATTAAAATGGAGAGAGTAATACTATCGATAATGTAAATGGGTTTCTAATGAAATACCTAGGACAGGGCGTTCGATCTAAACCCAACCGACCAAACCGATTTTTTTGGTTTGTTTCCATTCGGTTTTTGACCTCTAAACCAATGGACACTTTTATTTTTCATGGTTCAGTTTAGCAACTAAAACAGATCGGTTCTTTGTTCTTTTTACAATTTTTTTCCATTTTTCCTGACCGCTTTTAACCAAAATAAAGGAGGAACTGGACCTCCGAAATAGACCGAAGGTACCAAATTTCCTATGATTTAACTGATTCTAGCTGAAATATCAAACCGATGAACCGAACAAAATTCCTCAAAACCGAACCAAAACTTTTCAGTAGATGATATTATCTTACGTACTCTTCTGTTTCCGTCAAAGTTTGAGTTTTTTTCTCCTTTTTTCCTGGATTAATAATTACAAAACAATAGTAGAGTGGGCTTTAAATTGCTTCGAATTGGGCTTTGGTTACATGTTGGGAAATTATAGATAAATAAAGCCTATTTTATTAGGTGACCATAAAAACAAAAAAAAACACTTTAGAAATCTATATTTATAGCCTAATAATAGGTGAGCAGAAGAAAAAACAAAATCCATTTCTTCAGAAATGAATACGAACCAAATTCTCTGATTCCTAGTAGAGAATCCTGACTTCATTTTTTCTGTAGCTTTTATTAGCCTATATTTTTCTCAACAATCAATGTGTGTATTAAATATGATATTTTTCAATAATTTCTGTAAATAGGGTTTCTAATCAATAAACCTCTGAGTCCCATTAAGAGTGTCGTCACTCTTCCTATCTGTCAGTGCTCTATTGCTTCTAGAACAGATAAACACAGTTTCATAGATTAATGAAGCTTCTCTTTGTTCAGGTTTGCAAGGTGTCTGATATTTCTGGATCTGATAGTAGAGTGTGGTTTAAAGATCTACACAATAAAGAAAATCAATCACAAGTGTGAGAATTCAGATTTCATGTTTATTTTATTAATAATATATATTGCCTCCTCAAGCAACACTACACTGTTTATATGTGTAAATCATTATGATCTTAGCAGATAATAATTCAGAACTCAGAAGGTATAATAAATATATTTGTGAGTTGTCCATAGTTATCTATAAACTCGACAAGGAGGGTGAAGTTGTTTTACTTAGTTTGTACCCAACCCACTTAATATTGTTTTCAGAATAATGATCATTTTTATACACTTTGTTTTCTTTTGTATCTAAATAACTCAATTTTCAATCACTATTTTTTACATCTAAAACATTTGAGCTTAAATTCATTTTAATAAGGAATTGTTTTTTTTGGCTAGAGGGATTAAAAAATATAAGAAAGAAATACTATATGTTATTCATTTAGCTAAAAAGTAAAAAGCACACAAATGTCTTAATGCGAAACATTTTTTCATGATATCGTTAAAATGATGGAAACTTTATTGGTTTAATAGTTGACTGAAATATGATGTTTTCTACATATATTAGATCCAGAATTAAAGCTTAAAAAATACAAATTTAGGTTAGAATAAGTTAATTTATTTAAAGTTATCTATAATAAACCTGTGTAGTGTTGGATCTGGTGGTTGGCTCTATAATTTTTTCTAAGAATTATAGAGCCAAAGACAATTTGATAAAAAAATTTAGTATTTTTTTTTTTTGTAATTTGGGGACCAAATATTCATATATATTAACTAGAAAAATTTGGGGATCAAAGGCTTATATTTCATCTGGCTATGCCCAGAACTGACCTTGGTATAGATTTTCTTCCTTTTACTGATAAAATTATTATATTAATCGATAATGTAGTTTCTAATGAACGCTCTATGATAGATTTTTTGAAAAATGATTTTTAAATTTTTAGTTTATAAACACTATAATAAAAAGATAAACAAAATAGAACCGTGGAGCATTATAATGCGAGTGCGACCAATTCAGGATGATGAACTTGAGTAGTTATTTTGTCTTAATAAATAAGAAAACAAAAATTACAAAAAAAATAATAATAAGAAAAATGAATTTGAGGCAAAATAAAAAAAGAAAAGTAAGAGAGTGAGGAGAGGAATCACATGTTGTCACCTAATATTCCAAGTCTTATGTCAAAGTGGATAAGTCTCTCTCTCTTCACATCTCCTCCGTGTCTCTTTTTCTTTTCCATTCTTCGTTTTAAATATATAATAATAAACATATATTCACTTATACATAATTCAAGTAGGATAAAACTATTATGGATTCGTATAAATTAAGGGTTTATATAGATGGATATTAACATTCTGCGTTGAATTATCATCCTCTCTCAACATCAAGCTTGGGAAAGAAAAAAAAAAACTTAACTTGACCAAATATGTTAAAAAAGAAGAAATGTATATTCTAAAAGTTAAAAGAGAGATGGGAGAAAAAACGGACAAGAGAGTATGTAGTAAGTTTCAATTTCAACATTGAGAAAAGCACTTTCAAAAATGTCTAATGATCAATGTTGGCTTATAAAAAGATAGATGCTTCTTTATCTTGTTCTTGTTCTTGTTCTCTCTCTTTCATAGGCATAACCGGTCCTATAATATATAAACAAATCATTGTAACGTTCATGTGGGGGTTTCAAAAATAATCATAATAATAATTGCAACACTAGAACAAGTTGGTTGTGCAATATTTTTTTTATACAAAATTTAAAATTAAATAAAACATTTTTATATCTCTTAGTGCAGAGAGAAACCTTGATTGTCTCATTAACCAAAAACTCATGTGAAAAAAAAGAGCAATTAACTAACAAAGATAATCTCCAAAACTATTTAAATGAGTGGGTGGAGAGTCGTTTTCTATAGACCTTTAATCTAACCCATGGTTTATTACTTTCTCTTCTTTATTGGTAACAAAGAGAAACGTAACTAAAAGATAATAATAGTATATGTATGGATAAATCGTAAATAACATAGGGGTATTAAAATAAAAAGATATATATATCATATTTTCTACCCGTGCAAATAATGTCAAATCCAGAAAAAAGAGTGGATGGTAATAAGAAAAGGGAATCAGACCCCACAGCTTGTGAAATTGTTGTAACCGACCCTACCCTATTGTCAAATAATTCGATTATACAATACGTTTGATATATATATGACATCTAAAATAATAATAAATACTATAGTTATTGATGAATTGACTAGTGCCCCCACATCAATGATTGTGATGCAATTACATATATATCATATATGTAGGTGTTTAAAAAGAAAAACATATTTAATTACATACTTGTATTTGGAACACAGTTAGGTCCATGTACAAAATTGATTTAGGCTTCGACAGAAATGGAGGAGAAAAAAAATAAAGCTTTTCTTTTGCTTTAACTATTTCTATTTTTTGTTTTTATTCCCATTTAAAAGCTCTGACAAGACATGGCAATTAAGTAGAAGACTTAAGAAAAAGAGGTAGATTTAACAATATCACCAAATAAGCTAAATTTTCTATATATGTACGATTTTAGTTAAGATCATGTTTCCTTGGGCTCCATTGACAAAAAAAAAGGGATGAGTTAATAAAGGTAGGGAATGTAATAGGATATCAAATTTTTCAGTTGAAAAAAAAAAAGGATATCAAAATTTCAAAAAATTTGTAGACGATCGGCTTAAAGCATTCAAGATTTACCCACTAAACGATTTTTTGTTTGTTTGTTTTTTATTCATTTAGAAGATGGTATTTTAGTCAATAATGGCTTGGTCAATAAAGTTGGGGATTAAACAGATTAGTCAATAAAAGTTAAAAGTTTATTTTGTCCATCGTGTAGTTAGAATTTTTTTTGGTTAAAAGTTATGAGTTAAAAGTTTTTTAGACATTTTTCCCAATCTCTTTGTCGTTAAAGGCTTTATCATTCATCGCTTTCCAAATGTACCAGATTATATAAGGGAAAGCATCCAGAGAATTCTCCGCTGCCCCCTACTTCTTTTGCCCGCCAAAAAAGATGATTAAAATTCCAGAAAAGGGAGTCACTCGGGAAAGAACCCAAACTTGATGGAATCGTGGAAAGGGCCCAAGTTTGGATGGTTGGAGAGAATTCAAACAACATGTGATTAATCGTCTCTTCCTCAGCATCACATCGTGGACGGAACCGGTCCCTACCACAGTGGCGGTCTGTGAGGCGCGAGTTCACGAAATCACATCCTGATAGAGTCTGCCACAAAAAAAGTGTTTTATATTTCTAGTCGTCTTTAAGGTCCAGATTTTGTTAGTGAAGGGGTAATACTCGGTTCTAGAATTAGTTGTAGACCATCCTCCTCCTTCAGCTGGTTAGCCAAAACATAACATGTTTTGATTGAATAAATACATGACTTTGTATGGGACCAACATAAATTATCCGCCTTAAAACATTGGTTCGGGTTGATGCTCCCCTAATTAGCGGGAAATTTGATCGCTCTACTTCCATTGGGGTAGTATACCGATAATATCTTCCTTTTAGCACCCGAGCGAGAAGTGAGGAAGGAAACTGGATCAAACGCCAAAGTTGCTTCGCAAGCAATGCGAGATTAAAGTTTTTAAGGTCCTGAAATCCCAATCCTCATTTATTAGTTTGGAGACAGATTTTTTCTCAAGCTATCCAATATAGACCTCGATTATTTTTGGTCGGACCAAAAATTCGCACAATAAGAGGATTTGATTTAATCACGATTACATAAATAAACGGTAAGGAAACAGGAGATTCATAAAACGATAAAGCATAAATAAATCTAAGAAGGCGAGATGAATCTCTTTCCTTAACTCAAAGAATCTTCCGTAGTGCGACGGTTTATAATAGATCCATGAGTCCCAGGATACAACCAAAGGTATCTGTTATCGCAAACACTCGATAACAGATCTGTCGAACATTATAACTACGATACTCTCGAATAAAGACTTACTCTAAGCGGTAGGGAATTGAAGGAACTTTTGCTAGAACTTTTAGGATGTGTTTTTAGTGTTTCAGAGGATGATTTTTAAGGTGAAAATCAGTCAGTATATATAGGAGAGAGGCTAGAGTTTTTTCCAGACAGATACAGAATATTCCTCAGAATATTCTAGAAGGCTGCGATTTTTAAGTCGGCCCGTCGAGCATCGATCGATAACAAGGGGTATCGATCGATACCTACAAAAGTCCACGAGCCCAAAAAGGCCCAAGACGCGAGTTGCACGCGTGTGGTATTTTCTTCTCTCTTGTTGTTAGTCATTTAAATCAATGACACAACTATTCCAAACTATATACAAGAGAAAACATTTCCCAACTAGCACTGTGGGATTTTTGTTCTTCCCACAAATAGTTATAGCCAATGAAAACGTTTCATTTGAATGAGTTTAACTCATTTTTTTCACACTAACACAATTTTATCAAGCCCTCAAACTTTGATAAAAAATTAGTTCCAACAATTTTGTTTGTTATTCCACCAAAATTTTCAGATTGCGCTTTTAAACTTATTTATAATCTCTTGTGGCAAGAAAAAAACATGACATAACATAATTAAATAGTGAGAGTTTGGACATAAGTAGGGAGAACTTGGAATTGATCTTCCTCTTTAAACTTAAGAGCACTGAATCCTTTCATTTCAGAAAAAAAAAAAAGAGTACTGAATCCATATCCCAACTTATGAAATTTGTTTTTAAAAATTCTACATATAGTGAATATAATTTGATCGATCGTTGCTTGCGTGGTTAAACAACCCCTTGAATTAACGTTAACCACATGATTTTTATTGTTGCATTGCTTCACAACGCTACGAATTAACCTTAACCACACAAACAGTGATCAATTAAAATAATGATGTATCAATTTTCAATTCTTATCAACCCAAGTAATAAGAATTCACCTTATATAAAAAGTAGTTGGAAGATTTCTACGGTGTTATAAAGTTTGTGTAAGAAAGTTATTTAGTATTTCTCGGTTGTATATTTTTTCTTAAATATTGGTGGCAGTAAAACCTCGGTTAAACAGATTAGTAAACCCAGATCTAGATCGGATTTTTCAGATCTACTTCGGTTTGGCCTCCGTCGTTTGGTTTGCGGCTTGGGGTTCAACTGTCCTCGTTTCTCTTCTTCCGTGTCGTCGATCTTCTTTTTTTCGACGTTATCGAAGGTTTGTATTTTCTCTCGATCCATTTTGGTTCTGGCGCAGTGGTGGTCGAGCGTTGTGTTTCCTTAGGCGGTTTCGGATCTGGTCTTGGTTTGTTGCTCTACTGATATACTCTCATATTACATGTTTTAGCATGCATTTCATGCATGGTTTTGTATAGTTCTCATGCATAATCATAGTCTTATCTTGCATTTAAGTCTCATTTAGAGTTTAAGACATTTGCATTAGGTCCCAGAGTGTCTTGCATGTTTTGGAGTCCTTTTCAGGTGTTAAACGAGGAGAAATCCGTCACCCGAAGAAAGGAGACAAAGCCACCAAGTATCGATCGATACCCCTTGGTATCGATCGATACC
>PKML01057882.1:1052076-1079133 GCA_002933935.1 Eutrema yunnanense | reverse complement strand
AAAAAAAAAAAAAAAAACAGATTAGTAAACAAATACTACTAAATACTAAGACTCTGAATGATGATCAATGAATGAGGAGAAATAATAAATTTCTCTTCGTTCCTAAAAAATATATCATTTATAAATAAAATTCTGTATACATGATTCTTTATCATTCCTTTTTTTCAGAGCAATAGAACAAATATATTTCTTATATTTGTCAACTTATGAAATAGCTAGAACAAATATATTAATACCTACAGCCACTGTTTTTTTTTTGGGGGGTTTCTCCTTCAAATTTTGAAATGCATCATGACAAAAAAATATATCATTCTCCCAAAATTTATTGTACTCGTTAGAAACAAAATATCAATCCAATTAACATCCGAATCACATAAATATAATGCATATAACGAGACAAACTGTTCCAATTATTTTGATTTATATATTCACTTAAAAATTTTCACACTAAAGAAAACAAAAAGAAATATTTTCGTAAAATATCACTTATTTTAAATTTTATTATTTTTTTGTCAATTTTTAAAAATATTAAAAAAATTATCACTTTTTATGTGAAATGACGGTTATATCTCCTCTAAGTCTACATCGTGTATCGTACACGTCGTACTGTACATGGAATAAATTTGTCACGAATCGTAGAAAAAATTACTAAAAAATTTAGTACTTTCAAAAATGACAAAAAACTAATGAAACTTAAAATAAACGATATCTTGCGCAAATATCTCAAAAACAAAAAAAAAATTCAATGCTAAATTTTTTTTTTTTTTTTAAAGTGTTAATCTATGCAAATATATCAATTTTTAATTGCAAAGCCAATTTGACGGAAAATGGACCAGGTTTTAGGAAAGATATCAAATGAGATTAACGAATAAAAAACCATTAAAAATAAAACAATTTAAGAGAAAATTAAAGATGAAAAGCAAAAAAAAAAGAGAGAATATGAGACGTTCAGCTCTGGCATACTCCTCCACTGCTATCGAGAGCCCACGAGCTTCTCTCTTCTCTCAAAGCTGTCGTCATTAAAATAAACAGATTAGTACTAATAAAAATAAAAATTTAAATTCGTAACGTTTAAATTTATCGAATTGTAGTAATAAAGGTTTTATATGAAAAGATGAGAAACCTAAAATTAAAAAAGATCGTGTCAATACTCTTTCTCGTGTTCCCTTATGCGCTTACATATTTTAAACACAGATTATAAAATCTCAATTGATCCATAACACTGCACAGTTTCTCAGGTGTTTTTGAGTTTCGGAAAGTACTAAATTCTAGAGATAACATTTTTATTTATTTTCGGAATACTAATATTATTATTATTTTTTCACCGTACAAACTACAAACTGGTCAAAAAACAACTACGAAGTAAAAAAAAGGTGAATATATATATATGGTAATGTTATATAGATTTTAAATATATTTTTCCTTCGAGTTTTTTACTTTTGGAAAATTAGGAAAACAAAAAAAAAAAAACTCCAAAATTTTTTATTAGGGCTTTTCCTTAAAGAGTGAAGCTAATCCGGTGACGACGGCCTTCACTTCTCTCTCCACCGTCGGGATTGCCACGTCATCATCTCCGTCGACAACAGACGGAAAAGGAGAGGAGGAAGAATTAATCACTGCCGGAGATAAAGATTTCTCCTCGAAAACCAGCTCAAGCTCTGCACATTCCAGCTCCGGCTCAGCCGTGGCCGCCGCAACAGGCGGCTCCTCGGCGTTTCCAGAGGTAACGACGGAGGCTCGAATGTAGGAGGAGAGCCATTTAGATCGCATGTACTCGGCTTTCCTCCACGGAGGCAAATGCATCCCTTTCTTCTTCAAGCTCTGTTTCGCCGCCTCCGAGATCAACGAGACGATCTGACTAAGCCGATCGGATTTTCCGACGAAGATGAACGGAAGAGATTGAAGCAACGCCTTGTAGCCACTCGTCTGCCTCGCTATGTCGAACTCCGATCGGAAATCTACGTCGATTATCAATCGTTCTTCTCCAACAATCACATCTATGTACTCATATTCACCTGAAAATCCGGAAATTATAAATCAGTCACACAGATTTCGTGAAGAGTCGGAGAAAACAAAAAAGGTGGAGTGGAGAGGAGAGATGATCTTACCAGCTGGGAAAGAAGGAGATTTTTCCCATTTGGATTTGCAGATTGAAGAATCGTAATTCAGAGATAAGAGTCCTTCGTTGACGATCTTCCTCATATCGTCTTTCCTTTTGACTGATTTGTTCTTATCCACAATCTTCGCCGCGTCGGCTAATAGGTTCCTCTCGGCGATGCTCGCGCACGGGATCAAGCTCTGATTAGATCGACAATACAATCCGGTTAACACCCGATCAAGAGAATAGAGAGAGGTGAGAGACAAACGGTGTATACCTTGAGATGATCAGAGGCGTCGCACGGAGATCCGCCGTTGAAGGAATCGATTGAACCTCCGAACAGATCTAATTCATCGTCGGAGGAGCTGTCGTTGTTTCCGTTGAAGCAATTGCAGCGGTTACGTCCACATTTCGCTTGCTTCTCGTTGTTTTCCTCAATGAAGTTTTGAACCATCTTCGCTAAACAAACGGAACTCGGCTCGAACTCAGTCACGGCGCTTCCGTCTCGGTTGCATTGAGCTTCGCCGGCGAACGGTTTCTCGGAGGTCGCGCTTCTCAGCACGTTTGTGAACGGCCGATCAAACAACCGCTTGAGACGAGATTTGAGCACCGGTTTGCCTGGCTCCGCTCGAGCTACGGCAGGTGAATCGATATCAATCGGCTGGATCTTCATCGTAAATGGCATCGTTTACCCAAAGACTGACAAAAGACGAAGATCTAACTTCTCTCTCTCTCTCTCTCTATGGTCCAAGTCAATTCTCGTTCAAAGTAGCAGACGACGAAAAAACGAAAGAGAAAATTCAAATTCTCTCTATAACTTCTCACAAATTTGTTTTCAATTTACAACTTCAAAAACCTCAGATCTCTCCAACAACAAAAAACGAAATAAAAATCGTCAAAAGTCCCAAAAATTGTTATATCTCCACGGAATCAAAGAAGAAGAAGAATCTACCAAAACCTCTCAGCTAAAACCAGAAGAGAAACCTTCTTCTGCAATCAGCGGATCATTTTCACAAAACGAAGCAAAGAATAATATACTACTAGAGAGAGAGAAGGAAAAAAAAGTCTAAAAGACGGATCGGCGACGATTTTCACGGAACACGTGACGGCGATGGTCAGAGACAGCGTTACTAGAGTACATGATTACCGGAATATTAATTTTCCCGGCGAGATTCATCGCCGGAGAGTTTAAAGGTAAGCGACAAATATAGAGAGAAGAAGAAGAAGAGAAAAAAGAGATTTCTTATAAGAAAAAAACGTATTTTGTGATAATTGTTAGTATTTTTTCTGGTGTGGGTGAGATGGTGTGGGTAAAGAGAGGTTGGCTTAATCTTATAAAGGAGCAGAGAGATCCGAAGCTGAAGAGGCCCAAAGATGAAGCTGATGTGGCATTGTATTGCCACATCAGCTATGGTAACTATTCTAATTTTTTTATTGTTTCACCGTTTAACCTTCTTAGTGGGACGAGATCGTTTTTTTTTTTTTTGTCGTTTTCATCTCTGAGCGTGGTGGTAAATCCTTTTTACGGAGACGTGTCAGTAATTGGTATTAGTAAATTACGTTTTTATCCTCCACCACTACCGTGCAATATCGGGCATATCCGAAAATGGATATTATTATTCCTCTCTTTTTTTATTTATAGTGGGGGAACTGAACTGACTCTTAACCAATATTTAATCAACACGTGTCAGAACTAAAATCTTTATACTCCTGTTCTGGGGTAAATAAAATAAAAAAATTTCAGTTTTTAATACATCATTGTATGATCCGCTTATTTAAGTAATAGTAATAAAATAAAATGTCAGTAAAATAAGGGGAAAACAAATATATTTAGACCTGTCACTAAAGGACAAAAGAAGAAAAGGCTGAGATATTTTTTATTTATTTATTATTATTATGAAAAGAAAAAGTAAGGTATGGCAGTAAATTATCTGAATGTGAAATGATAACAACAACATATAAGCTATTTAAAACTTATGTAAGAAAAAAAAAAAGAAGATTAAAACTTTATTCCCATGCTGTAATTATGAGACTTTAGCTTTGCTTTATTAACTTGCATTTAAATCACAAACCTTTAATTAAAATTACTAATAATCATGCAAAAAGACAGGGGCCCAAATATTTGACCGTTTGGTCTATTCATATAAAGAAAAGTAAAAGTAAAAACACAAAGGAAAAAAATAAAATAAAAAGTTAAATAGAGTAAAAAGAAAAAGGTTGAATCGGGAATTTAAAAACGAATATAAGAAGATGACTCTTCCTTTGTACGCATGTATGCAATTATCCTAGCTGCTGGTAAATTAGAGGACAACCAAAAATACATTATGACTTTCAAATAGTGACGACTCGTTTCGTATGAATAAATGTGTCCATTTTTTTATTTTCAAAAATTGTATCTACATTTTTTAATAGCCACTTATATTCTTTCTACCCAACATATTATTTATACATGTTTTACTCATTTCACATTGCAAATGTTCAGGCTATGTTACATTTGAAACTTATGCAGTGTACAAATAATTTGTTACTTGGTTGTTAATGGGATTATGACACAAACCGGTTAAAGTATTTTAGCATGAAGAAATCGCATAATAGTTATAAATAATAAGAGATATAGCGCGGTTAAAGATAAATGGTGGTAGGGGTGGGTAAAGGGAAATTCGGGACGGGATTTTGTGGGAACGATAACGGGACGGAATTTTGGGAATTGAAATAGTTGTTCCATTTACGCCTATTTAAATTATGAGACGAGAACGGGACAGGACTTTGGAAACTAGAATAGTTGTCCCATTTATGTCTTATTTAAATTATGGGACGAGACATGAACATAACGGGACATGACGAGAACGGAACATGAATTCCCAAAAAAAACTAAAAACATGACAAATTGACAATCATAATTCGTAAAAATCTAAATATATTCTTCTAACTTAATAATTAAAAAATTCAAAATTAAAGAAAAACCAACATAATTAATTTAACACAAAACCACATAACCATAATAAATTTAAAATACGTTCAACATTCTCAACGGTGTCGAGATTTAGAATTTGGAAGAGTTTCAAAATCATGTTAATGTATGAAAAAACTAAAATTTTAGTAGTTTTGGTCATATACTACTATACTAAAATAATTAGAGAATTAAATCTCATTATTTTCAATATTATGTAGTTAATATATAATTTGTTCCGAATAGAACTTCAGGAATTTATGTTTCTGTCCCGTCCCGTCTCATCCCGTTCTCAAACGAGAATTTATATCTTGTACCATATGGTACTACATTCCCATATGGAACGGGAAATCGGGACTGAGAATGAGACGGGACGAGACGGGAAGGGAAGTTGTGTCCACCCTTAAATGGTGGTATCAATTTTAATACCGATAATTCTTCGATTTTAATACTGATAATTTTTCATATTCTAATTAATCGATGTAGTAAGAGATTACCAATCAAACACAATATATTATAAACTTCCGATATGATTTAATTGTTTTTTTTAATATATGATTCACAACATCTACATAATAACATATGTTCCCAACTCTACACATGTATATACAATAATACATATTAAAATCATGCATGTTAGAAACTTGAAAGAAAAACGAAATCACAAACTTTATTTGCATGTATTTTACTAAGAGCATTATTATCGGTGACCCCTACACACGGGGTCATCCGGAAAATTTTTTTTTTTTTTATTAATTTTTTTTTAAAACAAAAATTAATTTTTTAATGTCGCGACGAATCAGGAAGCGACACGTCATCACAAATCGGATGACACGGCGCGCGCGGGTGTCACCGCAGAGACACACAGACACTCGGTTCATCCACGTGTCGCTTCCTCATTTGTCCAAAAAAAAAAAAAAAAAATTTTAAAAAATCGGATGACCCCGTGTGTAGGGGTCACCGATAATCATGCTCTAACTGCTGTGGATTCCTATTCAATATTTGGTTTGTTGAATAAAGGTAATACTCGATTATTCTCGTGTGTGTGTGTGTTGTAATAGTTCTAATGCAACATTGCATCCAATATACAAAATCGAATTAATGTAACATTGATAAACATGAAAAGAAGTGTGGGGGGGTCGAGTTATTCTTCCCAAAACCAAAAGCTGATGATACTTTCCCTCTACAGCAATCAAGTTATCAAAACCCTTTTTCTATCACTTTATTTTTCCCCCTGTCCGTGACATATATATTTTTATATATAACTAAGGACGGGTTTTTTTAAAAAAATAACAAAATAAATTAAATTAACATCCTATCAAGCACACTATCTCTATGAGTATTAGCTATGTCAAATCTATATGAATGCGAAAGATCAACAAATAGATAACTTTGTTAAGTTTCCTGGGCTTCCAACTCAAAACCAATTGGCAATGAGTGGATTGGCCCAAGTCCCTTATATATTAGTCAATGTCCCTTCCCACTTCCGATGTGGGATAATCTTCACACACTCCCTAGAGATTAAGGCCCATGGCACATTAATCTCTACAAATCCCAATACCTCCCCTCGAGATAATGGCTCTTCTAGCCATTAATCTCGACAGACTATCAATTCTCGGGTCGGGGCGGTCGGGCCTTCTTCTGGGCCGGATTACGGGCAGTGTGTGTTCGGGCTCTGATACCATGTTAAGTTTCCTAGGCTTCCAACTCAAAACCAATTGGCAATGAGTGGATTGGCCCAAGTCCCTTATATATTAGTCAATGTCCCTTCCCACTTCCGATGTGGGACAATCTTCACACACTCCCTAGAGATTAAGGCCCATGGCCCATTAATCTCTACCTAATCCCAATACCTCCCCTCGAGATAATGGCTCTTCTAGCCATTAATCTCGACAGACCATCAATCCTCGGGTCGGGGCGGTTGGGCCTTCTTCTGGGCCGGATTACGGGCAGTGTGTGTTCGGGCTCTGATACCATGATAAATTGATGAGAGTAAGAACACAAAAGTGTTTAGGAAGAATTATTATTAGACTCTCATCATAATAAAGTTATAACTTGCATTCTCTTATATAGAGATAAAGATAAACATAAATGTAAATAATACATTTAGAGATAAAGGTAAATTTCCTAAACTAAGATATTAGTAAATATCCATAATTTTCTAGATCTTTCTGAATCTTCATGATTTCCATAATCTCGGTATGGTCGATCTCATCAATCTTCCAATACTCTCCCGCAAGCTCAAACGTGGTAACACGTGTGAGATTGGACAAATCTTCAAAATATCGGCGTTATACCCGGTCGTCGGGTCAAATCGGCTACAACACCCAGCCGTTGGGCAACGACGTTTATACCCAGTCGTAGGGTCAAATCGGCTGCAACACCCGGCCGTCGGGTAATCGACGTTTATACCCGATCGTAGGGTTCTTCAACGGCATGTATACCCGGCCGACGGGTCAAATCGGATGGAAAATACACATCATCGTATCTCCACCAAAACATAACCATGTGAATATATACCATCATTAGCATAATTTGGTAAAACTCACGGTTATAAAAAACGAATAAGATCATAGATCCGTTCCAAACATAATCTTCATAAACATCGTAGATATCACGTGATGAGCCATCATTGACTTAAGCATCATCATCACCGAACGAACCACATCATGTAGGTTCATGTTCATGTTCATATCCAATACCCACGTTTTCATCGCCAAAGTGTAAGCGTATCAAAGTCGTTGTCAATACTCTTCAGCCAATCAATTCCATCCTCCTTGCAAGTCTCGCATGAAAGAGACGAACACAATTTTTTTTTTTTTTTTTTTTTTTTAACAATGCAAAACTTGTAAGAATATTCCAACGAACATAGATAGAAGGAAACAAGATCAAAGAAAAGAGGATGAAATCGATAGAATATCGTAGGATTTTTTTTTTTTCATAATCGCAGAAGCAAACGAAACCTTAACCCATAGGAATTGGATCAAGGCTCTGATACCATGATAAGTTTCCTAGGCTTCCAACTCAAAACCAATTGGCAATGAGTGGATTGGCCCAAGTCCCTTATATATTAGTCAATGTCCCTTCCCACTTCCGATGTGGGACAATCTTCACACACTCCCTAGAGATTAAGACCCATGGCCCATTAATCTCTACCTAATCCCAATAAACTTACTCGTTTCACAAACAAATAATACGATATTCGAACTCAATTGAGATAAATCATATAAACATCATTAGACATCATCTTTTTCGATTATTTTTTAATTAAATTCAAACGTCGGAAGGTTCTTGGATGGCATCCAACCGGCGTTCCAAATATGGGCGACCTTTGGCATAAGCGATATAAGCGGCTAATGAGGGTTTCGTTCTAAAGTCTTATGTCTGGTTTTGTCACCAACGATAGCGAACCTTCAAAGATGGAGGTGGGTTCTTGAGAAATGTAGTTATAGGAAAAGAATTATTCGTTGAAGAACACAAAAAGATTTAGACAGAACAAATTGTGATTATGTTTGACTGAAGTGGGTTTGTTGTTGTCGGGAGTTGCAGGAAGAAACTCGAGTTGAGATTTGTCTGGAGATGCAAAGAAAGAGAAGTTGTTGGGCTTAAGACACTAAATAACACGAAGAAAGTGTTGGATATGACCAAATGTCATTAGCTCGACTGAAAAATACTTTAGTGATCGAGTGATGGTAGGGACGAAACTAATCGAGTAATCGAGCGATGGTAGGGACGAAACAAATCGAGGTCACATGACCGAGTGATGGTAGGGACGAAACTAATATTACATGATATGGTTCCGGACTTGGGAAATTACGGGATTCGACCAAAAACCTCATGGTAATCCAAAAAAAAAACGTTGGATATGAGGATAACAAATTTAAGTTTTGGTTAAGATATTGAAACTATTTGAATCGGCTCTAGTTTCAAGTGACCTCGACCATTTTTTTGGTAATGTAGGTCAATTTACTCTTCAACGATTGTCTTTTAATGTTGTCCAAAAGCAAATGCATAAAAACGATAACCTAATTCTTACACAAATCAATTATCTTTAACTATATAGTTTATATATATATATTTTCAAGTTTATGAAATTATTAGACAAATTTTATTTTAAAACTAAATGACTAAGTAAAAATGACATTAATTAATTATATGAATTGATCCAATTTGACATTGTTATTTCCTAAGACACATCTTTAATTTATATTAAGATATACTAATGTTTATTGTTTTACTTATTTGTTCTACAATACTCCACAAGTCTTATCTAGGTAATAACCTAACATTACTTAAGAATATCATTTGTTAATACTTAATACACTCCAACTCCAACTTAATACAATACTAATATATTATTTTTATATTTTAATGAACTTTAAATTACCGATTATCGACAATATTTCAAATTGTGTCCAAATCTTCTCTTTTCTTTTCTTTTTTTTTTGCTAAAAAAATTGTTTCCAAATTTTAAGAAGTCCTTATGCTTGTTTGCAAAAACTTTATGCTACAGTTTGAGTTGTCTATAGTAAGATCATTTATCCCTTTTTTTGGTTTCTCTTGAATTGAGTAATACTGTGTTATGCCAATTTTAACTAAATGAATCTATCACATCTTCACAGAAATAAAGATATCTACAAATACATGAAAGTTTTGTCACTTTTGAAAAATGATTTGTTGATGCAATGGGTAACAAAATCCCAGCATTTATGTGAAAATATGCTTTTAAAAACACTCCCCCTAGTTTTTTGTTTCTGACCTTTATTATTTCTTAGATTCCCAAATAAATTTAAATTAAGAGGAAACAGTAATACACCTCTGGGACCTGACAACACTAATTATTTCCACTCCCGTTTTACCTTTTTTATCCTCTTCCTTTTGGCTTTTTCTTTATAATTTATTTAATTCCTTAATCATGATTTTCAGGCAATAAATTATTATTTACCTTAACCTTTGGTTTCAAAATCAAACCACTTTTGTCATGCCTTAACCCAACCACCATATCGAAATTTCCCAGGTGACGTATTTCTCTACTACCAATAAAACCATTGTATTTTCTGAATAAAATTGCGAAATACTTAAATACTAAATTGCAAATTTCAGTATTTAAATTAATATCGCCAAGAAGCAAATGAATATATTAATTTATATAGATTTTTTGTTTGTTAAAGGAAAGAAAAGTATTAATTTATATATATAATAAGCCGTTTCCGTTTCTAGTCCAATTGATTTGGTATTTCATTTCATTATAATTCTAATATTATTTTGGAAAAAGCACAATTGATGCTTCCGCTTTAGAGAACTTCTTTCATGAATTGCAATTATTTTATTTTGAAAACCATAATTAAGTTCCCCTCTAAAAAATTTCTTCGAGTCGAAAAAGTTCCATTCTAACAACAATTACAACTAGAGTCATGATTGTATAATCCGTATAAAAACTCTCTATTGTGATGCAATTTTTATGATTATTTTATAAGCTCATCTAACAATATGATTTCGTGATTCAATGGTTTTATTAGAAACGTTAATTTATGAATCATATACTTTTCAAGATCATTGGGAGAGAAACATAGCTGTATTTGAGCTGATTTGGAGATTTTCCAAGACTTGTAAATGATCATAATCAACACTTTCGATTTTTCAATGAATTCAGGGAAAGTTGCAGCCTTTTTTTTTTTTTTGCTTGATAGGCTCTGGGAATTACAAATTTTAGGCCATACCTTTTGAAGAATTTCATGAGTTTCGCCATATACTTTTCCATACTATTTATTTGCATACACTAGTAATAAGCTGTCTATTTTTTTTTTTTATGATTTTCAAATATTATTTTGTTAACATAGTGCACTTTCTACCATATCTTAAAATGTAGTTCTAAATATATAAGAACTAGGATTTAATCCGCGCTAATTGTAGCGCGGGAGTAACTTTTTAAAAAGAAATTATTTTGAAATTTAAGAAAATTGTTTTTATCTGAATTTTATAATATAGCTAACTACTGATTATAGATAAAGCTGTCAATTTGTAATAATTTGTCTATTTAATTCGTTTTGCATTGAACTGAAATATTATTCGGGTTAACCCGCAAAAACTTATAATCTTAAAACATAACTCTAATATGCATCGTTAAATGACTCTAGTTTTTGTGGTGAGTCTACGAACTTTAAAAAAAAAATAGTTTTTTGTGTCAACTTTTTATAAAATTAGTAAAATATTTTTCAACTTGTGTTTTGATATATATTCAAATAAAATATAATAAATTATAGTGAAAAATATTACAAGATTTTGAATATTTTTTTTTCTTTGAATATATATGAATTGATTATTATTTTAAAATATATAGTATTAAAAATAATTAAGAAATAAAATAATAAATAACTTTTTAATGCAAAATATATATTTTCCATATTTAAATCAATAATTTTAAAAGACTATTATATCCTTTCCTATTTCAATTATTCTTTGTTATTTGTAATGGCATTTCATGTAATAACTTACAAAACAAAGTTCATTTTTAAAAATGTCTTCTTAAATAATATTATAGAGATTAAATCAATAATTTTAAAAGACTATTATATCCTTTCCTATTTCAATTATTCTTTGTTATTTGTAATGGCATTTCATGTAATAACTTACAAAACAAAGTTCATTTTTAAAAATGTCTTCTTAAATAATATTATAGAGATGTAGTATGTATAATTTATTCTTATGGATTTAATAAATTTATCATCGATTTATTTGTAGGAACATTTCAAGACATGTTAATTAGAAAGTGCACCACTAATATTGACAATGACGACAGTTTTCTCTTCACGAAAGATAACGAGATATATTTTTCTATTTATATTAAGAAGTTGTGGATCTTGTGGTCCATGATTTTTTTTGGAGGATAACATGATATATTATTATTATTATTTTTAGTTAATTAGAGGTAACATAGGTGCTTACATGTAACATATAAAACTTTTTATGTTTAAAATTGATATTTGTATTAGAACAATCCTACAACGGATATTTATGTTTGAATCTAAGAATCTAAATGTCACAACATCTCCATGGTCCAAGACACACTCCTCAGCCAAAGATCCCTAATTTTCTTCTTAAGAATAGATGACACATATTAATTTGCAGATTGGCCGTATATTATTGTTAATTATTCAGTAGTTCTTTTGACGAAATTTTGGCAAAAAATCAAATTTTCAATTTTTTTTTAGTTTTTTTGTCACTTCAATTTTTTTGTTTTGTCGTTTTGTATTGAAATAACCATTTAACCTTTTCCTTAAAGTTCCGTGTATGGTATACGAACGTACATACCGTACTGTACATAAGTGAAATTGTCATAAACAGTAAAATAAGTGATACTTCAAAAAGTGTTAAAATTTATAGATAGTTTTAAAAAATGACAAAATTTGCAAACCTCTTCAAATTCATTCAGCTGACATATTTCATAGGGTTTGATTTGTCTTAAGTTTTGACATATTTCATAGGGTTTGATTTGTCTTAAGTTTTGTAAAGAAAGAGCCAATGAATAAGGTTTCAATTGCAACAAGTCAATTAAACGGTTAGATAAAACAAAATATCACACCGATGATCAAATTGTGCGTAAGTGAATATCTAAAGAAGACTTTTTTCGCAATCACACCATCTGGTTGACATGAATTAAATTATCTATTTCTCTTCATATTTAAAAGAAAATTATACCGTTAAAATTTATCATCTAAATTAAAATTTTAAACCTCATATAAAAAGATGAATGGTTTTGTTACTAGTAAATGTTGAAGGTTCGATTTTTTTATAAGAAAATAAAAGTTTTAAACTTAATAAGATAAAAAACTAAAGGAGTATATACGATTATTAATAAAATAATAGAATAATTATAGTGCAGGAAAACATAAAAAGAATCTCTGCATACAAACTTATAACATATTATTTAATTCATTGGGCAAAGACAATAATGCAAGAAAGCGAATGTTAGACAATTCAACACGGTTTATCGTTCACCTATTTGATGTATCATGTGTACGTATTTTCGTAATAAACATATTTAACCTTAGACTTCTTAATTATCAATGACATATTTGTATATATTAACATTTTTTAAAAAATAATTGTGGGAGATAAAAATTCGGTTCAAATCAGGATTAGTATATTTATGATAAAAAGGCTCAACAAAGTCAAAGAGTTCAGTGAAATCAAATGAGTAAGCCAGGTAATGAGCCGAGTTTAAAAGCCCACCAGAATGAACATTTACGGTCAAAGGAGATTAAATACAGAACCGTTAGTCAATCATGCTGAGACCAAAGACTCGTTCAAACTGATGATTTAAGTCGTCTAAACGTAACGGTTAGAGCTTCATAGTTAAAAACTATTTATGGTGAATCAGATGGAGTAAACGGAGACGTTAAACACGATCTCTGAGTATAAAACAAGGACGAGAGCAAATAGCAAAGGACAATTTTTTCCAATTCTCAACACCACTCTCTACTGCAACTTAGCTCTAGACTCAAATACTTGTCTCTTCTTTGTTTTTGTTCTTGTAAAACTCTCTTGAGAATCGAAATACTAATCCAGTTTATCTCGCAAAAACTTTGTCTAAAATGCTCTCAAATCATGTTTGTTCTCATCGAGCAACAAACGCTATGTTGCTCCATAATCCCTAGGTTTTTTTTTTTTAAAGATAAGCCAAAGACCCCTTTATTTTTACTATTTACATATTTTGACGGTTGTATTTCCAGCTACATCAACAATCTTAGCACTTATTTTTTTTGTTTTTTGTTTTGTCTTTTAGCGTGTAAATGATGAAAATACATTCTGTTTATCCATGTATCGTCCATAAATGTACATACCGTACTATATATGGGCTAAATTGTCATGAATAATAATAAAAGTGTTAGAAAATATGAACAATAAATTAAGTGATACAAAACTATGTAAAATTTAGAAAGTGACAAAACTTGCAAAACGCTCATTATCAATGAGTAGAGACTAAAGAATAACGTTGTATTAAACATGTTTGGCCTAAGTTTTTTTTTTTTTTTTAAACATGTTTGGCCTACTTTGAATGCAATACATATAGATGTAACGTAACTTGTGTTAGTAATTGAAGGATACAACATAAATACTCTATACGATTACACATATAAATCAATAATATTAATTCATAACTCGTAAATTATGTTAAACGGAAAATTTAGCGTAGTAGCTTTACTAATGTCGTAACTACGTCACCATTCACATTTCAAATCCGTATAATATATATGCTCTTGACCAAATAAATAAATTAAAGCTCATAATTTATGTTATACTTTTATCTCTTGTAATTTCATATATTAAATACTAGAGTTAAATTTGCGTATTCATTTTTTTTTTTGCGTATTCATAAGACAGTTGTAACACTTTAATGTTTTCATATGTACATTAATTATGTTATTAATGTTTCTTTATTTTGTTTACAACAGAATTTTAGTATTTTACTCTCTCTACTTTTGTTAAGAATTAGACACTTTAAAAAAAAAATTAAGGAAGTAATACTTTTGTTATTGTTCCTGCCCAAATTTTCCGAGTCTGTCCCTCCTATATAGTATAGAGCGAACGTTCGTGTACGGTCATAGTGAAATATAAAGAGGGATAAAATAATCTTTTGACCAACGAAAAGTGACTAAAAAAATACTTTAAAACTCTAAAAACTTATAAAAAAAGTGACAACCACTGCAAATATCTATATAAAAAAAACAAATCCTCAATTGGAGCCAATACTATTAGACAAATTGTATTATCTGTAATGTATTCTCAATCGTTCCAATACGTACAAATGCATTCGCAATTCTGTAGGCTAAACAGCCTAAACCTTAGTCAAATTTTGAATTAAATTATATGTAAATTATGTAATTTAACAAGTTGTCTGATACACCATCCACATTGCACATAAAATGTGATGTCTCACAGATAAAAAAATATTAAAAATACACTCTCTCATCCTTTTACTCAACTTCATACCTTCTCTTTCATCATTTCACTTAACTTTTATTAATTTTATATTTAAACATACTCCTAATTTCACTCTCTTATGTCTTCCCGGAGACACAATCTCTCCAAAACTACTCACTATTTTCTCTTTCTACTTAAATTTTATTAATTTTATATTTCAATACACCCCATTATTTCAACCAAAAACACTCTTTTTCTTCCTTTTACTCAAATTTTAATAATTTTATATTTAAAGACATCCACATTTTATTACCAATGTGGATGCTCTCAGTCTCTCGACCAAATAGTGTATATATTGATCAATAGTAGATATTTAAAAGTCTCTATATATTTTTTTGTTAAAGAAAAAGTCTCTATATATATGATGGCAATATCATATCTAAGACGAATAATACCATAAAAGTATATTGTAATTGTTTATTACACGATCAATATATTGAAAGATGTCACACATGTTATATTCACTTTTCTAAATTTATAGATCATCAACATAACTGGGTAGTGTTTAAATACAAATCTAAAACTGCATAAAAAATGTCCAAGTATTTTTTTAAACTATGCATTATATATATATATATATATGTGTGTGTGTGTATATATAGATGTAGTTTGTACGTAGACCCGAAAACTTGATTAATATAAACTGATTTTGTGCATTAATATGAATTTTATCAATAACATTAAAATATATGAACATTTTTGTCAACTAAAATGTATGAATTCATTAAATCTTTAAAATTAAATTTAATTGTAATTTCTTATATAAAGGGTACGACATCATATATGATGTCGACCCCTTAGATGATTATAAGAGTTTCTCTAATTTTCTTAGCAAAAAAAAAAAGAGTTTCTTTAATATGTATATGATTAAGAGATTTTGTACCTATCAATACATAGCTCATCATCACTCAAAACTATTTTGGCTGATTGTGTTCTCTAAATTGAAGTTGAGTTTTGACCATTTAAACAAATATAGTAATATCTATAGAAATGTGAATAACGTCTATACGATCTAACTCTCCATCCATGAACAGCTAAATTTTATACTCTATTAATATTCATAATTGTAAATATTTTAAATCTCTTGATATATATGTGACCAAACCAAAAATATTATTTGACCTAATTTATCACTGGACTAAAGATAGTTTCGCTCGCATCTAAAATTGTTTTGAAAGCCGAAATAAAGAAGCTCATGTAAGAACTTTTTCAGGGTTTGGCGAACTCAAATTTTTTTTTTTAATTTGGTGGTTTAGGCAGAAGTTCAGTTATGACTCTTTTTCGTTTGGGTGGATTGGGTTTTAATGGTTTTGTTCAAACCTAACAAATATTTCAATGCAAAAAGCACACTCATTTCTCATACTAGGGATTGATCCCCGCGCTTCGTGCGGGCTTATTTTACATTCATGTTTTATAAATTTGTTTATATGCTATTTTTTAGAAAATATATTTTTTTTTAATTCCAAAATTTAGTTTAATAGTCAGTTTATGTTTATAGTTGCATTGTGTGTATTAGCCCTGGGCGTTCGGATATCCGATCGGATTCGGTTCGGATCCATTCGGATTTTCGGGTTTAAGATTTATTATCCATTCGAATATTTTAGAATTTCGGTTCGGGTTCGGTTAGGATCCATTCGGGTTTGGTTCGGTTCCGGATATCAGAAAAATCATAAAAATAAAATAAAAATTGGTTAAATTTGAATATAATTTGTTAAATTTAAATAAAATTTGGACAAAACTTAACAAATATAACTAAAAACTTCATATATTTTGGTTATTTTGGGTCTCTCAATCATTTTGGTATAAAAATAACTCATATATTCGGATTTATAATTGTAATTTTGGGTTATCAAGTCTAAATATAATTAATATTTTGGGTATATAATTATATTTCGGGTATTTCGGATATCCATTCGGTTATCGGTTCGGTTCGGTTTCGGTTCTTCGGATATAGGAATCTAGGATCCATTCGGATATTTTAATGGTTTCGGTTCGGGTTCGGTTCCTTTTTTTCGGATCGGTTTCGGTTATTTTTTTTTGGATCCGGATATTATGCCCAGGGCTAGTGTGTATCTGTGTGTGTTTTTGTTATTTCTCTTTATTAGTGTTTGTATATAACAACAATTTTCTCTTAATTATGTTGTTAACTTGTGTTGAAATATTGTTCTTTTTTTCATGTGTATTTTGACTATTGTGTGATTGTAATTACAATTTTATATTTTTTTTTGTAACACCATTTCAAATCTCTCATAAGTTACATATTTAGTTGAACGTATAATATTACATTTCTGTTCCAGAATCTATAGTTTATACTGAGGCCAATTATAACCTCATCAGCTCGTCTACACATTAACTAAACAAACACCTTACATTTTATTATAAATGATTTTAGTACATATTTGAAAGTTTTAAATTATATCTTTATGTACGTATAGTTTTAGGTTGTTTTTAGTTATGTCCTCTAATAGGAAATCTNACATCTATTTTTTATTTTATCTTCTCTCGTTTATCCATAAATTTATTTATTTGTTCTTATTTTTTGTCATATTTTACATATTTTTTCACTTTGTAAAATTAATTGTAAGAACTTATATTTACCACAAATTTATAGTATTTTGTGACTCTCAAATAATGTAAATTTTATTATAAAAATTATATATTCTCGTACCAAAATTGAATAAATTATTTTTTTCACTATATGTAGTAAAATCTATTTTTAAATCTTAATTTCATAATCACATTCTAACATGTTAAATATGATAAATATTCAATTCAAGTTTTTGATTGAAAATCTAACAATATATCGTTTTCAAAAAAATATTTCATTAATTTTTTATCCAATTAGTATTACAATTTTCTTTGATTCTTAATATCGAATTATCATTTTTTCTATTTATTTACACTAAGTTTTGTATTGTTGAATTTGTATTAAATAAAACTAATGATAAATATTAATTGACATGTATTAAATGAATATTTTAAATATGTGTTAATGTTAAAAAATTTGGTAGTGATGAGGTGGACACCCTAGATTAAGAGAAAACTCTCTCATTATATAATAGATTTGCTCATCCTCAAAACATCTTTTTTTTACTTTATTTTGTTAAAAAGCTATACTATTATATGTAACTGATCTATAATATACATTACTATTAAGTATTAACTCAATACTAACATTGCTTGTTGTGTTGTTTAGGTGATTTCTAGGTATCTCACAGTAATGATGTTCTGTTAAAAGCTCCGTGGATATATTTATAATTTATATGGTAGGAAATTTAATTAAGGGTTTATTCAGCTATTTTAAATTGAAACATGAGCACAGAGCATATATTGACATATATTCATCAAAGACATTTCAAATAGTCGGTAATATCAAAACATTTGATCCAATCTATTCATTTAATAACCAACATATTCAATGTATTGCTACTACTAAACGAGGTTTTTTTTTATTTTTCTTGATAGCAAAATGATAAGTTTACTTATAATAAATCTAAAGTTAAGACGTGACGATATTTAACTCTTCGGAAGTTTTAGTAAAATTAAGACTTACGTATTTCCTTTTTTTTGTGCCGGTAAATAAATGCAAAAATTTTGGAGAATAAATAAATATAACAAAAAAAAGCCAAACAGAGAAATTAATAAGTTTGTTACAGTAGATATAAAAAATGGGAATTAACGTCATCATCTTAAAATATGACCCCATTAGTTGGCCTACTTCATTTCAATTTTCCATAAGTTTATCATCTACTACTCTTTATAATTTTATATTCATTTACAAACGTTAATTTCTATAGTCTTATTCTGATTTGATATAATGTATACGTATTGTCTCATTTCTTATTATTATATTTGTATACACGTTGTATATAATGTGGACATACTTATTATAGATCTATAGGTATAGGTATTTACAATACGTTTCTTGCATAATCATTCTCGAAGATGCTTTGAAATTTAAGGAATTTCAATAAAAAAATACAAAGTCAATTAAACGTAGAGTAAGTATTCATTTACACATTATTAGTTTCATTGGAGTCCGTTCGATCACCATATCGTAATTCTGAATCCGGATAAAATGAGGAACCGAATTAATAATCATAAAAGTAGCTGTGGACCCTAAAAAAATAATTAAAATTCGAATAAATAAAAAAGAGATTATCCCTTCTATATATGTATGTACGTACGATTGCTTGCACACATGGATAAGAGAAAAATTGAGTTTAGGGTTAGAGAGATCAGTGATCAGATCTGAATATTAAATTTAGCAAATCAGAAAAGGACTGAAGAAGACATAAAGGCTTTTGATAATGAAGGTCTTGTCAATACTTACATATATATATGTGTGAATGTGTAGCATATGAAATGTATATGATATATTGATTACATTTACACACATATATATACTGCTTTACATCATCATTACCCTACCTGTTTTTTGCTTCTTTTTGTTTTTGGAATTTTGTTGCTGTTTCTTTTGGGCATATTCCTATTTTTTTCTGGTAATTCAGATTTGTGCAGACAAAACAAAGCACGTAAATATATATATATATATACATATGCTAATGTAAGTATTTACTTGAGATTCTATCTTCTAATTATTAGTTGTATTAAAGAAGATCACCTACAAATAGTTGAACCAGAGGCAGACTTTTAATTTCTCATAAAATGTAACGATTTATTTCCACTGATATAAATCTTTTATCATAAAAGTGGGTATATATATATATATATAATAATGTACATTGTATATGTACGATGTTCATAATTTAGTGGTTGAATCACAGCCATAAGAAGATTATAATTTCTTAATTTATTGTTGGTGTTGTTGTCTCTATTATTATATTGGTTATTTGTTTGTATATATATATATTTATTATAATTTGGACCCGTAAAGAATTAGCTAATTAATAAAGGTCCCTATTCTGACTCTATATAATAATTGAATTATTGAACTGTTTCATGATTAAATCTGAAAATTGTTGAGTCTTTACATTTAACAATTTAAGGGACCCACTTACTCCAAATTTTAATAGAGATGGGACCATCGATTTAAGTGATGTAAACAATAGAGGAGCAAGATATGATCAAATCCTCCAATATTATTTGATTTTTATTAATTAAATGTAAACCCATAAAAAAATACGTTCGGTCTAGTGGTTAAAAAAAAATCAGCTAAATTTTTATTCAATACTATTTTTTTTTTTTTATCATTTTGGATCACAACATAGCGATTCAATAGTCAAATACCCCACACATGAAAGACATGTGGAATCGAATTTGACATCGATAAGATGGTAACAGACGTGTGAAAACCACTGGCTCCCTTGCTCCATTACTATGGTGTCGTAGGGACTAGACTAATTCGGAGAAAAAAAACTGACGAATTCAGTTTTTTTTTATAAAAAAAATCAGCTAAATTTTTATTCAATACTATAGTGTATAGTGTCGTACGGTAGTATACTAATTTTTCGCTCGTATCGTCTTTACCTTAAATTTAAAATCTGATTTCACAGATTAATGAATGACATTTAGAACATAGAAAAATTGGTCAGAAGATCTTAAACTTTTTGAAAAACGATTTTAATCGTGGTTTTATACATAATATGGACTTCGTGGCAAGTTATAAGTCCGTGAATTGATATCATTTTGTTTTTCTCGCGAGGAAGAAGTATGATATTTAACTTTGATTGAGGGAAACTAACAGAAAAACTACATTGATGATGATGATCATAATATGCCTAAGAGTCGTATTCTGAGTTTTTAGTTAAATTACAAGCAAATGAAATACGGCATATTGATCAATGTATAAGTGTGAAAATTGTCGAAAATAGGCAAAAGGCATTGAGTTTGTTATCTTTTTATGGTATCAATTGCATGTGACTTCTTTAACTTAAAAGAGTATCAGAGTGCATAATCTTGTAACAAGTTTTCATAAACATCCTAAATCGTATTGTACAAAAACTTTTTTAATAAGGCTTCCTAAGTATCTTTTACAAAATAGTAGTTGGAACTAGTTGATTCTTTTTTTTTTTCATTTTTTTCTTTAGCTAGTATTAATTCTTTAGTTCTTCGAAATGGTACATAGTTTTTTTTACCAAATTTGTACTGTATTTTTTTAAAAACATAATAGTAAATCGGATAACCGAAACTAACCATAAAAACCCAGTTGGATCTGGTGAGGGATACTATACCAAATTACATTTGAAAAAAAAAACCGGGACATGTCCAATGTCGAAAACCGGAGAGAACCGAGCACACTCAAAACCATAGAGACCACGGATCAGAAAACCTCCGCCTCCGAGAAAGAAACACCGCCACCGCTCAGCTCCGACGGAGCAGAAAACCTCTGGAACAACGCAATAGAACAGAACATCTCCACCACACACTTTCCGCCATCGACCCACACTGGAGCGACACAGGACCAATGCCACATGACGAGGAAGAAACAAGACCATCCACCACCACCACCTCACAGCAACTCCGGCAAAGAAGCGATGATAAGCGGCCACCGAGCGACTTACCTACTCCACGAGCAGGCACGACGGACAAGGGGCAAGGACCACAAGCAGGGGAAATGGTACATAGTTAATAACATCAACAAGTTGACATCGTAATTTTGTTATTTTGAAATATATGCAACTACAAGAAAAATGTGTTAAATACAAGACCTAAGTAATTAATATAATTCAATGTACAATCACAACTTTAGGGTCTGATTTTCTTAAAACATAAAATAAAAAAAGCCCCTTAAAAGTTCATTTGAAAGGATTAGCTTCAATATGTGTGATTCTGTATTTTGTGATGTTTTTCTTTTAAAATGCTTACATCGAGAGAATTGATTTAATTACTACAATTCGACTACCAAATTTATGAAGACTCGTAAACATTTGGTCTAAAGACAAAACATAAAAGAGATTCAAAATGTAGATACAAATTTTGTAATTCAATACATAACCAAAAAAAAAAAAAAATCTCTCTTCACTTGTTCACACGATTATAGATTCTTCTGTTCTTACTTTCTCGCGTCTCTCTCATCTTCTTCTCCATACTCTGCAACTCAGGTAACATATCTTGTACCCCACGTCTCGGATCTGTCTTAAATATTTGTGGCACCTTCCTATCTACTTTATAAAACCATTTCAAGAAAGCCTTAAATCCCACCGGCGGCTTATGACAGAGTTCCTTGTTAACCAAGCCACTACCCTTCCCATAGTCAATGACCGAAGCTAGGTTATGCAAGATCATGTCCTGCTTCATACATTTGTCCTCGAGGTTATTCATTCTCACATCGCAAGGCCGAGTCTCCTTCTCTGATACTTTCTCCGTATTATACGGACCAGCCGAAACGTATTTCCAGTTTAAAACCTCATCAGAGGAGCAAGATCCCTCTAACTCAGCTTCAGGTCTAATCGAATACGATGGCGTCACGTTCCTGCACTCTTGCTTACCCTCTGTAATGGGTTTAGCTGCTGCCTCCAAATCGCGTTTCGGTTTGAGTAAACGGGAATCGATTAGGAACGTTACAAACTCCTCTTTGAGAGGCGTGTGATCGCGGAAAACCACGTCGAGTTGTTCAACCAGAATCTCGATATCACCGGGAAACCAAAACGCACTGATAAAGGCTTTGTATACACTCTCGCCCAAAGCTTCCGTTTTGGTTAAGAACTCAACCGTGCGTTCCAAGTCTGATTTCTTCTCTTTGATTGAGTTTCTTCCAGGAGAAGAAGCTAAACCAGGCAAAAGCTGATGAAATTCTTCGAGCAAACCGTCGCGATTACTGAGAATGGAAACGACTCTTTGTTTGAGATCGACGAAGGTTAAAGAACCAGATGTATAAGACTTCATCGCATCGACACATTGATCGAAGATTCTCTTATCATCATCCACTTTTTTCAAGTTTTTCACGAACTCACAACATCGTTGAATCTCTTGCTCTGAAAAACCCGTCGGAGTTTGGTAAAAGTCTTTCTCATGATCATTCACAAGAGGTCTCTTGCAGTTTCTCATGCTTGTTGGTTTCTTCTCTCTACTTACCATAAGAGCGGCTTTTAGTATATGATGAAGAAGAGCGGTTTACACTGTATTTATAAAGATTATTAGGGTCTCTAAATCCTATCTCTACATGAATTACGTTTATTATATAACTCCTAATCCTAAGCCAAATAGCCTTTCCTTTTGTCGTTGGAACTTTCCATATAATTTCGATAACTTCTGGATTTGTGGGACCATCTTTCAAAATTAAGGAAACTATGACAACAAAAAAAGGAATGTGTAGTTTTTAACGTTTAATATATTTTTTTGGATTAGGTTTTACAATTTTACAATTTAAGATTAAGATTTGGTTTTTAAAATTTAATCTATTTTGTTAATTAAAAAAATATAGACTACTTTTTTTTATATTTTGGTATAAAATACTTATAAGACTAATAGATTAGGTTCCGCGTGATATGCAAAAAATTAATAAAATATTTAGATTTTAAAATTGACAACATTCGTAATTATGATCCGTATAATTAGAATCCGTTAAGTTATCCACAAATTATGTTTTATAATTCACAATTATGAAATTGAACGAATCTTTTATGATTCACAATTAAGAAATTGAACGAGGTAGTTCGTTAATTAAATCCGGTGTTTTATCTAGTCCTTATGAAGACAAAGGACTTGCATAATATTAATAATGATGACTTTAAATTGAATTATGAGAATAGATTACTGATATTATTGAAAGCCCAAAAAACAAAAATAGACAGTACACAACAAAGCTTACACACTCATGGCACCGACCGACGATGCCTCTGGAAACTAATGTAGAAGTAGTCTAAACAGCAACAAAATAGAAAAAACAAAAGTGTCTTTGGGGAATGTTTGCGAAATTGTAAAAGAGAGAGAGAGAGAGAGAGAGAGAGTGAATCTACGGAACGTTCATCACCTGGATCGATTGCAACATGTCCGAGACTGCGATCACGAGGTCACCAGATTTGATCATACCTCTTGATTTCAGTAACGAGAATGTTTTGTTCAAGTTGCTTTCCATGTCCTCTGAGAAGCTTATACGGAATGGGATGAGTCCCCATTGTAGGTTTAAGCGTCTTCTCACCGAGGTTGTGGTCGTGAAAGCAAAGATCGGGCAGTCAGGGCGACACCGGGAGACTAAAGACGCCATGTGTCCGTTCTTTGTGTAGACGAAAACCGCGTCCACTCCAAGATTGTTAGCTGCAAGTTTTGGATAGTAAAATGAGTACTTGGAATTTGCTTTAGAGGAACAGAGAACTTGGAATTTACCCATTTTAGCAGCAGAGTTGCAAATCTCTTCAGAGATTTTGTCTGAAAAAGTAGAACCAATGGCTTGAAGTGGCGTACGCGTAGCCTCGTTGCGTTTCTCTTCCCTCCACCATCTTTCGATCCTTAGGCTCACACTCCTAAGAACCGCAAGAGCCTTGTCAGGGAATTGACCCATAGCTGATTCTCCAGAGAGCATCAATGCGTCTGATCTTTGCCTTACTGCTTCAGACACGTCGGCCACTTCTGCTCTGGTTGGAGTTGGGTACTCAATCATGGACTCGAGAAGCTGTGAAGCGACGATGACGGGTTTGTTCAGCGCTCTGCAGACTTGGACGATTCTCTGCTGAGCTGCTGGAACTTGCTCAAGAGGTATCTGAGCTCCCAGATCTCCTCTTGCAACCATGGCTCCATCTGATGCTAGGATGATTTCTTCCAAGTTTGTCAGTGAATCAATACTCTCGATCTTTGCAATCACTCCTATTTCCCTGCATCGTAATAGGATTACAACATACACTAAAGAAAGTGGATAAAGATAGGCAAAACCCAATTCTAAAATAGCCTGACCCCCGAAAGCAGATCATATGTTTCTTATACAGTAGTACGATGTGTTGGTAATGAACATATTATACTTACCCTCCACGGGAACGAGCAGCAAGATAACTTTTAAGATGATTAATTACTTCAGCCGACTTGACAAACGATACAGCAATGAAATCCACACCTTCAGCAATTCCAAAATCAATATCCAACCAGTCCTGAAATCAAAGAATTGAGGTACCATCAGCGAAAATGCGTTTGTTCAAATTGTACTGAGGTACCATCAATATCCCTCAGGGGAGATATTCTATATGTTGAAGTTTTTGAGTATAACAGAGACATCTAGGTTCCAAAAGTGTACATCTTCAAATTGTGTTTTTTTATCTATCCCCAATTTACCAAATAAGGCGAATGAAAAGTGAAAGGGAAGATAAAATTACAGACCTTGGAAGAAATGGTTGGAAGCATAGCATTACGCTCTCGCACAAGACTTCCATCTCTCCAAAAAGTCAAGTTAGCTCGAGGAAGCAACATTCCAGGGTCGGTGCATAGACACTTGACATCAGGACCAATCTTCTCAATCACTTCAAATCTCACCATTCCACCATCAACCAGAAGCTCATCCCCAACTCTTACGTCTGCCTCACAAACGAAGCAAGATTGATTCATCTAATGTTTTTTCACACTCCCATTTCGTACTTTTATAAGGCAAAAACATAATTTGCAAATGTACCTTCAGCGAAACCATCGTAGCTCACACTAATGGTGCGTTCAGGGCGTGAAGAATCAAAAGCTCTAACAGTGAATGTCCAAATCTCACCATCCTACAAACGTCATACCACCAAGTTTCTTAAACATCCTGCATCATCAAGCTCGAATTGAGATGGAGAAGAGTGAGACAAACCTCTGCTTTAGCTGAAGCTTCACCGCCAAAATCTCCCATGTGAATCTCACTGCCTTCAGTGTCCATCATGATTGCAACTGCAAATCCTTTCTCCTCGTTAAGCCTCCGGACGCTACGGATAACACCGCGGTGCCAATCGCGCGTGCCGTGGCACATGTTTAGTCTCGCCACGTTCATGCCACCGACGGCGAGCGCTTCCAATTGCTCGAACCCACACGTCGCCGGTCCGATCGTGCAGATCAGCTTCGTCCTCCTCGTGCTCCTGAACCCATTCTCCTTGAGCTCCGCCTCCGTCACTGTATCGACCTCTATCCCTGCCGTATCCGTCGAAACCGCCGTAGCTACGACGGATCTCTCATCTGCTTTGACAGCGCCGGTGCCGTTGGGAGAGAGAAGGACCTGCGACGATGAGGAGGAGGAATCAAGATCCGGTGAAGGCGACGGAGACGAGGAAGCTCTGATTGATGTGTACTTGATGGTGGAGGTTAGAGGGAATTGGCGGAAGGTAAAGGAAGTGAGAGGACGGTGGAATCGTGATTGAGGGAGATGGAGAAGGTGAGGAGTGTGTGAAGGAGTGGAGAATTGGATAGACTGAGACATAGTTTCAGGCCGGAGAAGTGAAGCTCCGGGAGATCGGAGAAATCGGTACAGTTGGCTCTGAGAGATTGTTGAAGAAGAAGGCGGATATACCGAAGTGAGAGTGTTGAGTTGGATTTTGTTTTTATATGTTGAATTGATAGGACTTAGTAAGGGTCAAAATTGGAATATCTCGTTTTTTTTTTTTTTTTTGGGTGTGTGTGTGTTCGTGAGAGGTCTGACCTCCCAACCTTCGCAGAAATCACGAGACTCCCCGAAGTCGGTCTCACACCCTAATAAACCAACCTCCCAACCTCTCGCTCGAATACTACACGCCCATTGGGGTGGAATGAAACGTGACATTGCCAAATGGATATCGCAGTGGATAGAACAGATGGCACCATTTGGTCTATTGCAGAGTTTGCCACTACGAGAATGGATATCCGCTGGTTTGACGTTTGACGTTTATAGCATGCTATAATAAAGAACAGCATGCTATAAACACTTTGGCGATTTTTCATGCGTTTAAACGTTTTTCACGCATTAGTAAATGAAATGTTAACAAAATATAATGATTGTTATACAGCACGGTAAACACTTTTGATAATAAGTAACTTGACGTTTATAACATGCTATAAACACTTTGGCGATTTTTCATGCGTTTAAACGTTTTTGACGCATTAGTAAATGAAATGTTAACAAAATATAATGATTGTTATA
>PKML01057882.1:1040045-1051801 GCA_002933935.1 Eutrema yunnanense | reverse complement strand
ATTTCCTTATTCTAATCTGAAATATGTTTTTTTTTGCTTTTATTAATAATTTTTGTTTTATTCCTTCTCTTTTTATAATTGTTATGTATTGTTTAATTTCCTTATTCTAATCTGAAATATGTTTTTTTTGCTTTTATTAATAATTTTTGTTTATTTCCTTATTTCAAACATATCTATTATTTTTTTCCTTTAACCTTTCAGAATTAGAAATCGATTATAAATTTCATTTTTATGTGTTGAAATTTATTAAACACCTGTCAAAATATAATTAGAAATTTATTAAACATGTGTCAAAATCTGATCGATTTACTTGACACGTGTCGCGACCAGATGAGTTAGTTACTTGCCTTTTCTTTTAATAACTTTCAAAATATAATTAGAAATTTATTAAACACGTGTCAAAATCTGATCGATTTACTTGACATGTGTCGCGACCAGATGAGTTAGTTACTTACCTTTTCTTATAATAACTTTCTTTTTAATATTATAAGTGGGTCATAAATTTCAATTACTTCTTTAACCAATAGAGTCTTTTCATAGCCACCCTATGCTTGGGAATATATAATTAATTTAATCAAACTCACATTCCTCTTGGAAATCAACATACTCCAAACTATAGTGCAATTTCCCCTTCTTCGTGAATATCTTTAATATCTAGTAAACCATCATTCAGTCAGATTCGATTCAAGCTGCATTTTATGACTTAGAAGAGCTTATTGTTCGAATCGAGTGGATAAAAGGCATGTTAGCTCCGGATGTTGAATCTTGAAAGTATGAAGATCACCGACCATCTTACACTTGAATGTGAATTCAGGATGATGTAGGTTGTATATATTTGTTGACATGTTTTGGATTTTAGTTGGAAACGAATGTGTTTGACATCTATAAAAGCAAGCAGAGAGTCATATCAAAATCCAGTAGCCAGTAGCAACAAATATATACCCAATCTAAACCACATGTTCAGCTTGAGAAAGCTAAACTAGAGGAGAAAAAGAAGGCAGACAAGGAAACACTTAAGAATGAGGGTCAGAGTTCGGGTGTTATCGTTCTGCCTCCTCAGAAACCACTTCCCGTTGAGATTGAGAGAGCTAAACAAGAGGATAAGAAGAAGGCAGTTCTTAAACAAACAAGGAGTAAGAGGCATAAGAAGTCACCGTTCGTTGCCAAACCCGGTAAGTCCACCGTAGGAAAAGGATATGATCCTTTTGCTACCTTTGATGAACAAAAGATGAGGAGACTACAAGAGTGGCTGGAGAACGAGCCGTAAGTAATTTTCAGAAAAAACTTGACTCGTTGTTTAAGCTTGTCAATTACTAAAATTACATTGCTAAACAGGGGTTATTCTAAAGAAGATATAGTGCCGTACACTTCTGTAGAGTGGTTTTGGACTCTACGAACGCCGCGAGAATGGTTAAGAGACACTGTAAGCCATGAATCTTCTCTTGTAGACTTCTCTAGTAGACTTCTTCCAGTAGACTTCTCCATTAGACTTCTGCAAACCACTTCGGGTTTGTAGACTTCTTTAAGAGACTTTTCCAGTAGACTTCTCTTTGTAGATTTCTCCAGTAGCTTTCATACTGTTTGTAGACTTCTCTTGTCTGTAGACTTCTCCTGTAGACTTCTCTTGTAGATGATAGACTTCTGCAAACCACTTCGGGTTTGTAGACTTCTTTAAGAGACTTTTCCAGTAGACTTCTTCAGTAGACTTCTCTAGTAGACTTCTCCAGTAGAATTTTTCAGTTTGCAAATTTCTTCAGTAGACTTCATGGAAAACACTTCTCTTGTTTGTAGAGTTCTCTTGAGTGTCTTCTCCAGTAGCCGTATCATTGATTCTTTTTGTTGTCTTGTTGTAGCACTTGGATGCTGCCTTGAATATGCTGAGGAAACGGTACAAGGCTCATCCAGAGTGGTTTAGGAGTGACAAAATCTGCATCCTCGACTCTTCTCTGGGCAACATATGGAACATGAGGTTCAATGAATTTAATAATTTCCCTGCCAATGAAGACGGGACTGATAAAAAGCTGCCAGGTGGGGCGTGGGATTACTATTCAGGTCTAGTGCCCGAGTATGCCCAAATCCAGAAGACGTGGGGAACTGAAGTGGAGGACATTTATTTACCATTAAATGTCAAAGAAAATCATTGGGTTGCTTTGTGGATATCACTCCCAAACCGACACATCACCGTCTGGGACTCTATACCTTCCCATTGCAAGCTCGCGGAACTCAAAGAGAAGGTCGACCCCATTGCCGTGATGTTACCTTATCTAATTCGGGTTTCATGCAAAGCAGAAGATAGACTCAAGTGGCCATTCACCCCATTCACGCAGGAAAGGTGGCCAGCATCCAAAGTACCCCAAAACAGGAGAGGTGGTGATTGTGGGGTGTATTGTCTGAAGTACATTGAATGCCATGCTCTCGGCTATCCATTTAGTGCTGCTGCCTTGTGTGATGCGAAGATATCACATATTAGGGAAAAGCTTGCGGCTGAGATATTCGAGGAGACAGAATTTCGTGGGGCAGACATTATAACGTATAAAGATTTGGATGCTTATGACTGATGCTTATGACTAAATTTGGACGATTATAAAATCATAATGTAAGTTTTGTATTAACACAAGATTATCTCTCAGTTTTGAATGCTTAAGCATATGTTCTATCTCTTGTACTGGTAGGGCTTTAAAGAAATTAAGGGGTCTAGTGGTGGGCAATTCGAATTCGGTAATAGGAGGTTTGTGAAAAGTCAACCTGAGCTTCTGTGGATGATGCATGCCCTTGCCCTTGATGCAAGGATGAGGGCAATCGAAGCTAAAGCGAAAGTGAATGATGGCTTGCAAAATCTGGAAATTTGATCAGAATCATCATTCGTCATGACAGTAATGGATAGTTTAATTTTTATGTATAAACTATGGTAGTGCTACTGAATAATTATTTTCTCCTACACCAAATCAGAATTGTTTTGGTACACACCTCAATAATCTTTAGAAAGACATCTCTAAAATGTGAAAAAGCACAAACTAAATTAAGTTTTGTCTAACATAAGAGGAATACAAATTTAAAATGTGAAAAAGCACAAACTAAACCAATGCATTTTACGCCTGCTTATGCATTGGAGATAGACATAACAAATGCATTTCACACTTGCTTTTATGCATTGGAGATAGACATCTTTCCCAAAATCTTTTGCATCCATCCAACCTTATGGTCGGATTCCACAGAATTGTTCTCATCCTCACTACCTTCCGATGAGATCTCCACTTTATGCTTCTCCAGTTCCAAACGAAGTTCCATTAATTGGGTAGTTAGTTGATTGATGACTTTATCTTTCTCACGAATTTCATCTCGAGCTCGAATCAATGCTTCTTTTGGCCATCCATCCACCACTCCTTCATCGAACCAGTCAAAATAGTCGTAGTGATCAGTCCTACCCTTCTAATCACTACAAGAAATGTGGGTATTAATAGCGTCTGATAAATGCTATGATTCAACTACCATAGCGTTTCCTAAAACGCTCTGACAGCGCCCGTCATTGTAGGTCGGACACTTNACCCAAATAATACAAATGTATCAAGAAGCCATCACAGTCTCGGATTGTAAAAGCAATCGACTCTACCAATACCTTATACAACGGACAACCGAAGAACCTTCTTCCCGGATTGTTATTGGTCCACGATGTGACAATCTTTGCAGGCAAACCACATCTACACAAATTCATCTATCAAAAACAAAATAAGATCAAATAAGATCAGGCAGTCCTCTCTTCTTCATCAAACAGATTCTCACAACTAAGAACAAACACAATTGACTGGGGAAGCAAAAGAGATACACTAATGATGCAAAGAGAAAGCGTGATGATACTAAGAATGGCAGAACAGCAAGCAAATGAACACAAAGATATGAGATGAGATGAGATGATGAGCGTCGCTTAATTGGTTAATCAATAATCTGCATAAGCACATAACAGAAAGCAAATCCAATCGATATAGGAGAGAAAAAACAATATCAGAATCGAAGATAAGTTTTTGTGGAGAATTCTCAGAAACTCTTGACGGAAACGGATTTCAAAATTCGAAAATCGATTTAACCAGAAATTTTACGCCTGAAACTGAAACTCCGAGATACAACACGAGAGAGATACCCAGAATCAAGCATAATCGAACTCAAAATTTTCACCAAATCGAACTCAAAACCCCCAAAATAAAACTCAAACTTCACCAAAATTTAGAGATTTAAAAACCCAGATACAACACGAGAGAGATACCCAGAGTCAAGCATAATCGAACTCAAAATTTTCACCAAATCGAACTCAAAACCCAAAATTTCGAAACAAACCATAGAAGAGAGGAGTGAAGAATATGTTATACTCATGTTTTGTTTTGCCCCAAACTAATCATCCGGATAATGTATTTTTTCTTTAATTTAATTTTGTCCCATTTTTTTTTTCCAGCAAACTTTAATTTCATTAAAGCTAAATGGGCAAGAAACTAGTACAAAGTGTGGAGCCCATATAAAGCCCAAATTTCAAAATGGCTTGTAGTAAAAGTATTAAGTGAGATAATTAAAAGATATTGCTAAAGGACGATGTATGTTAATTTCCAGTAGACTTTTTCAGTAGACTTCTCCAGTAGACGTGTCCAGTAGACTTCTCATGTTTGCAAATTTCTTCAGTTGACTTCATGGAAAACACTTCTCTTGTTTGTAGACTTCTCTTGTTTTTTTTTTGGTAATTCGTAGACTTCTCTTGTTTGTAGTTATGCGAATGGGCTTGTTTCTTCCGAGAAGCCATAGAGGAAAAAATGATAGTTTCGTAATCCTATTGAGTTTCCATATCAATGAAACAAAAATCCAGCGAAGAAGGGACAAATTTGAAGCAGAAGGAGAGAGAAAAGGAAATTAAGATTTGGATGCTGTGCGATTGTACCTGATAACTCTTCGCGGTGAGGAATTCAGAAGACGAGAGAGTGAGAGAGTCTGACTTTTTTTCCACCTTGTTTTGCGGTGAGGTATTAAGTTTAATTCGTTAAAAAGATTACCTTTGTTTATCGACCTTGTTTTGCCTTAATTTTTTCCACCTTTGTTGGTTTAGATAGTGATTCAATGCTTTGTAGTGTTAGGTTTGAGTTATAAAGTGAATCAATGCTTAATGTTAATGTCATTTTGTTTTTATTTGATCATATTTGTGTATGTAAGAAGTCAACCGAACATGTACGGGTATGTAAGAAAGTTTTCTTTCAGAATCGGCGTGGGCTTCGCTTCTTTCGACTAGTATTTCGGAACTGTTAACGGGTGGATTAGACAATCTAATTGTAGATCGCGGGGTGATCGGATACCGCGAACTCTACGACTTTTGTCACCCCTTCGGCCGAGACCGGCAGCTTGATCGTTCCGAGCGTCATCGTCGTCTCGCCGTTGAACCCTGTCAAAGGCTTAGGATGACGTTCGATCCGGGCGAGGTCAATCTCCATACGCTTAAGAGCGTCCATGAAGATGACGTCCACCGTGCTCCCCGTATCAATCAAAACGCGACCCGTATCCCAATCCGCGATGGAAAGTCGGACGACGAGCGGGTCGTCGTGGGGTTTGTCGATGTCATCAACCTCCTGTTCTTCGAACTGGATGACATCGTTCGGGAACTTGGACGGACTGGGCTTGTTGGCTCCCAACTCAGCTCGTCGCTGGTAAGCCTTTATTGACGAGACGGTGCTCGAACAATAGCGCGAACCGCCCATAATCATGTCGCAGACCTTTTGTTTTGAGCCGCCTTGGCCCTCGTTGTTTTGTCTGCCGGGATGGGCTTCGTTATCGAACCGCCTATCCCGTTTGTTATTCTGGTTACTCTCCGCGGGCTGGTTGTTTCCTTCTCTCGCATCGTCGAACTCCTCGAGCTGGAAATCATTAACCCTTATATTTCCCTTGAGTTCGCCCGCGGCAAGCTTTGCTGCGAATCTCATGCCGAGCACTCGACAGTTAGCCGTTGAATGTCCGGCCATTTTGTGTAACTCGCAATATGCGGACTCGTCGTATTGCGAGTACGTCCACATGTTTCCGCTACTACGGCCTAGAGTGCTACTTCCGCGACTTAGAGAGCCGTTTCCGCGGCCTGGGGCGCCATTGGTGCCACCTCGCCCTCTTCCTCGACCGTAGCCGGGCGAGTCCACCTCGTAATTATGGGCCCCTGTGAAGCCCCCCTCGTGCTGCACGAAGTCGGACTGCTTCTTTTTTACTGCAGCAGCCAGGGCTTCCTGCGAGCTCGGAATTCTGGCCTTCCCGTACTTCTGGCCAAGGACTCGAGTTTCATCCTCGCTTCTTGCGAACCCATTGGCGCGATGAAGCACGTCTTGAATCAATCAATCGATCACTCAATTTCACAACAGTAACACCTAAATCAATCGATCACTCAATTTCTGGCTTATACGAGCCTACGGTCGCGCACTCACCTTATCGAGAAAATTCGCGTACCGATGAACACACGCTCTCAAACACCAAATAATTCACCTAAAATAATACGTTGGTCACAAAAATATGATTAGCATACCATCAGAAAGATTTTAACTAGACCAATCTGAATATGAAATCGGTTTCCCTAAAACCGGTTTAAAACTTAGTGAACCGGTCCAATTTGCACACGGTTCAAAAGTAAAACAAACCCAAATCACAAACGGATGTCTAGCGATCACTAAGAACCGGTTGGATACAAATCCAATTGAAATAACAATTTTTATAATTTAAATTTAATTACANGTTCTTAGCATTTTGGCCATATATTGCCGTTTTGGGTCTGAATTAGACAGTTTACTAGATGAAATCCCGTTTATCATAATCTCAAAGGGACTTTGAGGCATCATCAAAGAAATGAGTAAACAAGTAATGGATGCTTCTCATTCCTTCCTTAGGAGGCTCTAGTTCCCATTTCTAGTCTCAGCACTCTATATTGCATGTTTTACTCCATAACAGTCCGTTCTTAGCATTATGGCCATATATTGCCGTTTTGGATCTGAATTAGACTGTTTACTAGATGAAATCCCGTTTATCAAATTCTCATAGGGACTTTGAGGCTTCTTCAAAGAAATAAGTAAACAAGTAATGGATGCATCTCATTCCTCCCTTATGAGGCTCTAGTTCCTATTTCTAGTCACTGCACTCTATATTTTCTGTTTTACTCAATAACAGTTCGTTCTTATCATTTTGGCCATATATTGCCGTTTTTGGTATGAATTAGACCGTTAACTAGACGAAATCCCGTTTATCAAATTCTCATAGGGACTTTGAGGCTTCTTCAAAGAAATGAGTAAACAAGTAATGGATGCTTCTCATTCCTCCTTTATGAGGCACTAGTTCCTATTTCTAGTCTCTGCACTCCATATTGCATTTTTTACTCCATAACTGTCCGTTCTTAACATTTTGGCCATATATTGCCGTTTTGGGTCTGAATTAGACCGTTTATTAGATGAAATCCCGTTTATCAAATTCTCATAGGGACTTTGAGACTTCTTCAAAGAAATGAGTAAACAAGAAATGGATGCATCTCATTCCTCCCTTAGGAGGCTCTAGTTCCCATTTCTAGTCTCAGCACTCCATATTGCATGTTTTACTCCATAAAAGTCTGTTCTTAGCATTTTGGCCATATATTGCCGTTTTGGGTATGAATTAGACCGTTTACTAGACGAAATCCCGTTTTTCAAATTCTCATAAGGACTTTGAGGCATCTTCAAAGAAATGAGTAAACAAGTAATGGATGCTTCTCATTCCTCCCTTATGAGGCTCTAGTTCCTATTTCTAGTCTATGTATTCCATATTGCTTGTTTTACTCAATAACAGTCCGTTCTTATCATTTTGGCCATATATTGCCATGTTGGGTCTGAATTAGACCATTTACTAGACGAAATCCTGTTTTTCAAATTCTCAAAGGAACTTTGAGGTTTCGTCAAAAAAATGAGTAAACAAGTAATGGATGCTTCTCACTCCTCCCTTAGGAGGCTCTAGTTCCCATTTCTAGTCTCAGCACTCCATATTGCATGTTTTACTCCGTAACAGTCCGTTCTTAGCATTTTGGCCATATATTGCCGTTTTGGGTATGAATTAGACAGTTTACTAGATGAAATCCCGTTTATCAAAATCTCATAGGGACTTTGAGGCATCTTCAAAGAAATGGGTAAACAAGTAATGGATGCTTCTCATTCCTCCCTTATAAGGCACTAGTTCCTATTTCTAGTCTCTGCACTCCATATTGCCTGTTTTACTTAATAACAGTGTTAAATAATCTCAACAATGTAGTCACAGAACAAATGAATACAGAGCTTACAAGGGACGTTACTACAGACGAGATTAAGAAAGCACTCTTCTCCATCGGAGCCTCACGCGCCCCTGTCCCAGACGGGTTTACTGCTGGATTTTACCAACACTACTGGAATATTGCTGGACCTGCCATCGTTAATGAAGTTTCACGATTCTTTAAAGACGGTTTCTTTAATGAAGAACTCAATCATACAAATCTTTGTTTGATTCCGAAACCAGACAACCCAAAAACGATGAAGGATTTTAGACCGATTGGCCTTTGCAACGTCATTTATAAAGTTATCTCCATGATCCTCGTTCAGCGATTGAAACAGATACTACCATCGACTGTATCGGACAACCAAGCAGCCTTCACTTCTGGAAGATTCATTACTGATAACGTTTTAATCGCGCACGAAGTGTTACATTCACTTAAGAGTCGCAAACGCTGTGCAACATCGTATATGGCAGTAAAAACATATATTAGTAAAGCTTATGACAGGATTGAATGAGACTTCTTGGAACAGGTTCTCCGAAAAAAGGTTTCAATGACAAATGGGTTAATTGGATCATGAAATGTGTTACGACAATATCCTTCTCTATTTTAATTAATGGGAGCCCATATGGAAGATTTAGTGCATCGCGTGGATTACGACAAGGTGATCCTCTGTCGCCTTATCTCTTCATCTTATGTTCAAATGTTCTTAGTGCTTTGATTACTAAAGCTGAGAGAGATAGGAGAATTCAAGGGATACGAATCAGTATTGGTGGACCATCAGTGTCACATTTATTATTCGCTGATGATTCTTTGTTCTTTCTGAAGTCAGACATGCGGAACAGCAATCAGTTATTAAAGATCTTTGATGACTACGCCAAAGCTTCTGGACAGTTGATTAATCTGGATAAATCAACAATCACATTTGGTGAAAAAGTCTTTCACCATACTAGAGAAAGTATCCAACAATTACTACAGATTCAGAATATTGGGGGTGGCGGAAAATACTTTGGTCTTCCTGAGCAGTTTGGCCGTAAAAAGAAGGAAATGTTTGCATATATTAAAGAAAACGTGCAGAAGAAAGTTATTGGTTGGAAAACAAGATTTCTATCTACTGCTGGAAAAGAAATACTCATCAAATCTGTTGGTTATGCAATGCCAGTGTATTCTATGAACTGCTTTCAGTTACCAATGGAACTCTGTTCGGAAATTGATGGTATGCTTTCTCGTTTTTGGAGAGGGTCTACTAAAAACACAAAGAAAATGGCTTGGGTTTCCTAGAAAAAGATGTCACACTCAAAAAGAAATGGTGGAATGGGATTCAGAGATCTACATAAGTTTAACCAAGCGTTACTAGCGAATCAAGCATGGAAACTACTCCGACGACCACAAAGTCTTCTATATCGTCTTCTCAAAGGACGTTATTTTAGACAAGGTAATCTCTTATCGGCAAAACCGGGTACACAACCATCCTACGGTTGGAGCTCTTTACGATTTGGCTGTGAATTATTAAGCAAAGGAATTCAACACCGAATAGGAAACGGAGAATGTACAAAATTATCTGTTGATGCTTGGCTCCCAACCTTACCGCCACGACCGCCTAATCTCAGGAACCCCTTGGACCCTGAGATTCGTGTTAAAGAATTGCTGGACCCGATTACAAAACAATGGAATGAAGACAAAATTCAGGAGATCATTGATCCTATGGACCACCATATCATCCGAAAAATTTTTCTTCCCCTACGACCGACGGAGGATGATTATATATGGGCCTATAATGCTGATGGAAACTACTCGGTTAAATCAGGTTATTGGGTAGCTTCGAACCTATGGGGAGACGAAGATGAACCCAAACCACCTCTAGCACTAAATCCAGACATAGCTTCGGGGATCTGGAAGCTAAGTATTATTCCAAAACTACAGCATTTCTTATGGAGAATAGCATCAAGAGCAATTGGTGTATCGGAAAGTTTAAGACGACACAACATTATGGTTAACCCATATTGCAATCGTTGTTGTACTGAAGAAGAAACAAGCAATCATCTATTCTTTACATGTGACTATGCGGCAATGACTTGGAGAATGATAGGATTACCAACCAATATACTATGCAATCCGACTACTCCAATAGAGGAAAAACCGCGGTACCTTTTATCCCTCTATTCTGATGATAAAATTGATAATCTTCAACGATCCTTACCATTCTGGATTATGTGGAGACTATGGAAAGCTCGTAATGATTTACTTTTTAACAAAGTGAATATTGAGATACGGGAAACAGTTAATCGGGCAGTTGCCGATACAAGGGAATGGCTATCAGTTATGCTGGAAGAAGTCAACGAAACATTTAGAAATCATCAACAACGATCAACTAGACCGGGGCAATGGAAAAAACCACCACATCATATGGTGAAATGCAATTACGATGCTTCACACCATCAAGGAAATACTAACTCTGGTTTAGGGTGGATTATCCGAAACTACAATGGAATTTTTCTCGATTGTGGGATGGAGAAATATCAGGGACGTATATCAGCAATGGAGGCGGAACTTACTTCCTTACTTTGGGCAATGCAAGCGACATGGGCTCTAGGATACAAACATGTGGAATTTGAAGGTGACAATCTTAATGTTTCCAATCTCTTAAATTATCAGGGGAACAGTCTCAGATTTCAACACTACATAGATGCAATCCAAGAATGGAGGTCAATGTTTCTAGAAGTTAAATTTACATTTCGACATCGAGAGGCAAATACTTGTGCTGATATGCTGGCAAAGAAAGCTATTCAATGTAATAATCAATGGTCTTTGTATCATAGTTGTCCTCAATTCCTACAAACATATGTAAACAACGATATGATTTTCGATAACTAATAAAGGTAATTTAGACGGAAAAATAAAAAAAACGGTCCATTCTTATCATTTTGGCCATTTATTACCGTGTTGGGTCTGAATTAGACCGTTTACTAGACTAAATCCCGTTTTTCAAATTCTCATAGGGACTTTGAGGTTTCTTCAATGAAATGAGTAAACAAGTAATGGATGCTTCTCATTATTTCTTCAGGAGGCTCTAGTTCCTATTATTAGTCTCAGCACTCCATATTGCATGTTTTACTCCATAACGGTCCGTTCTTAGCATTTTGGCCATATATTACCGTTTTGGGTCTGAATTAGACCGTTTATTAGATGAAATCCCGTTTATCAAATTCTCATAGGGACTTTGAGGCTTCTTCAAAGAAATGAGTAAACAAGTAATGGATGCTTCTTATTCCTCTCTTATGAGGCTCTAGTTCCTATTTCTAATCTCTGCGCTCCATATTGCCTGTTTTACTCAATAACGGTCCGTTCTTACCATTTTGGCCATATATTGCCATGTTGGGTCTGAATTAGATCGTTTACTAGATGAAATCGTGTTTTTTAAATTCTCATAAGGACTTTGAGGTTTCTTCAAAGAAATGAGTAAACAAGTAATGGATGCTTCTCATTCCTC
>PKML01057882.1:931845-1039029 GCA_002933935.1 Eutrema yunnanense | reverse complement strand
AAGGTCTTGGGTGAGGAGGATGAGGAAAGCAAGCTAAGGCTTGCTATGTTTATTGTTGTTTTGACCATCTTCTTGTTGCCATATGGCGTTATGAAGTTCAACATTCCGAGTAAGTTGTTGGACATTGCGAAAACGAATTTCCATGCGTATCTCTGGGGAAAACATTCCTTTGACATTCTGGTGTCGTCGGTAAAATCGTTTAAAAAACTTAGCAAGATTGAACTTAAAGGGTTTCCCATGGCATTGCATCTATGGATGCTGGCATCTGTGCCAGAATTAGAGGATTATGCTCGGTCCGATAATGAATCAGATCTTTTTCCGGTTTGTGCGAGGTACTTATCCACTTTTCTGCCTTCTTATGATCAAATCATGGATAAGAACAAAGAAGATCTTAAGGTAATCAGTGTTCTTAGTGATTCGAATGAAGAAGAAGATGATGGTGTTCTTATGCAACTGTTGAAGAGTGATTACGTATTCTCTGAGTTAGATTGGAAGAGAGGTTATGCACTTGTGGATAAGACGCCTAGGCTCGAGGATGAGGATGAGGGTGAGGATGAAGATGAGTATGAGGGTGAGGAGGGTGTGAGTGATGACCTGGACAGAAATGTGGGTGATGATCTGGACGGAAATGTGGGTGATGACCTCGAGCAGCAAGATTGGCTCGGCCAATTGGTTGGCGATATCTCACAGACTTCGGGGAGTCTCGTGATTTCTGCGAGTCAGGCTGAGCAGATGATTGAGAGGGGCTGCGAAGCCTATTTAGCGACGATAGTGATGCCATAGTTTGTTGGAGAGATGGTGCTGGGAGATATTCAAGTTGTCCGGGACTTGTGTTTCAGTCGTTGAAGGGATTACCACCGCCGCGGTCTGATCCTTTCACGACTCTTCAATTCAGTTCAGCATTGTTGCAATCTTTCTTGTTTGGTTCCGCATCTTTCACTTCGCTCTTTTCTTCTATCTCCTTATTCGTTTTGGTCATCGTCCATCTTCCTCTCCGTGTCGTTGGAAACAAAAACAGAGCGATTTTGATTTGAAGATTGTTATTCTCTTCCTTACACAGTTGAATCTCTCTTTATTCGGTTACTCTATCTGTTTATGTTATTTGTAAGTTTTCATGTTTTGGGTTATAATAGGTTTGGAGAGTGTGTTTAAAAGGAAAATTTTATAAGCTACAAGAAAACATGAGACCCATCCACATGAGACCCATCCACCGTATCCTGAGAAAGAACCTTCTGCAACTGAATCCTAATCACAACAAACAAAAAGACTCAATTTCCAAAATCCGAATTAGAAAATTTCAACTGAATCCTAATCACAACTGAATCCTAATCACCTTTTTCGGTGAGAACAAAAAAGGTGGGATTTTTTTTTGTTCTTTTTTTCTCGTACCATACAAGAGACATCATATCAAAATTTCGTGAAATTCAATTGACAGACAGAGGACAAAACCACAAATCTATTACGGGATGTGTCCATTCTACGGCGTCGGAGCCGCCGCCGTTTTGCCCATGTCGGAGTCGTCGAATCTTAATCGGTGAATTCTCAGTCGGTGTTACGGAAGCCTCTCGTCGATTGCTAGAGCAACCTCCATTACCAACCATTGAAACATAAGTGATTCGATCCATGGAGAGAATGATGCATGGAGAAAGAGATAAGGGATCCTTCAAACCAAAAAAAAAAGAGATAAGGAATCCAGAGAGAACGAAGGAGAAGAACTGAAGAAGTAAAAGTAGTTTTGTTTTTTATTTATTTCTTGAAATTATTAGTTGAATAAAAGGTAAAGAAAGGTTAATGATTTTTAAGAGTATATAAGATAATAAGAAATTATCCGCTGGTTTGACGTTTATAGCATGCTATAATAAAGAAAAGCTTGCTATAAACACTTTGGCGATTTTTCATGCGTTTAAACGTTTTCGACGCATTAGTAAATGAAATGTTAACAAAACACACACACGAAAACGTATCCCATCCTACACTCAATTCAAGGACCCATGGTCATGCACTCACCTTGGATTGAAGGAAAAATGAAGTTTTGAGATGAAGAACACGAAGAACAGCCTTTACCCAGCCTCTGATTTCGATCCAACAGCCTCTACCAAGCCTCACAAACAACCACACAAGCTATTGGATGAAGATCCGTGAAGGAATCAACAATAACTCCTCGAATATACCAAAATATCGTCGATGAAGATGATAACAAACTAATCCAAGTACTCCTGAAACACCCCATTCATCAACCTCATGAATGCAGCTGGCGCATTCGTCAAACCAAATGGCATCACCACAAACTCGAAATGCCCATACCTCGTCCTAAAAGCCGTCTTCCTCACATCGGCCTCATCTATAGGAATCTGATGGTAACCTGAAGCCAAATCGATCTTAGAGAACCAAGTAGCCCCTCGCAACTAATCAAGCAACTCATCAATCCGCGGCAAGGGATACATGTTCTTCACCGTGACTCGGTTAAGCCCCCGGTAATCGATACACATCCGAAAGCTACCATCCTTCTTCTTCACGAACAACATTGGTGCTCCCCACGGTGAACTACTTGGACGAATAAAACCCTTACCTATCAAATCATCCAGTTATTTCTTCAGCTGTGCCATCTTTGCTAGAGCCATACGATAATTTTCGACGCATTAGTAAACACCCCATTCATCAACCTCATGAATGCAGCTGGCGCATTCGTCAAACCAAATGGCATCACCACAAACTCGAAATGCCCATACCTCGTCCTAAAAGCCGTCTTCCTCACATCGGCCTCATCTATAGGAATCTGATGGTAACCTGAAGCCAAATCGATCTTAGAGAACCAAGTAGCCCCTGGCAACTAATCCAGCAACTCATGAATCCGCGGCAAGGGATACATGTTCTTCACCGTGACGCGGCAAAACCCATTGGGACAAAAGCTAAGCCGAAGGAAAAGAGTGCAAAGGATCACACCTCTCGTTGCTAATCCCTAGCAAGCTTGTATCACAACCAACGCGGTTGGACAAGCGGTTAAGCTAGAGTTGCCGTGAGCCTCATTTAGCATAGTGCTAATGGTTTTCTCCAAGCTTCTTGCCTTAGCTCTTGTAAGTGGTCCAACGGGCAACTCCATAGCTTTCGGAACCTCTAGATCCTCCTTTGCTCCTTTTAGCTCAGGTTCAAGCTCCGGTTCGAGCTCTGGTTCAAGCTGCGTCTCCATGGTCATATCAGCTTGTATGAAGTTCGGCCATCTTAGTCGTACTTGTCTGAGTTAGGGGATTTTGGAGATAATCGAACTCGGATTTTGTAGAAATATAAGCTTCGATTTGGGTTGAAGGTGCTTCGATTTGGAAGTGAAAATCTCAAAAAAAATTCTTCGATTCGAGAAGTCAAAAAGTGTTGTTTGAGAAGTCAAAAAATTTAAAATATCGGGTAACCAAAGCTGAGTCGCTCTGGTTATAGCACTGTAATAAAAAAAACAGATTTAAAAATGAACATATGAAGTGTAAAGGAACAATGCTCAATCAAGTAAAAAAATCGAAGCAACATATGAATGAATAAGTTATAATTCTTAAGAACAATGTGAAAACAAAGAAGTGTAAAGGAACGGTTTTACCGGAATCATCTCCATACCCGATCGGGTACCCGATCATCTCTTTGAGACTTTTCTCAACACCAACATCTATATGGCTATCAGATTGCTGAGACAATAATGACCAATCCAACAAGAGCTGATGAGGATGACGTGCTGAGCTCGGTTTTTGTCGACACTATCAATATTAATACAATTTATAGTGGAATTGAATATGTGGCGTTTGAGTTTTTCTGAAAGGTACAAGGAGGAAAATGGGAATTGGTCAGAGCATCATGAAAATTTCTTTATCGCTAGTGACTACATACCCACTTGGCACACGTGGTCTCTTTTGATCTTCGAATAAACAATTTGATGTGACCAAACCTTGTGAAGTTTCAAGGTGCAAAGGTAAGCCTTCAGTGGGAAGGTCGCCTTCTAGCGAGTCACAATCGCCTTCTAGCGAGTCACAATGCTTCGACACTCCTCATTGTACTTGTCAATACCCATCTCAAGCACCACCAAAAATGCTGCAAAGGTAAGCCTTCAGCGGGAAGGTCGCCTTCTAGCGAGTCACAATGCTTCGACACTCTTCATTGTACTTGTCAATACCCATCTCAAGCACCACCAAAAATGGGAAGGTTTGTTTTGCCACTAAAAATGCTGATCCTTGCTTAATTAATCATTCGAATACTTGTTGGTACTTAATCCTTTTCTGTATCTTGTATGGCAGATAACTATAAGGTGCGTTGAAAAGCTGCCTGCTGTGACTCTGGTTAACATGATCGCGTTCTTGTATTCTACGTGAACGCGTTCGAGATATAAGAACGCATTCTTGTATTCCTACGTGAACGCGTTCTAGATATAAAAACGCGTTCTTGTATTCCTACGTGAACGCGTTCTAGATATAAGAACGCGATACATACGTGAACGCGTTCTAGATATAAGAAATAAGATGCAAGACCATAAAAATCATTACTTAAACAAGGGGAATAGCCTCCTCCCTTTGTTGTCTTTTAAATATGTGTATCCAATGTTTGATTCAAAGTAAGGAAATATAATTTTGAATCAACAACAATAACCAATGTAAATGAAATGAAATGAAATGTATTGAAAGGATCAACAATAACCATATTCAATGTATTATTCGAACATTTAGTATTTCCATTATTTTAACTAGCACCAATATGAAAAGTCTATTGATAAAGATGGAGAGAACAAAAGCAAGCATGATGATAATGATGATGCTTCTTATCAAATTTTCAGATTTTGCAAGCCATCATTCACTTTCGCTTAGGACTTCTAGGATAAGGACTAGGACTGTTGTGGAGCATCCATTGGATTCCCTGCAACAAGATTCACCAGCATCTCCTGCAACAAGATTTACAAACACACCCTTATTTAACTTGTTTCTATTTCCAATTTAGTTAAGCTCTATAGACATTATGCGTGTCATCTTTTACCTGTGGAACGGCCTCTGCTGTAGATGCTGATGCTACATACTCAGCTGCCTCTGTTGATGCTTCGGCTGCTTCCTTCATTTTTTTCTCCTCCTCCAACATTTCCCTACATTTGAGATTGAATCAACCGATGAGTAAGAGGAGACTGAATCAAACAAATTGTTTATTCAGAGATTAAAAGAGACCACCTCTGCCAAATGGGTATGTAGTCATTAGAGATAGAGAAATTTTCATGATGCACTGACCAATTCCCATTTTCCTCCCTGTACCTTTCAGAAAAACTCAAACGCCAAATATTCAAGTCCGCTATAAAGTTCTCCACCATGATGGAAGAAGTGCAAATTGTTCCATATCCCTGAAAATTGAAAATACAAATTAATATTGATAGTTGTAAAATCATAACGCTAATTAGTTCTAATTCTTACCTCAGTGTTGACAAAAACCGAGCTCAGCATGTCACCCTCATCAGCTCTTGTTGGATCGGTCATTATTGTCCTTGCAATCTGATAGTTAGGTAGATGGTTGTGTTGATACTTTGCCAGCAAGTTTTCAAACTGAATCATGAGAGCTTCAGACTGCATAATTCCAAAACAAATTTTAGAAATGATTCCTAGCACTAAACGTTTGTTCATTCCTTAGCAAGCTTCAGACTGCATTTCCAAAACTAAATCATTGCTGAGCACTTAACGTTCTGTCTTATTGGTACCTTAGCATTGGTGGGATCATTACGACGCATACCATTTAGACCGCACTCGGACAAAATGTATGCACCGGGAGTAACTTCATGGTCAAGAGAAGAATCTGCAGTGTTCTTGATGTAGTACATAGAGTGACACTGGATGTCAGCGACAATCAAATGGTACATAGCACATGGGTAGGATTTCCAAAGCCCCTCTGCGAAAACTTTTGGGTGTACGGAGGCCTATACAGTATAGGATACAAAAAACAAACAATCAGTTCTTTTTTTTGGCAACTTGTATATTAATAAAAACAAAACTGTAAGATAATGCAGCAGATTTTTATGAGCCAAAAACATAAGCTCATTCGTTTCTTCTAAAGGAAACACCAAACCTGTCCCAAAAGACTAGAACAAGAACTTCTAAAACAAAGCTCTAATCCTTACAAACACCTGCAACGTCAACCATACAACCAAATTTCCAACAAATTAACAGAAGCACATATTTGTACTCGGAAACTTCAACTAATGAAGCTACTAAATCTGTCTCCAAAAATCTTGAGCCTTTTTCTGCACTTATTTGTTTCTACCAAAGAAACCTCTACGCCTAACATCCAAAGTTACTAGAACAAGAAAATGTACACACAGTTCTCTACATACAAACAATCGATCTAAGACAAGGAAAAAAAACCTTAACAATTTTGAAGAAAGAAAAAATATATACGTTTGTAAAGTCAGAACAAAGACGTTCTATCCCTGAAGTCCGCGATAGAGCATATGGATGAACCATAAAAGCAATCCGACCATTTTTAGAACAACATAAAGAATAACATCCTGTAACCTCGTTTCTTCCACCGTAAACCTGTTGGTTTTCATCCCAAGAAGCAGCAGACCTCACACAACGGTGATCATCATCACTGTTATGCAAGAGCATAAGAGGGTTACAGCGGCTCACCCTCCAGCTAAATGCAGCAGTACCCATTTTTTAGAGAAAGTGAAAACCGAATGAGAAAGAAAGAAACTGGGGAGAAATGGGTCACAATGTTTCTTATACTTTTATTAGCATGTTTTTGTTATACTTCAAAGGAAAAGAAAGAGGAGGAGAGAACTTGGAGGAGGAGGAGAGAACGAAAGGACTTGGAGGAGGAGGAGGAGGGAGAACTCAAGACGTCGGAGGTGAGAGGCCGTCGGAGGAGGAGGAGAGAACATTGTAGTTGTGTTTTTGCTCAGGAATTTCAGGAAAATAAAGAAGGAGGAAATGAGATTCTGAGAGAGGAAGATAAAGAGATTTTCAAGAGGATCTCGAAGAACTGAGAAGGCGAAGTGACTAAGAGAGAGAGAGAGTTATGTAACCACGTCGGAGATGAGAGGCCGTCGGAGGAGGAGGAGAGAACTCGAGAGAAGAGAAGAACTAGGGTTCAAATTTTTGTTTTCCTTTCGAATGAAACGAGAGAGAGAGAGAGATGTTTATTTTCTTCAAGATTTGTATTTTCTTCAAGATTTGTCATGATGGTGACTTCGTTCGATTACGTAAGGTGCGTAATCCCTTAATCCCTTTAATGGACTGATTTGATTGATGTTTACAATACTTTTATTTTTTTATCTTTAAATGTTTATATATGTAACTTATATTTTTTTATCTTTAAATGTTTATGATGAGTCTAGATCGGTTGCTGGCAATTTTTCAACTTCAATAAATTCACTAGAGATTGGTTTGGGGTTTAGAGGACTTAATTAGGTGACTCTTATGGATTTGTTGCTGGATTAGTGAAAGGGTTGCCAGTTCAAGGTCTGACCTATCATGTTGAGTTATTCAATAAAGAGTAAAGCAAAAATAATTGTAGGGGCATTACATGCTGAGATTCGAATCTTTTAGTTTTTTCTTGCGGTTTGGAGATGACAGATATCGAATCAACTAAAACAGTGAAGCACAGTGGAATGTAAAGACAATCTTGGTGAGAAATTGAACTTTTGAACTATGTTTTTGTTAAAATCGTCATGTAGATATATTTTAATGAACTTATGAAATTCATCTAGATATGTTTTAATGAAAATGAATATGGTAAACATCGTGGATGCCATGATTTGTAGTTAAAAAAACGTATACAATAGACATAAATATCTAAGAAAATGTATATGTGATGTTGAAATAAGAAAATGTTGCAATTTTATATAGAATGCAATTTTATATCTTTTTATGTTGAATAGAATGACACATACTTACTTTGATTCACTTATCTAATTTTTGCGAAATTTTTGTTTGTGTTAACTTCAAAACCTTACATATAGTAAACATTGTATATGTCATGGTTTATAGTTAAAAAATAGTATACAACAAACATAAATATCTAAGAAAATGTATATGTGATGTTAAATAAGAAATTGTCATTATTTATATATGTGATGTTGAATAGAATAACACATGCTTACTTTGATTCATTTATCCAATTTTCGTAAAATTTGTTTTTTGTTTTACATATAGTAAGCATCGCATATGTCATGGTTTATAGTTTAAAACATATAAATATTTTTTGATACTATATAAATGAATCAAAGTATATAGAATAGAATGACACGTATTTCAAACGAACATATATTTTTGAGAAAATGGATACGCAATATTAAAAGAAAATACGTTCTATATAAAATGCAAATGCATTCTATTATACATATTGCTATTATATTATGAATAGAATGACACATACTTACTTTGATGCACTTATCTATTTTTGCGTAATTAATTTTTATTTTTAACTTCAAAACAAGATATCATGGTTTAAATAAAAAAAATATATACAAGTTTTTCAAAATAAATATAAATAAAATTTACAATGAGAAAATATAAAATAAAATAATATATTACATGTTAGGACGTTTCTTTTGTGTCGCTTCCACAAATGAAAACTGATAATAACCAATGCTATTATTACCACGTCTCCTCCGATGATTAATAGGATAATTCCCAAAGAGCTTAGACTATCTTTTCTCTCTCCTCCTCTTAAAAAATAAAAACAACAAGAATAATTTTACTAAAATATATATTCAATAGGTTAACTAGCAAAAAAATATGTTTTATAACAGTCTAGAGACACATAGTACTGAAAATTTTGTATACAATTTTTAACTATAAACCATGGCATATGCTATATTTACCATATGTAAGGTTTTAACATTAAAACAAAAAAAATTCTCAAAAATTGGATAACTGAAATAAAGTAAGCATGTGTCATTCTATTCAACATAGCAAATTTAAAGTTTTTTATTTCACATCACATATTCATTTTCTTAGATATTTATGTTTGTTGTATACTATTTTCTTAACTATAAATGATGGCATATGCGATGTTTACCATCTGTAAGGTTTTGAAGTTAAAACAAAAAAAAAAATCGCGAAAAATGGATAAGTGAATCAAAGTAAGTATGTATCATTCTATCCAACATAGAAATATATATAATTGCATTCTATATAAAAACAACATTTTCTTATTTTAACATCATATATACAATTTCTTAGATGTTTATGTATGTTGTATACGTTTTTTTAAGTACAAACCATGACATCCGCAATGTTTTTAACTACAAACCATGACAACCTTTGAAGTTTAAACAAAAACAATTTTCGCGATAGTATGATAAATGAATCAAACTAAACATGTGTCATTTTATTCAATATATAGAATATAATGCGATTGTATTCTATATAGAATGACATTTTTTTTATTTTAGCATCACATATATATCTTTAGATATTGATGCCCATTTACAAAAAATAATAATTCATGTCATATGCACAAAAAAATCTATGTATTTTTCAAGTAACTCGAATTTGAAACATTGTTTTTGAGACGTGAGATAAGGCTAATGAATAATTTCAAGTTATTATTGATAGAAAACAATCATATTGCATAACAACCATGTTCACTATGTTATCTTGCTAATGTTACCAAGTACAAAAGTTAAAAGAAGAAAAAAAATAACACAAGTTGAAACATAAAATGATTTTCTAAAACTATTAGATACTAAGAATGTGACCGGGGTCACAAACTCCTCGAGTTTTTCCCACACTTGTAATGCAGCAACACGGTCTTGATGCCGCTTGTTCTTGATAGTCTAGATGACGATCATTTTTATTAAGACATATCTAGATGAATTTCATAGGTTCATTAAGATATATCTAGATGACGATTTTAGCATAAACATAGTTTAGAAGTTCAATTTCTTACAGAGATAGTCTATATGTGTGTGAACCAAATGGGTGGAAATGATCCGGTTAAAGACAAGAAAAGACTATTGTAAAACGACGCCGGTTACAGATATTCATTTTCAAACCCTAACTCGGAATCTCTCTCTCGATCTCGAATATCTCTCTCTCGATCTCGAATCTCGAATATCTCTCTCTTTCTCAAATATCGAATATCTCTTTCTCGATCTCGAATCTCTTTCTCTCAATCTCGAATCTCTCTTTTCCTTTCTGTTGTTCAATGGCTTCTTCCTCCAATCATGATCTCCGCCATAATTTGGCAAAACTCATTTTATGTTCTCACCTCACCTCCATGCAGGGCGAAAAAGTTTTATTAGTTTTCCATAATGAAGGAGTCACAAATGAATATATGAATTTGATTTCAAAACTGAGTGAGAATGTATTGATTCAAGAGTTTTTTCACAACCAAACTCATTTCAAAGATTACAATTCTACAGCCAGGACTTATGCAAAGAAGTCCAACGCCAGAGTTGGCAATAAAACCGACATTACATGTAAAACAACTCTTATCTATGTTTCTGATTTTTTTATTAAGTTTATTTGTTTACAGTTTTTCTTTTCTTACCCTATTTTATGATATTGTGTATATATCCATTTTTGCAATAATGATTTTAGAAAATTCAGTTAAAATTCTCTCTACCAATTAAGTAAATGCTCTTTTTTTTTCCAGGTTCAGGTTTATTACGGATCAAATAACATTGCAATATTTTGGGACCATGAGAATTGTCCTATACCGGAGGATTTCCCAGAAGAAGAGATCCCTAATATTGGAACCAACATCGAGAAAGCCCTGGGAAATTTGAATTATCATGGAACAATTGAATTTTTTTGCTATTTGCAATACATATCATCTCAACCTTTTGAAGTATAATGACCATAATCTACATAACAAGTTGTTGGCGCAAATGATCAAATTCACCCACGTGAAAAAATTAAAAGGTAACTTTAATCATCATTTGTATTTTTAAATTGATTGATGTGTATATTACATTTACACCTCTTGATTATTCGCTTTTAATTTTGCAACTGTTTTTCAGGAGAAGATACATATACTGCCGACAATGAAGTAATCTTAACGATGAATTAGCCCACTAGAAAATTACAAACCCAAACTTATTAATAAAACTACATAAAATTTGAAATGCAGCAAATAATTATTTCGATGTTGTAAGTTGTAACAATGGATATCAAAAAAAAAGTTGTAACAATGGTTTTACCTTTTTATCTGCGTAATTTCTATTCTATTTGATTAGTTTATACTATTTTAGTTTACTAATTTTTTTTCTTAATTGACAAAATTAAACAAAGTCTGATTTCTTCTATACAAAACGTATGAAACAAAAAAAAATATAGAAAAAATTAACAATTTTTTTTATGTTTTATATAGTTTTTACAAATTAACAAAATATATGATAAATTTAAACTCTAGTCATAAAAAATCTATTCCAAATAACCATAAATCATATATTACGTTATACAATGTACAACAAAACTCGAAATCCAAAAGTAGTATATTTTTTTGAAAAATTATGTATAATGAAATGAAATAATCTTCTTTGTAGAATAGATTGGCACATGTCTAAACAAAAATATAACAACAAATACTTACTTTGATTCATTTCTCTATTATTGAGAAATTTGTATATGTTTTGTTTTAAAAATTTAAATCATGATATATGCAATGTTTAACATATGTCATGAGTTGTTGAAGTTAAAAGCAAAAACAAAGTTCGACAAGATTAGATAAATACATTAACTTAAGCATGTGTCATTCTATTCAACATATCAATATATAAAATATAATGGGATTATATTCTATATAGAACGTCATTTTCTTACTTTAACATTACATATTCATTTTTTTAGTATCTTCTATATGGAATAGAATTACACATGTGAAATAAACAAAAAAAAAAAATATTTGCTTTGATTCATTTATCTATTGAGAAAATAGTATATATATTTTTTTATTTTAAACCATGATATATGCTAATGTTAGCATGTATCTTGTTTTGAAGTTAAAAATAAAAACAAATTACGCAAAAATGGATAAGTGCATTAAAGTAAACATATCTCATTCTATTCATAATAGTAATATATAACATTTTCTTATTTTAATATATTTTATTATTTTAACACATACTTCAAACGAACATATATTTTCGAGAAAATGGATGTGCAATGTTAAAATAAGAAAATACGTTCTATATAGAACGAAAATGCATTATATTCTATATATTGCTATTATGAATAGAATGACACATATTTACATTGATGCACTTATCCATTTTTGTGTAATTAGATTTTATTTTTAACTTCAAAACAAGATACATGATAACCTTAGCATATATCATGGTTTACATTAATATATATGTGATATTTTTTGTTTACTCCACATGTGTCATTCTATTTCATATAGATGATACTATGAAAATGAATATGTAATGCTAAAGTAAGAAAATGATGTTCTATATAGAATATAATCTCATTATATTTTATATATTGATATGTTGAATAGAATGACACATGCTTAAGTTGATACATTTATCTAATCTTGTCGAAATTTGCTTTTGCTTTTAACTTCAACTCATGACATATGCTAAAAATTGCATATATCATGGTTTAAAATTAAAACACCAAACATATACAAATTTCTCAATAATAGATAAATGAATCAAAGTAAGTATTTGTTGTTTTTATTTTTGGTTAGACATGTGTCAATCTATTCTACATAGAAGATTATTTCATTTCATTCTATGTACTATTCCAAAAAATATACTACTTTTGTATTTCGAGTTTTGTTGTAGGTTGTATAATGTAATATATGATTTATGGTTATTTGGAGTAGATTTTTTATGGCTAGAGTTTAAATTTATCATTTTTTAATTTTTTAAAACTATATAAAACATACAATAATTTGTTAATTTTTTCTATATATTTTTTTGTTTCATACGTTTTGTATAGAAGAAAGTAGACTTTGTTTAATTTTATCAGTTACGAAATAAAACTAGTAAAAAAAATAGTATAAACTAATCAAAATCAAATAGAATAGAAATTACGCAGATAAAAAGGTAAAACCATTGTTACAACTTTTTTTTGACATCCATTGTTACAACTTACAATATCAAAGTTTGAGTTTGCAATGCATTTCAAAATTTATGTAGCTGTATTAATAAGTTTGAGTTTGCAATTTGCTAGTGGGCTTTGGTGGTTAAAGAGTTTATCGCATGATAATCATTTTCTCTATAGAGTATAATCGCAAATTATTGTAGAAAAGAAAAAGAATTATGGATTTGGAAGAAAAGAAAGCCAAAAACTAGGCATTTAATTACTTGATTGGCTGGTGAGCTCTAAAGAACTCTCGTTTTTTTTTGCATATTTTGCCTGCAAGATTTTCTATCAAACCCAACTTCAGTCGGAAGTCATGTGAAAGCTTTGTTGAAAAAGTTAAAAAGATGATACTGGAAAAAGTCAAGAACACAATTGTACTTCTGTCGATTGATAAGTAAAATTGAAGAACACGGTGATCTCTTTTTCTTTGTTTGGTTTTAAGTAATCTGATCATTTGTTTGGTTTATGTATCTATCGCTTTGATTGTTTTGTTGATGAATAATGATATAGATTCGTTTAGGCCACACTGATCAATATGAGTTTTGTTGGCTGCCTCTCTTCAGTTGCTTATATATCCTTGTAAATCTCACCATTTTCTTGTATAGGGAGAAGACCAAGCTCGAGCGCGAGAAATTCAAAGAAAAGATCAAGGAGTTGGAGGTAGCGTTTATAAATTTAATAAATATGAAATTGGAAGAGAAGTGCAATGAGTTAGGATTAGAGGAGTTCAAACGCATGTGTGAGGACAATCTCAGGATGCTTGTACTCAGCGAACTATGCATGGGCAACAGATTAGTATTTTTAATGTACTTGTTTTTGTATATTTTTGTATAGTGTATATTGGCTAAAACATTCCCCAAACATTGGTTAAATAGGAAATTTTTGTTGTGTGCCAAAACAAGTAATTAGGAATCTTTTGTATTGAATTGATTTGAATCATCGTTTAATTTTTGATCGTTTTAGTTAGTATTCATTGTGCTAATTCTTCTATTCCATGTGCACTACCATTCATTTTCAATTTTGTCTTTATTAGTATGATGGTATTGGATGGGCTCCAAAGGAATACAATCCTGTTAAGAAGCATGTACATGACGTTGTTGAATAGTATTCAACTCATTACAACAACAAAAAAAAACGGACCGGCTGGGAATTTGTCATTTGTGCTCTCTCCATCTTCACTTTCTAATTTTTTTTATCGATGGCTCACGAGCATTGATTTTGGTTTTCCGTGGATAGCGGTACCGTGATCATGTGATGATTCGGATTTAGGTTATTTATGTGTTTAACCAAAGTAATAATTAAGACATTTCATGCCTCCTACTAGGGGTGGGCATAAATAACCGGAACCGAAGAACCGAACTTAAAAAACTGGTATCGGTTCGGATCCAGTTCAATGGAATATACCCATTGGTTCCTAAACTTGAGATCCAATATGTAATGGTTCGGTTTCGGTTTTTACCCAAAACCGAAAAAGGAACCGAATGGAACCGACCTATATTTAAGCTCAAAAATGTATATATGTGTTAATTCAGAAAAAGATGTATATATGTGTTTGTGTGTGTGTATAATGATAATTATAACTAGGATGTAGTCAAGTTTTAATTATGTCTATGAAAAACAATTAATGTTTTTTTTTTGTTAGTTTGTTTTCTAATGGAAGTAGGTATATTGAATACTAATGACTGTAAATTGATACTAATGTTTCAATTTTGTATATTGTTGACGAGCCAGGTTCAAGTAATAATTTTGTAGGTCACAAAGTGTAATCATTAATAATAATTATTCATATCATATTTTATGCAATAATATGTTTTATAAGGTTATTAATCAAAAAAAAACAAATTATCGTTCATTTTTTATTATTAAGAAAATTCTTTACTTCAATATGAATCGGTAGTATAAGTTCCAAAAAAAATCATACAACATATATGATAATAACAGAAATTTCACCAAAGATAATATCCTAGTCTTAGAGAATAAGTTGTTGAGATTGTAAATGAGTGTACATAAGGCAGAGAGCCTGAGATGAATAGATGGTTTCTCTTTGTTCAAACTAAACTTGGAAATTCGAATAACAAAGCTTCCTTATACAAAACCATTGTCTTTTTGCAGTTTCCTCTCGTTTCTAGCTTACTTAATCACAAGATTAGTCTTCTTCCTTATACAAAACCACCATTACAATCTACCATATGAAGCAGTAACACTAACAAAATAACAACACACATGATTCAACTACAAATAACATAGAGCATGATATCAAATGTGCTCAGTCGATGAAGGAGTGGCTGCGAGAGAATCCAAGAGAGAATTCACTTGTAGAAAAGGACATAGATAGATAAACCACGGAAAGCAAAGGAGTGGTGTAAGAGAGTTGTATAACTCCATATAAAGAAGTTGCCCCAACAACATGCTGTGCCGGAACCAAATGAACCAAAAAGAAAAAGTAAGAGAGACTGGTAAATAAGAAACGTATTGATGATACAACAATCTAACAAGAATTCATTGATAAGATTACTTCTTGTCGGCAGTGTATGTATCTTCTCCTGAAAAACAGTTGCAAAGTTAAAAGCGTAAAATCTAGAGGTGTAAATGTAATTAATACACACATCAATCAATTTACAAATACAAATGATGATTTAAGTTACTTTTTTAATTTTTTCATATGGGTAAATTTGATCATTTGTGCCAACAACTTGTTATGTAGATCATGATCATTATACTTCAAAAGGTTGAGATGATATGTATTGCTATTAGCAAAAAAACTCAATTGTTCCATGATAATTCAAATCTCTCAGGGCTTTCTCGATGTTGGTTCCAATATTAGGGATCTCTTCTTCTAGGAAGTCCTCCAGTATAAGACAATTATCGTTGTCCTAAAATATTCCAATGTTATTTGATCTGTAATCAACCTGAACATGAAAAAAGAGCATTTACTTAATCGGTATAGGGAATTTTAACTAAATTTCCTAAAATCATTATTGCAAGAAATGGATGCATACATCATTTTCTGTTTCCATGTAAGGAGAATTCAAAACTCTATAAACTTGTGTCCCCAAATCAGAATCTAAGAAGACAAAATCATAAAACATGGTAAGAAAATTAAAACATAAACCGTAAACAAATAAACTTAATAAAAAATCAGAAACATAGATAAGGGTTGTTTTGCATGTAATGCCGGTTTTATTGCTAACTTTGGCGTTGGACTTCTTTGCATAAGCCCTGGCTGTAGATTTGCAATCTTTGAAATGAGTTTGTTTGTTAAAAAACTTATGAGTCAATACCTTCTCACTCAGTTCTGAAATCAAATTCATATGCTCATTTGTGACTCCTTCATTATGGAAAACTACATAATCTTTCTCACCCTGCTTGGAGGTGAGGTGAGAACATAACATAAGATTTGCCAGATTATGACTGAGATCATGATTGGAGGAAGAAGCCATTGAACAACGGAAAAGAAAAGATAGATTCGAGATTGAGAAAAAGAGATTCAAGATCGAGAGAGAGATATTTGATATTCGAGAGAGAGAGAAAATCGAGATTTGAGATCGAGAGAGAGATTTCGGGTTAGGGCCGGCCCTGAGATTTAAAAATTTAGAAACAAGGAAAAATTTGAATTTTTGCACAAAATTTGAATATGATATTTTGATCAATCTTCACAATTTTCTAAACCATCTAAGCCAATAATATTGAAAATTGGCCCTCCAAAATTTTATAAACTCAAGAGCTCCAAACACATGTTTGATGAGCTTGTATTCATGACCGGCTTAGCTAGTATCCTCAAATTAGAAACTGACACAAGATCATAAAATAGGTAAGAAAATAAAAATTGTAAATAAATAGCACCCAAAAACGATAATATATTAGCCTATAGTATCACATATTTACATAACCAAGTCATGTAAACGAGAGTAGCCTTAAAAATTATAGTCTTGAATAAGTCTTAACCATAAGGCATTACCCTGCAAAGATAAAGTAGCAGTATAGTCTTGGAAGCCAACACTAATACATAAACTCTAAGACGTATTTCCGTAAAAGAGTTTATCATAAAGGAAAGCTTTATATGGTGCTTGTGTTAGTCTCAGATTTGCTTGTATGTTGTGAGTTATGAGAATCCGAAAATCCGACCTCCTCGCCTCAGCAACGGCGCAACGAAAATCGATATCTCATGTTATTAAGAGCACAATTGTTGGTTCTTTGTATTTAAGTAGGTAACCATTCATCCATTCCTTCATTGCTAAGATTCATTGCTAAGATTATTTCTTTGTCGGCAGTGTCTATATTTATTCTGAAAAACAGTTGCAAAGTTAAAAGGGTAAAATCAAAAGGTGTAAATGTAATACATACATCAATCAACTTAAAAATACAAATGATGATTAAAGTTATATATTTGCTATGTTGAATATAATGACACATGTTTACTTTGATTCACTTATCCAATTTTTGCGATTTTTTTTTGTTTTAATTTTAAAACCTTACATATGGTAAATATCGTATATGCCATGGTTTATAGTTAAAAAATGTATACAAAAATTTTAATATTATATAAATGTATCAAATTATATAGAATAGAATGACACATACTTAAAACGAACATATATTTTTGAAAAAATGGATGCGAAATGTTAAAATAAAAAAATACGTTCTATATAGAACGCAAATGCATTATATTCTATATATTGCTATTATAGATACAATTGCACATGTTTATTTTGATGCACTTATCCATTTTTTCTTAATTGGTTTATTTTCAACTTCAAAACAAGATATATGTTAACCATAGCATATATCATGTTTTAATTTTAAAAAAATATATATACAAGTTTTTCAATAGGTAAATGAATCAAAGCAAGAATGTGACATTTTTTTTGTTTCTTCCACATGTGTCATTCTATTACATATAGAAGATACTAAGAGAATGAATATGTAATGTTAAAGTAAGAAAATGACGTTCGATATAGAATATAATCACATTATATTTTATATATATATATGTTGAAATTTGAATAGAATAACACATGCTTAATTTGATGCATTTATCTAATCTTGTGGAAATTTGTGATTCCTTTAACAAATGACACATGCTTAATTTGGGCTAGTGGGCTAATTCACCGAATATATTCATATTCATTGGCCCGTTAGAGTTTTTAATTTTTGTTTATTTTTCATATAAACAAAAAAAAACATAAACGATGTTCGTCTTTGGCGTCGTTGTTGTGGCGGTTGAAAGCTGAACTCTTTTTCTCCGATTCTAGCTGAATCAAGGTTTGATCACAGATTCTAGATTTGTATTTGCATACTTTTTGTGTTCATTTAGATTGGGTAACTTGGGGAGAATCTGTGATCGTTGTATCCAAATCTGATCTGGGCTTCTCTGAATCGAATCTAATTCACACTTACTTGAAGGGTCAATTTGAGGATGGTATCTTTAGGGTTCCTCGATCTCACTGTTTGTAGAATTATTGAAATCTTCTTGTTTTTGATATAAAAAGCGGAGAGATGGGAGCATTCATGTCGAGGTTTTGGTTCATGATGTTTCCTGCAAAAGAGTACAAGATTGTTGTTGTTGGTTTGGATAATGCTGGTAAAACCACGACGCTTTACAAACTCCACTTGGGTGAAGTTGTCACCACTCATCCCACTGTAGGGAGCAATGTTGAAGAGCTTGTTTACAAGAATATCCGCTTCGAGGTACAGACACTTTCTTGATGGAACGAAAGTTCGAGGCTTGATCTTGGGACATGGGAATCTTTATTTGTTTTTCTTGATTGTTAGATATAGAAGTTTGAATGTTTATTTGTTGTTTCTTGGTTATCGAGTCCCTTTTTCTTAGCTTCTGTTCAAGATTTGATCTTGAGCCATGGGAATAAAAGTTTGAATTTTTATGGATGTTTGCATCTTTTTTTGCGTTAGTGCCTTTATCAAGGTTACTTGCTTGAATGTGTGCATTTTTTTCGCTCACAAGATGGATGTTCCTGTCTAAGTTATCGTCATGATTGGTCAAGCCACAAGCTCATATTGTTGAACGTTTTCATATGTGCAATACTTGCGAGTTATGGTTTCGTATTGCAAGTTTCTGTAGATGCTGTTCATCCTTAATAGAATAAGTCATGTCCATAGATGAAACCATATCTGTTTTATGGCCTTTTTGCAGGCTGTTATATGTCAAAACGAATGCTGCAGATAAACATTACTAAACTTATAATAAATCAGACTTCTTTGTCAAGGTTTTTACGATATTGAATCAGTTCCTGTCCAAAAGCAACTGTTTGACTCTTGCATATATTCAACTTGGTCTTTAAGCTTTGCAATTTGGAAGATTTGATGTGATGTTACTAAATGATATATGTTGTCTTTAGGTTTGGGATCTTGGTGGGCAAGACAGGCTAAGAACTTCGTGGGCAACATATTACCGTGGAACACATGCTGTGATTGTGGTTATCGATAGCACAGACAGAGACAGAATCTCTTTCATGAAAGATGAGCTCTCCAGGTTACTCGGGCACGAGGATCTTCTAAACTCGGTCATACTTGTGTTTGCAAACAAACAGGACCTGAAAGACGCGATGACTCCAGCTGAGATCACAGATGCACTTAACCTTCACAGCATCAAGAACCATGATTGGCATATCCAAGCAAGCTGTGCGGTTACTGGAGAAGGATTGTATGATGGGCTTGGTTGGATTGCCCAAAAAGTTACCGGTAAACCCACAAGTTAATAAGGGAAATCAGAACTGAATCAGTGAGTTACTCTTTTCTTTCTTTCTTTTGTCTACTTCAGCTGTTCTTTAAGCAGTGTGTATCATGTCCATTTTATGTAACAAGCTCTTTGGTTGCTCTCATTGGAGCTGTGTCCAGAATTTCAGATCTGAAAGAAAAGAATCTTGTTTTGTTTCAGTTTTTGTCACTGTATTTCTTTGTAAACTAAGAGACGCATCGATATCAATACATTTTATCTGCACAAATGAATCATTTTTTTGCCAATTACATCAATTTCACTGCAGCGGAATGGAAAACGCAAATTCTTCTGGAAGAAATAGAGAAAAAATATAGAACGTAGGAAATGAAGATTAAAGAATGGAGCAGCCACATCGTTTAGCTTCTTTAGGGCCTTCGAACCATTGATCCCATGTTGCATTCACTGGCCCCGTTGTTCTGCAAGTAGTCACAAAAGCTTTCAAATCAGAACAAATGATCTCACAGTATATAGAATTGAAAGGGAGAATGCAAAACAGAAAGTAGAATTACTCGGGAAGAAGAGGATCGGGATTGCTGTCAACACTGTCTAAGAACCTGCATCCATTCGAGAAATGAGTCAAGGTTATGGAACGATGATTATTCATGAACCGGATATTGGGTGTACAGAAGTTCCTACTCTTTGCAAGAAGCTGATGCATTATCCATCGTTTCAAGCTGCTCCAGCTCTTCCTGAATATACATGGAGGATGATTCATATATACCTTGTAACATTGTTAAGACACCCAATGACAAGTATTCGATTTCACTAATGTCGCTTAAACCTAACATAAACGAAAGATTTTGCCTTAGGACTTTACTGGATATTTCATGTTTTAAGTTCACTCTTCATCATTCTTAAACCTTCCTAATGTTTTGTTCTATCACCAGTTTCCGCAAAGTATCATCTCTCTTACACGGGTAGCATTAGTAACTCTCGACAAGGAGAGTGTTCTAAACTTAGATCTGCTAAAGTGAGATTGCTCTTTTCTAAGGTCCTTCTTCCGGAATCTATCGAACTGGATATTACACTATCTCTAAGCTAATTGAAAGTCTATAACAAAGCCACCTTTCTCCACATCACAACAAATGATACATGAACTTTGCTTAAACTCTCGTAAATATCAATAAAAGCCTTTGTAATCTAAGATCCAATTATGTTCAGCTTCTCAACCATAAAGATTGAAGACACTACCAAATCATGGAAGCAAGCTACAACACCAACTGCAACAAGATCAAACTAACCAAAGCTGTTCTCTTCATCCACTCATAGAATCAAAACAAACAAAAAAACCTGTAAATCAACTCAAAGCTTTTGCTATTGCTTCCCAATTCCCTCAACTAAAAGCTTAAAACTTTCAAATTCTCCACTCAGATTATTACCATCCCCTCCAAAAATAACTATTTGAAGGAGCAGAAAAAACAAAAGACTGATCCAATATGATAAATATCAGACATATATAACACCTTCAAGCTGAATTAATCAGCAAAAAAAAGAGGGTTTAAGAGGAAAGTATTAACCTCTAAGAAGCGAGCTTCTTGTTCAAGCCTTTTGAGTTCGGCTTGAATCCTGTGTTTGCCTCTTGTGTCAACGACCCGCCCGGAAAGCTGACCCGACGAGTTGGAGCTACCCGCTTCCATCAAATTTTATTTCGCCGTCCCAAACCAAAAACTTTAACAACGACAGAGAAGAAAGATAATTTTTGTTGTTATGAAAATTTGACTCAGATGGGAAAGATCACCATCGATTATGGAAGCTCATAAACATTCACAAAACCCCATTTTTACTGGTTGGACCCAAATTACAAGGACTGAGAAACAAACAGATCTCGAGAATTCTACAAAGAGGCCGAGAGAGAAAGAGAGAGAGAGAATTGATGGAATTTCCCAAAAAAGAAAATAAACTTCAACTACTATTTGTTGGGTGACTTCAAAGAGAGCTTTTCCGATGATCGAAAGGGTCAAAGGGAAAAAAAAAAAAAAAAAAAAAAAGTTTGAGACTTTGAAAAAGAAGAAAATCGACGGAAAGAAGAAACTTTTAGTCTTTTTAGTTGTAAAATGATGAAAATCCATTGTATTTTGTCTCTTTCCGAAAAGTTAGTTTTTTCGTTTATGCACGGCATTGTTATGGGCCTCTAGTGGCCCAATAAAGTGTATTTTATCAGTTTTTGTTCATGGATACTAATTTATCTTCTTCTTTTTTTTTTGTGCCAAAATATTTCTATGGTGAATTTTTACATTTCAAGCCTCTATTTGTTGTGTGCTTAATATATTTAGTCTATGCCGTTATCACAATATATATTTTTTTTTTTTCATGAAGTAAATCAGTTATATTTTTGGCTTGTTTTTTTGTTTTTTAAAATTTTATTTTTCTTTTGGGATATGACGCGTGTCTATCCCCAAAAGGGCAAACTGCGCGTGAAGTAAGAGCGCGTGGAGGAAGAAGTAAACTGTGTGGGTATGTGTGACTATTTCTGGTCAACGTTTGACCATGTCCAATTGTCCATAGTTTCTTCCTTCTTGACCCAACCCAACTTCTGATTGCCACGTGGTTGCCTTTCACCTCTTTTCTGTACGCTCGTTTCACTTTAGCACGCCCTTATATTTGGGATGGCCCATAAGGCTAAAGATCTGTATTGGCCCATTTAAAACCTTCAAAGATTTTCATGAGGCCCAAGCAGATGCATAAAGGTGATAACAGAAGAATAAAGTGGTACGGAACCAAAACCCAACAAACAAACGAAACAAGAGGAGGAACAACGTCATGGCATACAGATCGGTTCTTTCAGGTTTCGGATATCTAAATTTTAAAAGTTTAGGATCCATTCATGTATTTTCATTTTCGGATTGTGTTCGGTTCGGGGCGGTTTCGGATACCCGAAATTTATCCCAATTCTCGAAAAAACTAAAAAAAATATATTTAATTTAAATAAAATTCAAAAATTATTTAATTTTGACAAATATAACTAAAGATTTTAGAGTATTTTGATTATTTCGATCCAAACATAACTAATATATTCGGTTTATAATTGTAATTTTGAGTATTGTGGTTATTTTAAAACTAAAGATATATAATATTTTGGTTATTTCGGTCTAAATATTTTTACATATATAATTGTATTTCGTATATTTTGGGTATTCGTTCGAATTTTGGTTTGGTTTTGGTACCCAAAATATTTTATAAAATGAACCATTCGGGTATTTATAACTATTCGGTTCGGTTCCGATTCGATTTTTCAGTTCCATGTATTATGTCCAGGCCTATGAGGAACACATTGAAAAAAAAAAAAAAAAATCGAACGTTTATTTGAGATAAGTTCTCCTTTTTGTGATTTTTACTACAGAGGTTCGTTAGCTCGTAATTTTTTAAAATAAATTAGTGACTAAAATGCGTTTGCTTCGATTGTTTTTCGTTCCGTTATATATAATTCCAGTAAAGGCATCAGATGGTCAGCATTAAGAAGTACCCTAAGATTCAAAAGACTAGAAAAAGTAGAAATAGAGTTGTAATTCAAATAGTGGAACCTCTGTTTGGTCACAAGAGTGGTATATATAAAATGTAATTTAAATCCAAATCTTTAAAATGCCAACAAAATTCCAAACTAGTAAGGAAGAACCCGACAACGGGATGCAAAAATGATTTGAAATGTGAATCACTGAAAGAAGAATATTTTATAATTCACACTTTTATGTATGTGACAATGACATAACATTGCACCTTTACAATTTCAACAGTCGCTAGCTTTCGGTTCATTTTTGGTTCGAGGCCTACAAAAATATGTACGGTATTGTTGGGGTCGGTTTTCACCCTTCGAGATTAACAAGTATAAAAGCCGAAGACAACAAGTTAAAGAAAGAAGAATCTCCCGCTCCACTCTAGTGACTTTGCCTCGGCGATCCTATCTTCGGAGGGATAAAAACCGAGACGACGAGGTCGAAGCATCATCTTCTTTCAACCGAATTAAAACCGCCAATAGGCCGAGACAAGATTTTCATGATAACTCTACTGGACCGAGCTAGAGGGCCAGACTAACAATTACCCTAGCTTAGCGGTGGCCGCACTGAGTGAAAAGAAAACATTCCTCTTCATCTCCGAGATTTTCGCCAATACATACATGTATAAATAGTGTTCATAATCGAGTTTGTAACCCATCAAAAAGAATTCTAGCATTGGCTCATATAAACTGAACTTTTACTTATACGCTTACAAACATTAATAATAAAAACCATCTTTGGATTTATATTTGTGTTTTTCCCATTAACTTCAAATGTTTTTATTTGGCCAATATTTTTTTTTTTTTTGGTCACGTAACTAACAACGATTTTTAATAAAAGGTTATACGTAAAAGGAGATCTTATGAGTTACGGCTCTTGGTTTTGCATTTTAATAAATCAAGAATCACGGGATGAAATATCTAACAAGAAAGGAATTTTGATGGCACAATTGTTTAAGGGAATAAAAATGTAAAAGTCATCAAAGCAACTGGAATTAAAGTTTTATTAGGGTTGGCCGCATGCATTCGTATAACTTAGTATTGTAGTACACATAACTTGGTCAAAATCTCAAATAATGAAAATCCAGAACCCTTTTTGCATATATGCAGATTATATACTGAGGGAGCTAAGTGTAATATTATCTATTTTCGATTCACGGTAATGAAAATGCCACGTGTCATTGCAGAAAATAGCAAAAGCGGTCGACAAAAAAAAAGAAAAAGAGGTCGGCCAAGCGAAGTATAAAGACACGCAAAATTACCACTTTACCACTCAAATCAAAAATCAAAAATCAAAAATCAAAAATCAAAAATCAAAAATCAAAAATCAAATCACGAGAGAGAGAGAGAGTGTGAGTGTTTTTTTTATAAAAGCTTCTTTTTCTTCTTCTTCTTCTTCTTCTTCTTCTTCTTCTTCTTCATGTCACCTCGAAAACAAACTGATTCCACCCTTTTGGAATTTGGAATTGAAGAAAAATGGCTTCGCGTCTTGGAGTTTCTGTACGCGCCGCCTTGAGCGCGTCTCACGTCCCTCACTTGGACGACGGACGACGGCGTGACTCCCTTCCGATCTTTACACCACCACCATCGGCGGCGAGCCGGAGGAATCGAAGGGGGTTGAGGACTCTTAGGGTTTCAAATGAAGGAGCTGACTCGTACCTTCATATGTGGAAAAACGCTGTTGATCGCGAGAAGAAGGAGAAGGCATTCGAGAAAATAGCCGAGAATGTAGCCGTCGATGGCGAGAAAGGGGAAGGAGATTTAGAGAAGAAGAGCGATGAGTTTCAGAAGATTCTGGAGGTTTCCGTAGAGGAGAGAGATCGGATTCAGAGGATGCAGGTCGTCGATCGTGCCGCGGCGGCGATCTCGGCGGCGAGAGCGATTCTCGCCTCTAACAAGTCAGGCGATGGGAAAGAGGGGTTTCCAGATGATGAGGAGAAGAGTGACGGAAGTGAAGTCACGGAGACTAAGAAAAATGCTAATTCAGGTACTTACTATGCTTAATTCAACTCTCAATTTCTTGGTTTTTGTTGTTTATTAGCTTTTGCTTGTTAGATTCGTTGGCTTCAAGTTATGGTGCTAATTTGGATTGAACGAGGTTTAATGTTGTTAGCAGAAGCCACTTTACTTGGTTTATATTTGAGTTTTACAATCAATGTTGTTGGAATTTACCAGGAATGTGGAGCAGAACAGTTTATGTGCCTCGGTCAGAAACATCTGGGTCTGAGACTCCAGGACCAGATTTTTGGTCTTGGACTCCTCCTCAAGGTAGTGAAATGAGTTCCAATGCCAACGGCGACTTACAGGCTGTGGTCGAGACTGCTGAGTTTCCAACCTTGTCAAATCCTGTATTGGAGAAGGAGCATTCAGCAGATTCTCTTTCGATACCTTATGAGAGTATGCTTTCTACCGACAGACATAGCTTTGTTATCCCGCCTTTTGAGCCTTTGATCGAGGTTCGAAAAGAAGCAGAGACAAAGCCTAGCTCCGAGACATCATCGTCGGAACATGACCTTGATGTCATATCTTCAGCAAATGCGGAAGAGGCGGCTCGTGTTCTTGATGGTTTGGATGGATCTTCATCCCATGGAGTTAGCCAAAACGGGTTGAAGTGGTGGAAGCAAACAGGTGTCGAGCAAAGGCCTGATGGTGTGGTTTGCAGGTGGACAATGATACGTGGTGTTACTGCTGATGGTGTTGTTGAGTGGCAAGACAAGTATTGGGAGGCTTCTGATGAATTTGGGTTCAAGGAACTTGGTTCAGAGAAATCAGGACGCGATGCGGCTGGAAACGTGTGGCGTGAGTTCTGGAGAGAGGCAATGATGCAGGTCAGTGAAACTGAGCTCTACTTATATGCTAGTGTAGAGTATTTGAGACTGACTTTATTTGAATTGTCTATTACAGGAGAATGGTATCGTGCATATGGAGAAAACTGCAGACAAATGGGGAAAGAGTGGGCAAGGTGATGAATGGCAAGAGAAGTGGTGGGAGCATTACGATGCTACCGGGAAATCAGAAAAATGGGCTCACAAGTGGTGCAGCCTTGACCGTAACACACCACTTGATGCTGGCCACGCTCATGTCTGGCATGAGAGGTACTAAAAAAAATCCTCTTTTTTCACATAACAAAAACACCATTAACAGCATAGTCCATCTTTAACACAAGTGGAATGTTTCTAAATCTGTTTTTGATGATTGGTTATCACCAGGTGGGGAGAGAAGTACGACGGGCAAGGCGGAAGCACAAAGTACACAGACAAGTGGGCAGAAAGGTGGGTAGGGGACGGTTGGGACAAATGGGGAGACAAATGGGACGAAGACTTTAGCCCGAACGCTCAAGGAGTGAAGCAAGGTGAGACCTGGTGGGAAGGGAAGCACGGTGACCGTTGGAACCGGAGCTGGGGCGAAGGACATAACGGTTCGGGTTGGGTGCACAAATACGGTAAAAGCAGTAGCGGAGAACACTGGGACACACATGTGCCACAAGAGACTTGGTATGAGCGTTTCCCGCACTTTGGCTTCTACCACTGTTTTGACAACTCTGTTCAGCTCCGAGCTGTTCGCAAGCCTTCTGATATGTCCTAGAATATCAAACAGAAATGCAATATAAATAGTATAACTTTTGGTACAATGACAATTACTACTCTCTTTCTCATTTTACTCGCCTAAGTTTATGTGGCAAGTTACTAAGTTAGTGACTCATATAAATAAAAAGATTGATAAAATTTTGGTGAAATTTATAAGCTACCCATCATTCATTACATGCCTGCGAAAGGAAACCACACTCTTTTATCTTCATGAGGTAAAGAAGGACGTTCGAGGGCCTTGCTAAAAAAGATTAACCATTGAGGCTTACAAGGTTCGAGCCTTCGAGGATGTAATCGAAGTCTTTGAGGATGAGCATGATTTTTCTATGGATATTGGATGGGATATCAATTAAGAGGAAGACAAATTATACACTATGTAGTTAAAGATGATCTGAGTTTAGCATTGCGATAGATGTATATTTCAAAAATTGCATGAGAATCTTAGTCATTGAAGAAAATGTGAGTTCTACTTCTTTGAATACAAGTATGCATTTGAAGTCCAAACTGAAAAAAGCTTATTTTTATCCCTTCTTCGATTGTTGGAAGTTATTGATAATATGTTCAAGTGAATTCCTAACTCAAAATATAGCTATTTGGTAGATTTAGTACTAAAAAGTCTTTGATTCACTCAATGCGTCGTAAGTTTTATGGGATTACCATTTCCTACTCTCAATATGTATGTCAAACTCTTAAAAGATTTTGTTTTTATTGGTGCCAATGTTTTTCTAAGTTTAATTGTATTTAACTATGGCAGGAATGATGAGTGTTGTTAACTAAACTCGTGAGCTTGAGAAATAACTGAATGTGGGAACTGTAGTTGTGGCTATCAACATCATCATTTGGTCTGGAATATGAAATATATCAGTAGGTAAGCAATCTCAGTGATAGCATCTATGATTGATCATGTCTCAAATTCATTGAGCATATGTCGACAATCTCAACAAACTTGTCTTTCGTTACCACTCATACACCATGTTTTATTTTATGTTCCTACCAGCATCATATGTATCTTTATCAAGGCGTCAGGTATCCTTATCAAGGATTCTTCACAAAAAAAACTCCCAATGAGAATGGTATGAAGAACGAAGAAGAAGAGAACGTGCTAAGATGACAGAGAATTCTAAGGCATCAAGAGTTCTCGAGGTCTACCATTATTCAACCCTAAATTCCAGATCCTTTTCTCTCGAAGCTTCCTTTCTCTCTCGATCTCCAATGGCAACGAGTCGTTCTTTTCTTTCAATTATGAAGGGTTCCACCTCCAATGACAATGAAAATACCGATCTGGCAAATTTTCTTTTTTGTTCTCACTTTGCTTTTGGCCCTAAGTCCAGAGACCACTGAAGAGCATCTGCATGGGATTCAGCATCTGAGTGAAGAGATCTGTCCAAATCAGGATTACAAGGCAGCAAAAAACAAGAAAAGCTTTCTCCAGACTTGCAGTTTCACTTGCAAAAATTATATGGAAGAATGTAATGTAATATGTTCAAGTAAATTCCTTATAAACAGAAAATAGAAAATGAGTACAGAAACTGAAAATCTCGATCAGAAGAGATGATTAACACATTTCTCGGAAGACGTCCTTCCAACTTTTGTATGAAGATTTCTTCAATCACATGCTTGAAATTGATCTTGGAATAAAAATATGTCCAAAACATCATGCTCAAATCTTGCACGAATGAATAGGAAAAACCATATTAGAATAAGGAAATTATACAATAGATAACAATAATAAAAAGAAAATGAATAAAGCCAAAAGTTTTGTTTTTTTAAAGGAAAAACCATATTTCAGTTTAGAATAAGAAATTTTTTTATTATATAAAGCTGGTGTTTCAAAGTTGCCAAGTCACCTGATCGCGACATGTGTCAATTTGAAGTTGGAAAATTTTAAAAATTGATTAATAAAAAAAACTTAAAAATTTGGAAAATTTAATAACCGATTCATAATCTTAAAATGTAAAGTTATTAAAAACTTAAATTTATTCTAAGAGGCAAATTAATATAAAAAGAAAAAAAAAATTCCTTAGTTTTTCCATTATGATTAAGGAAATTAATTCTAAAAAGAAAAGAATTATAATTTCTAACTTCTACATAAACCATAATTTGTTAGTATGTCAACTACTAGAGTGTCCATTTCTTTTTTGATAAACCGTAAATTACTTACACAATTATATGAGGAGAAGAAACAAATAAATAAAAGATCCTACAATATTTACCCTTAGCTACATGCGCCTAAAAAACCAACTATACATTCTAAATCTGCACAATTATTCATAAGGTATGGTTCGAACACTATGTGATGAAGCCACCAACAATGCAGAGCCGATGCTGGAGCCATCTTCCATGGCCTTAACCACTACGTGTTTAGCCACGTTGTCTCCCAATATCTCTCTCAAAGCTTCGTCCATGTATTCTCTAAACATCTTGTAATTCGAATAGAGGCCGCCTTCTACTGCGACCACCGTTCTTCTCATAATCTCAAGTTCATACCATCATTTGAAGAACAAATTTCGAAGATTATGACTAAAAAAAAATCTCTCTCTATAAATTAATCAATATTTATTTATCGATTAATTAATATCTTTATAAAATAAGAAAATTTCAAAGTTCTGAAGGTTTTACTGTAAATGTTCTCAAAACAAAATTATACAAAAACTTCACATTATTATTTTCACGGAAAAGCCCGAATAATTCTAGGAAAATTCAAAGTCTTGTATATCTTCCCGAGATCTCTCTGGATATTCTTGGTTTCTCAAACTCAAACAATTTATTGGTGTATGTAGGTAAAAACAAAGTTACAAAACAGATCAACCCGAGATCTCTCTGGATATTCTTGAGTGTGATTCAAAAGCGCAAAAACTCGATAAATCAATTCAAAGGGTGGAAGAAAACAGTGCACTCGCTGGGATTGAGCAGAGGAGCTTGAGGAGATGTCTTACTCTACTCTCTCATCTCTCCAGACAACGTTCCCTCTTCTTCTTCCCCATTGAACTCTTGTTCTACACCGTTCACCTGTTTTTGTTTTTTTTTTCTCATTAGTAACAAGGTCTCGACTCTTCAATGGTTTACTAACAACTAGAATTATCCGTATGTAGTAAGAAACTGTTAGGATGACCTCTGTTACATAATGCATCAGCATGTTCTCGGTTCCCGATTCAAAGTACAACCCGCTCCAAGCTCCTTGCATCCTCAGCTTCACTATACTACCGCTTTCCCCGATCAAAAGGATTTTACTTGACAGACAAAAAGAAACAGATTTCCTTGGTTATTGGTACAAGTCGAGGAAGTAAAACTTACGGATCAAACCCACAATACTCTATGCACGGGCACGGATAAGCATGGATGTAACCAGTTTTGAATCTGAAAACTGAGACCTAAATCCCTAAAAAATAATGAGAATTAATCATACCCTTTGTTGAGATGGTTACAGTAACCACGTTCTTGGCTGTTGTTATGATCAGCATCACTCAGAAAGTAACCACGTTCTTGGCTGTTGTTATGATCAGCATCACTCAGAAAAGCTTCAGACTGGAAATGTCCTGAATCACAATTACCTGCTAAGAGGAAACACAGGAGAGGGAAAATGGTGAATATGAGAAGCTATTTAGCCAAGTTCTATATGGGGGAGATAGAATAACCTTGTATGACTTCTTCACCGGCATTTTCTGATCGGAAGAGCATGCTTTGGTTGACACGAGAGGGAACATGAACAGGGGAGCCAGTAGAAAGACTACGCTGGTGATGGTGAAACGACTCAGGACAACTGCAGATTGAGAAATCTTCTCCTTTAGAATTCTATTGCTTGTTGCAAGTCAGCTTGCTCAGCTTTTCTCCTCATCATCTATTGTGTGTTCGTGCTGGTAGTGGTACCAAAAGAAACAATAGATTGAGCTCTAGTGAAGCCATATCCACATGGCCAATGAAGCAGAGGAAATAAATTCAACTAACCGAGGTGGCAATCAAAGAGATCCATTCCAGATGGACTTGAACCAGGAGAAAAGTTCCCTCTTTCCATCTGCTACAGCCTCCTGCTATTGTTTGATGAAAACAAATTATCATAAGAAAAGGGAAGACGAAAGAGAAGAATGTGAGAAAAACCGGATATGGCATGAGCTGTGGTTTCAACATACTTTTCAAGAATCCTTCCTTTCTCCTTGTACGGTTTAACGAGCACCCATAATGAAATGAGGGTTTCCTCTGGCCAATATGATTCGAGCTGGACAAAAGTAACAAACCCAAACATCCGTTTCTGCTGGTATGGAATCCTAACATCTTGCACTGGTCCAAATTTGCTACAGCAAAACAAGAACCACGGTTAATCTTAATAATATAGCCAGGGAAACGTTCGACCAAATTTTTGATGATGCAGACACATAACAGCTCTGTGTTTTTTTTGTAAGATACCCAAAGTAATTGGAGACATGTTCATCTGTGAAGGAGCTGTCTGATGCGCGTTTCTATGAGTTCCTTGATCATTGCTACGGTTTCAGAGTCATCCTGAATAACAAAATACAACAACACTTGTTAGTTCCAAAATCTTGGAGACGCGAACGATTGCAAAATACCTGTTGGTCACAACAGCGTTGAGGTTTCTCAGAACATCAAATCCGCCCTTAAGAGATTGAACTATCGTGGTGAGGTATCCATTTTTGCTTATAGCAATTCCAATGAGATCCTGGATGGTTTTGATTTCGGCGATACCATACCGTATGGCCTTGAATCCGATGGAGATACACTATGTGTCAATCACACTCCAGGTGAATTTTCTCTTCCTTTACCACTCTTTTTCTTTTACTTATATATATTTTTTTCAGGAGATAAAGATGAGAGAGTTGAGAGGATTTTAATCGACTTTATGTTGATAATCCTGCACCAGCAAACATTATGCTAGTCCTGGGAGACGACATCTCAAAACGCCCCGAGTTCGTATATGCTCTCAACTGTTTGAATTTGGCACGTTACAACATTCACTTTGCATATCCTCAAAACGCACAAGAATTACCCTGTAGACACTAAATGGTTTTGGGAAAGCCTATCAATTGGAGGAACTCCTCTCAAACACCAAGAGTCTTGGTCCAAGACAACAAAACATATTCTGTCGTTACCGGAAATCCACTTCCTGTCACAGTGCAGGCAATAATCTGTGTGCAATTAATATCCTTAGCCTTTTCAAGGAGAAGTTTATCCCCAGAAAGATCATACGCGCTGAGAAGCCCTCCCACCACTCTGAAAGCCAACAAAGAGAAAAGATATAAGTGCAGCGACGAAACACTTTCATTCCGGATATAGGAGCTTGCAGTTATAGCCAGAAAAATATAACAATTTCCATATCATCTTGAAACAGGCTCCCTCCCTGTGTGAGTTCAATTTCAATTGCACAACAGATACATTACAAAGATTCAATAGCCTTTTCTATTTTATTTTGTCCCCTTTGTCTATATATGATAGAGGTTAGTAATTCAAGTGCTATTGATTTCAATAGCATGCCAGTTTTATCTCAATATGATGAGGCGAGCCCATTCTTAACAAGTGATGCAAGAAAGAAATCTTCCTAGAAAACGGTGAGGATAGAAGAAATCTACTCACTCTCTGGCTTTCTGGAACTGCTCATCTAGACCCATTATATAGAGTGTATCTAATGCATCTATCATAGACACATATATTAATTGCATATCAGTGAAAGCAGAAAGTGTTGTCATTTTAAACAACACAATACTTGCAAGCCTCTGAAAAGTGTTGAAACTTAACACATAAGCTGACAGCATTTCAGCTAACCATACAATTTCAAAAGAAAGCAGTATTACTTGAAAATTAATGATTCATTTGCACAACACATTGTCACTATAAACAAAAACATAAGCTGTACCTGAAGCTCATCTTGTCCCCAGCCATACGAGCTCCAAGCATGAATCATTGCTTCTTTTACTCTCTGCATTCGCTGGGCATCAACTGGATTTTCCTGGAGACATCATCCTTCAAAGTCTTGACAGATACATCATCCGTGACACTTTTTACCTCTTCTAACTAGCAGAAAACATAATAATGAATTTGAGATCAAATAAAATCTCGAAAGAGGATCGAATAAGCTTTTAAGTTAATCATAGACACACACAATGACACATTAATATCGACAAGGACCATTGTGTATGCATGCAAAAAGGAGGAAAATAAGTGTTTTGGGTCTAGGAAAAAAAAAAAAAAAAGCTTACCATCAGCTGCAAGTAGCACTGAGACGGGAACGGGTACGGGTATGGAAAACAGCAAATTTAAAATTTATAGAGACGGATACGGTATGGGTACAACAATAATACTATAAGAGAAATACCCATAGTTTAAAATATATAAAATATCACACATAAGTCTTAACATTTTTTTAAAAACACATAGTTCAATATCCTTAAAAAACAAACCACAAGGGTAGTGGTCCAGTGGTAGTGGATTTTTGGGAATGAGTTGACAGCTCTCCCCCTGGATTTGAAGCTCCCTGGAAACAAACTCTCTCCTTTAATGTATCTTCAAGTTTCTGCGTCGTCGCCAAATGATCGCCACTACTCTTTGCTTTACGTCCTTGCGACAATAACATCAGACAATTCGCCATATCTTTGTCTTCATCCGTAGCTCCTCGGAATTCGACTTCACCAGCTTCTTGTTCTCTTGCCTCTAATGATCGTTCACCGCTGCAAACGCCGGATATGTACCTAATGTACATGAGGATATATTGCTAATCAAGCAGTAAATAGTTCAATATCCTTAAAAAACAAACCACAAGGGTGGTGGTCTAGTGGTAGTGGATTCCTGGGAATGAGTTGACAGTTCTCCCCCCTGGGTTCGAAGCTCCTTGGAAACAAACTCTCTCATTTGTGGCCAAATGGGATATGGGACTAATGTCTAGGCCCTATTTGCAAACTCCGATGTACGCTTAGCCCGTTGGTAGTACATCTCCAGGGGATTAGTCTGAGCCTCTCCATGGGTCTGGGATTTACCCCTGAGTCATCAAAAAAAAAAAAAAATCCTTAAAAAACAACAAAAATAACATAATCAACGACTAAGTCATCCTCCAAATTTGAGAAAGAGGTGAGGAGGAGGTGGAAGAACATAAAAAGCAAAGAGTCGTGAGATATGGAGATTGATCATAAAACCTTAAACGTGTTTTTCCTTTTTATTTTAGTAATTTGTTTTTAAAAAATAAGTTAAGTTAGTGATTAAATTAAATTATATGTTTGGGTACACGTATATTCACACCGAAACGAACCGGGGACGTCCCCATCTCCCGACGTTGCCGTCTCCGTTTGGTGGTCGGCGTACCCGTCTTCCTTGAGACGTATGGGGGACGTTTCGTGGCCGTACCAGAGATGTACCGGTACCCATGCCGTACCCGAGACGGGTTCTTGGACTAAAACCACGTACCCGTGCTTCATAAGCGCAACCGCAAAACTTGTTCATTTAACTTGGAAACTTCAAACTAAAAAAAAAAAATGTATCTTCTTGAGCTATGATGCTAGAGATTCGGAGGTCAATAATATCGAGATTCAATAGAAGAGACAAAAGTACCTCATAGTCTCGGGCAAGCGTTTGACGACGATCCCAAACGACCATGGAAACAAAGACGAAGAGAATGAAGAGCAAAGCAAGACGCCTAGGCCTTCTGAGATAATACGCTGGGTTGAATTATTTCCATATCCCATTACCACTAACCAGTTTACTACTCCTCGCCATCTCAATTCTCAATACCGACGATTCAAATCGAGGGTGAGAAATTTCGAAAAAAGAAGAAGAAGAAAATTGAGGTAAAGAAAGATAGGAGAATCCGTGAGAAAATGAATATAAGGAAGAAACACGGGGAACAAATCGGGTCAGAGCAAAGAGAGGGAGAGAGTTTTGTCGGTATGAATCAGTTGAGGAAGAAGAAAAATAAGAAAATACAGTTTGTTAATTTGGTGCCAAGTTTGAAAGAATTTGAGATTTGAGCAAATTTCCCAAAATTATTGTTACAAATTTTAAGGTGATTTGAAAAAATTGAAATTTTTAATTTTTATAAATTCGTTAAACTTGATATACGTCACTTATACACTTAGTCTTGAAAATTGGAACTCAAACTTACTGAGAGTGGTATATACGACAACAAACACAACCATACAACAAATACAAATATGCATATCATCTTTCTAATGTGGATCGGATATGTTCATGCAATGACGCAAGAAATTCAAACCGAAACAAAGAAATGGCTTACAAAGCCAAGTGTTGGATCATATAATGTGTCATTGGTTTTATGCCAAATGGATAATGTTGCATGGCCGAAGACATCCACCGACAAACAAAAGGAGTGAAAATGGTCGACACTCACGAGCTCTCAATCTAGCTGACATATTTACAACTTTGGTGTGATTAATTAAGCACAACTACTTATAGTGCCTTGCTTACTCCACAGTTGCATATATTCCACAGAACTACGAATGGATCGTAGCACGGGGAAGCCAATTCATAGGAAAAGTAAGATTTTCTCGAAACTCAAAAGAAAATGCAACTTATTCTCCTAGTTCCTGCTTGTTCTCGTACTAGTCTAGATGGACCCTGGCGATGAAAACGGTTATTTGATCGTTGGTTTTTGAAAGCTTCTTAGAGTGGCGAGTCTGTTTTCGGGATGCCTTTGAAAATACTTCCGTTATGCAAAGCTAGCATCTACCTAGATTTTTTTAGTGGTTTCTCCGTCTTTGGCTTTTCCTCGGTAGATCACTGCATCTAGATACTGTTTGTGGATGCACTAAAATTTCAAAATTGTTTCTGCTTCTATATATATATATATATATATATATATTTTTTTTTTTGCCATGGAACCAATACTAATTAGATAGGTTTTATAATCTTGTAAAACCAGAACATTTTCATTTTTAATGAAATATTTACATTCTTAGCAACAAAAGAAAAAAAAATGCAACTTATTTGGATTGTTGACTAATGAGTAACATTTCAGATAAGTTCATATATATGCCATATTGCTGATTAACATGTGTTGGGCCCTTTAGCTTAGAAATTTTAGTATTTTTCAGATAGAAGAGGGAGCGAGAGATCACAGCGTAAGCGAAAAAAGTCAGACTTGTTCATGTTGAGACTCCAGTAACATGCTAATGCACAATGTGCATCTGAATGAACAAACAACAAGCAACAAAGGTAATATATATAATTCATGGCTTATGTTCATCAAAATGAACATGCAGGCTAGTTTTTAATTTCACTGAATAGTTCGAGAAATTAAAAACGTGGTCGGTGGGTTTAAACTGAAACAAAGAAAACAAAATTCATATTTTTTTGTTTCTTTCTCAAATACCATCATCTGAGGTGGTATTTTTGAATTTCAACTATAATTTGCCTTTCAAATCATTTTTGATATATTTAATTGGTGAAAATCCCTATTTTTGGATGGAGATACTAAAAATGATTTTGTATTAATAGAATAAATATGAAAATTGGAAGGCTAAAGATGAATGTAAAATAGAAATAAATAACTTACTTGGACTATTTGACAAAATAAATATATGAAGAAAGGTAGGAAATACTAAATATAAATCTCTATAAATAAATTGGAGATAATATTATACCCAAAAAAAAGAAATCAGCAGCAGGGTATCGAACTCCCCACACGCTGGGCAATGAAAGCCAATACATATTTGTGACAAAGTTCAATTCAATAAATACTAGACCTTACGAATAACCTAGCCCAATGGATTATTATTACGAATAACCTAGCCCAATATATATATATATATATATCTTTCTCTCTCTTATCTCGCCTCTTTCGAAAGGAAACTTTATCTCTCAGCCTGCGGTAATGGTTGGAGACTCCTTCTCGTCGGCAGAAGCAGCAAAACCCACCCTTTCAATCAGAAGTCTCTCATCCTCAAATTAATTTTTGTTTTTAACAACCAAACAGTCTCTAATCCTCTCGATCAATCCTTCCAATCCATTGCCTATGCATATGTTTGGCTTCATTTGTAAGATATCTCTCTTACAAATTCCATGACAAACCATTTTATGTTTGTGCATATAGGCTTCACTGCTGAATTTTAACTAAGTCGACATGGTTAGTGTTTGTTTTCTGTATAGTTAACAGTTGAAGAGGAAGTCTACTTTGATATACGAGATCGTTTTCTTTTTATGGTTGTCCGGATTCGCAGCTGATTAAAATTTGCAGTAACTCATGGAACCAAATAATTAATCATTTATAAGGTTTTATTGTAAAAACTGGGAAGTCATTTCGTTTATATGTTTTGTGATTTGAAGAAGCAGATCTCAGGGTTACATAATTGATTTGTATTAACCAGATGGATCCTACATGATGTGTGAAACCGAGTTATTGGTGACTACGAAAGGACAATATTAAATCAGCTTACTCCAATCTGTTTAGTTTAGTTTCTCTCAAGGTACTTTGCTTTTTTTCGTAATTGCTTATGTGTTTTCCATATTGTGAAACCTCTAAGACGCTAAAACATGCGTCTTATGGGACACCCCGGATTGCCCCCTCCCTGCTGGTTTCGATCCTTTTGATGTTATGAAAAACATTAAATCGGCTCTTAAGGAAAAGAGTTTTCATGGTGAAGTCTAAATCACGCATTTTTTTAATGACCCAAACGATTTTCCTGGAATTGCATACTATGGCGTACCCAAAGGTGGATTTCTTACTCTCTAACACTCTTTTGGTTGTGTTTTATGTATATTGATTTGTGTTTATATATGATGCAGATAGAGATGCGAGACTTGGGGTGCTTGCAGTGCACTTACTTGCTGAGGCATGTAACAACAATAGGCATAAACCATTAAGAAATTTGATACTAATCGTAGATGACATCTCAAGACACATGGGGCTCTTAAGGGCTATTCTCTTCTTGAGATCGAGAAAAAATTTTAATGTTCTCTTGACACAGCCTCAAAGCACATCAATACCGCTACGTGATACAAAATGTTTTTGCACAAGTTTTGCACAAACCTATCAGCTTAAAGAAAAACTTATCAACCAAATTGAATGTGGTGTCGTGGAGCCTTTGACTCTTTTGCAGGTTCTTGCTCTTGGTGATTGGCTTGTATTTGGTTGATTTTGTTGTATTTTTTTCTCTATCCTCTCAATGTTGTTTGATTGATTGTTGACTCATCATATCACAGTTATTCCGGCCCATTCTTGGTTTCGGGATAGTTCTTATTGTGGATGCCCTCTCGCTCGGTTAAGGAGTCATATAAAGCATGGTAGATGCTTGTTATAAGCGAAATGATCACTACAAAAGTTATTGCAGAAAAAGTTTCATTGTATTTTGTTACCCGTAATTCGTGTAAATATCATGATGGTGCTTGCCTCTACATCATCGATTTTTCTCTATTATCTCGCCTCCTTCGAAAGGAATCTTTATCTCTCAGATGCGGTAATGGCCGGAGACTCCTTGCTCCACATACTAATAATACCCTAGATCCGCCCCTGCCCATCCAACAGCTGAAAAGCAGGTTGCTGCAAGAGTTGTTGCAAAAAAAAAGTTTCTTTGTATTTTGTTACCCGTAATTCGTGTGAATATTCTGATGATGCTTGCCTCGACAATGAGAATGGCGCATCCGGCCCTTTCTTACATCCTGATGGTGCTTGTATTTGGTTTCAGACAATTGATGCTGTTGTTTTTGAGTTGGGAGTATGTGTTTTTAATCGTTAACTATACTTTATCTCATAAGTGGATTGTCTCAAATTGCATTCTCGTATCTTTTTCGTCCTAATCTTCCCTTACGATATCAATCAATATAGACTCTAATGAGATAGATAAAAAGAACATATGGATTTTTTTTTTTCAAAACTCTTATGTCATACCTAAGCTATATGAGACTGTTTTCAATTACGTAGGGAAAGACACTCACGGATCGAGACTTGGACCTCGTAGTGCTCTAACCAACATTGTTGCGCTTTTTGGCTTTTATTCTGAACATACAAACACAACACAGTCATGAATGTCAGTTCCGTATATCATACAATGATGAGAAACCATGAAGTACAACTTGTTTGCTGCTATTTGTTTCCTCTGCTCTTGGGAATAATAAGTACTACTGGTTTGATCGAGACCATTATTAGTTAGTCAAACGTTGGCATTGGCTAATACTATATAAACGCAACCAGTTCTTGAGATGTGTCTAATACTGATCGAATGCCATAATCTATAAGGCAGCCAAATCACAACCAAGAGAGGTAAATCCAGTACTTCACCGTTTCTCTACTCTCCCTCTCCTCTTCTTCTCTCACTCTTCTTCCTTCTTTTCTCCGTCGCCGCTGTCGCCATGTCTTCCATCTGCCCCGCCTTGTTTTCTTTTCTCACCACCGATTGTTCTGTTTTGTGCCCGTAAGCGCTTCCAAGCTTGGACGAGAGTTTTCAATCAGTTCTCAAGAAACCCTCAACGGCGGTGATTCTTCTTTGCTGGTTCTCGCCGTCGTTGATTTCCTCGACGGGTTCCATCAGTTTACAGGGTTCCCTTGGTGGATGATTATTGCATCTGTTACTGTCAGATTAGCATTGTTGCCTCTACTCATTCTTCAACTCAAGAAATTGAACAAGATCTCCGAGTTGCTACCTCATTGTTAGTGCTTCCTTCTCCTCTTTTGATTCTTGTGTCAGCTTTTTCATTACAAGATTATCGGATTTGCAGTTTGCCTTCAAAAGGTGTCAGCATTCAGTCCAGGTCTTGTCAAAAGGTGATAAAGAAACATCCATTCAGTTGCTTTGTTTGCCGTTGTTTATCCTTAAACCTACAACAAATAAGTGTTCAATATCTGCCTCAACACTAAGAAACGTCTCGTCGGCGGCTGAAAACAAAGGACCATGGTGCGTGGCGAGTAGGAAAGCGACGTACGGATCCGCAGCTACAAGCGAATATAGACTGGTGTTGCAGCTACGAAGGAGGATTCCGTGATTGTACACCGATCCAACCCGGTGGAGTTTGCTTTGAACCAAACACTATAAGAGACCATGCATCTTTCGTGATGAACTTGTATTACTATAATCTTGGTCACACCAAGGAGCAGTGCCGGCCCTGGACACAAGCGACACAAACACCAGCTTGTGGCCCTAAATAATACATATAATTTTTCGGCCATAAATTGGCAAAAAGTTATTGTACTGTAGTGATATTTGTGATGAATTCCTATCTGGAGTTCAAGATTTCGATTTCCCAAGCTGACAATTTTTATAAAAAATTTTACAAACATAAATTTTACAAAATTTTTAAAAAACATTTCGGCCCATAATTTTTGGTGGGCTTGTGGCCTCCAATTCTACAGAGCCGGCTCTGCCAAGGAGCAATGCTATTTCATCAAGTTTCTACAGACCCAAGTCATGGCACTTGTATTTACGAGTCTTATTGATATTTTAATGTCCTGTTAACCGAAGCTCCAAACAAGTTGAAGATAATCCATATCATCCTAGCAAAAAAAAATCCATATCATCCATACAAGAGAATTCATGTTTTAACGGTTTAACATACATAGATTAATATCCGATATATATCGGTACGGCCGGTTAGACTAGTAGAACCGTGATTTGATCTGTAATCCGATCAATTCTATTCTATTAACATTTTTAGTATATGCATCCAAACATTCCATATTTTATTAAAAAAATCTGTTTTAAAATTATTTTAAAATTATCTCAGGTTGTTTATACAAATATAAATATATAAAAATAAATATAATTCTAAATTTAGGATCTCTTATATTATAAACATGGATCTCTCAACGTGAACGTGACACGTATAATAATTCTCACGAAATGGGGACATTTTGTCATGGTTAATTTAGAACTTGACATGTGTCAATTTAATTTAAAAACCAATTTTTTTAAAAAAAGGAAAACCTATATTCCAGATTAGAATAAGAAAATTAAACTATACATAACATCCTAAAAAGAAAATGAATAAAAGCCAAACAAAATTTAAAAGAGAAAAAACCATATTTCAGTTTAGAATAAAAAAATCTTATTATATAAAACCTAATGTTTCAAAGTTGTTCAATCACACATAAGGATAAGCGAGCAAGATCTTACCCATCAGTTCGATGGATTCTTTTGTAGAACGCATATCGATCACCAAGATGAGTTTAGAATTCCAAATAGAAAACTAATAACTAATCGGTATAGCATAAATTGTTTATTTTTTGCTCTTTTATATATACTAGATGAATATTCGCGTATACACGCAAATTTCTTTTATTAAAAATATATATTTGGTGTGCCAAATTAATTAATAATAACAAATTTTAATCATTCTCATTACATGGAGTTGTATACGCAGATTTTTTTAAAAAAATATATATATATATATGGTCTGACATATTAGTTAATAGTAACATATTTTAATCAATCCCGTTACATATAATTGAATTTTTGTAAGAAAGTTTGTTATTTTTTCTGAATATTAAGTTGCTTACTACTACCCAAATCTCTATGATCACTCATGTATTTGTCTTTTCACAAACTTGTCGTTGATATAACGTTTAATTTTAAGTCTATTGGTTTATAGAACTGAAAACATAGGTGAGAACTACTACAATATCAAATGAGAATTGAGAATAATTTACTACACTCATCCGCTATCCTCAAAATTTTATCTATCAAAATTATGGTGCTTTCTTTTTGTCAAGCTCCAGTTAGTCTCGTCGTGAATACTCGTATATAAACAAAATGGTAACATTTTTAATATGTTTCTCGGACAAACTGATTTTTGATACATGTATGCAGAAGTTAAATTTATTTATAATATTATTGTTCTCTCGATTTCTCCGTTGGTCTCTTTTATCATAAAGACGTAACTCTCGCTCTTTCATAAGAACGGTTATGTTTTGATTTGTATATAAATTCTTTTGCCATCTTAAGTTTACAATTCTCGCAATCGTACCTTCTTTCACCCCTCTAGTTGGAACAACAAACCTTTCTTCAAAATATGTTTAAAACTTTCGTACATTAAGTAGCACCGCAAATCAACCAGTACCATTTACGGTTTTGAATTTAGAAAAATGGTTTGAAAAATAGATAGATTTCTCTGAGTTAAACTAATAATTCTCAAACTAATTAAAAAAATTATTTGAACTAAATTCTATTGAAAAGCTATCTGATTTATCGAAAATAAGAAATATTAATGTCATTTGACAATTAGAAAGTTATTTTTTATCTTCATCTTTCTTCGATTTGATTCTTATGCTTTCGGTTCTTAATTTTTCTGTCATCGGTCTTCATTTCTTTAATTTTAGCTTTATGGTCAAATTAGAACAAAGAATATCCCACCAATCCACTTTATTTTAATAAGTTTTCGAAGTCTCACGAAAAAAATTATCAAAAAACATTCATCAATCATAATCCGATCAATCGACTCTATCTAATTTATTAGCCAAATTAAACTTGTTTATCTCTGTCATTATCATTAAATCCTACTTTGTCGTCTATATAGTTTATGTAATTCTTGTTTTTTTGAACAAAGTTTATGTAAGTTAAATTTAAATGTTATGAAAATTTAATTTAAATTTTTTTTTTGGTTGAAATGTTATATTAATTGATCAACAAAATGAATTTGTACAAGAGTTCAAAGATATTGTGACTATGCGGAAATTTAAGTTATGTTAACAAAAAAAAAAACTTCAGATTTTTAATTTTTCTAAAAATGTGTCAAAATTAAAATATTTATTTTTTTATTAATTTTGAAAGCTGATGTGTCATGGAGAGGAGTGATGATGTGTCATCTCCTTGTGAGACTCAATCACTCTTTATATAATAGATTCTTCGACTCTTCGTTATAATAAAATACATGATTTTGCTTCAAACTAATCATAACCAAAAGTTTTTACAAAATTTATTAAACAGGAAATGTTTCATGACCATCAAAATCTTTTTTTGTTTTCTCTTTTGGTACGTGATCAAAATAGATAGTAAAACAAATAAATCTTATTTGATCCGGTCAATACAAGATAGGTTTAATGGCAAAAAAAAATGACAATTACTCTGAATCTAATCATCATTTGCATCACATTATGTAAATGTGTGGCCAAAAAAACACCTTTTATATTATAGTGTACGTTCATATATACGGCATTAGTCTTTTGTTTCTTTAAACCCCCTATTAAGATGTCATTCAACATCTACATTTATATTTGCTGAACCAAAAGGTCAAATATAAAAGACAAAATATAAAAGCAATGACATTAAATTGGGTCACCACAACTTTTAATAAGGTTAGCATAATACTCCTACTTTTGACTTTACAAAATCAAAACGAATCCAAACACTATACGTAAGCTTGTGTCATTACTGGCTTATGGTATATACCATATTTGGCACATTATCTTAAATTCTATCAAGACCATATATAAATAGGAATACGATTGATTACACATATTTAAACTATTGTGTATTTCAATAAATTAGTAAACCACTAATTAAGTACTAGCAAGACCGTAGTACAATCAGAATAGAATTGATCATTTAAACGACGACTGTATAAATGTATTGAATGCATCATTTCCTCCATTTAATATTTTCAAATATCAACATTCAAGTCAACATGTTGCAATGAGGGACACGTTCGATTGTGTTGAATTTAGGGTTTGGGAATCAATCCTTGTATACTTTGAATTTCGTTCAGTCATGAAATTAAATTGACTAGAAATCAAACCGATTTATATACAGTCCAAAATTTAGATTTAGTTGGATTCGATGCGATTATTTGTAAAACTCATAAGTTCTATACAGTAAAAGTAAATAAATAAGAATTTTCGTTTCAGGTTTGCTCATTCAATATGTAGAATTATCACCGAATAATATCAATATAAATTTTGTTTGTGTGTTCGATTTTCAGCTAGGTTCTGACTTTTTTTAATCATTCTGACGCATTAGATTCTGTCCCTTTTTGTTAATAATGGTTAATTGATTATGAACTTATGATGATTTCGGAAATGGTCAATTCAGCTTAGTCAACAAGTTTAAGCATTCAGAGGTCGGTGTGACTGTGTAAACTATAAAGTCTATACACAATGGTGTTTGATTGGTTGCTCCTGACTCTTCTCTTTAAATTATATATATATATATATTAAAAACAGTCTTTATCTACTCGTATATATACTTATGAATTTAAATATTCTCACATGAACTTTGCAACACCTTCAAACCATATTTCACAATTCATATACAAATATATTTCTTTTAAACTTATTTTTATAACAATTATAAATTTTGTTATATCACGCTTTGTTACATCTAACAAAATAATAGTATACAGTTTGTATATAGATATAAAAATTTACAAATTAAATTGAATCTTCTACCATACTCGATTAGATCGTACCATAATCAATTTATCGTTTTAAAAAAAAAAATCTTCTAAAGATCTGATTTNTTTTTTTTTTTTTTTAAGGAATCTTTTTTTGTTTTACAAAATTGAGGAAAAAAAAAAAAAAGAGATCGACACGTTTTCCCGTAATGCAAGAGTTTGGTCCACAATCTCAATGCTCTTTGTCTCCTCGGCATCTACTCTTACAGCTGTAGAAACCCACACCCATTTATAAGTATTACATATAGTATCATTTTATGTACATTTCATTTATTGTTACAAATTACTCCATCTACATTTTATTTTTTTTCTTCTCACTATCTGATTTTTTGTTTTCGAGAAAAATAAACTCTTTCCATCTTTATACCATTTAGTTACCTGACTAAACTAAATTCAGCAAAGTTACGGTTACGATGATCGATTGTCTTGACCTATTGATATGGTATACACAACTCATGTGATAAGGCATATTATATATAACTCTCGAGGAAATTAAGCCGTTTCCATAATTATATTAAAAAAAACATATAACTCTCGAGAAAATTGACGTGATTCTGATCTTCAAGTGAGCCGAATATTTAGGAGAACAAATATATACTTATTAATATTGATATGTACGATTTTTCTACGCTAAAAGAGTTTTTAAAAGCTTCAATCAAATCACCTACAAAAATATCCCACCTGACTCGTTCGTATTAAATTCTTTTACGGAAATAATATTTTGAGTAGTCATGTGACTTAAATTAAAATTTTCCAAATAAATTATTTGAAAATGAATTCAAAAGGTTAGAAAGAAAAAGGAAAAAAAAAATTCATTGGTAACAGCGGTAACTTTCGGTTTTATGATGTAGATTTTTTAGGTGTAGGATTTTAGCTGTAGAATTTTGGCTGTGGCTTTTTAAAAAATGAAAGACATGAAATATGGGCTGTGGAAATATATAGTTTGATTGGAAGGAGTTTTATAGGTTGCACACTGCCATATTTATTTGTACAGCTAATTTTTTTTCCAATCATGATTTCTACATATTTTTAAAAGCTAATTTTTTTCCAATCATGATTTCTACATATTTTTAAAAGCTAATTTTTTCCCAATCATGATTTCTACTGATTTTTAAACCTACAACCATTTATATATTTTTTTGGCTGTACAGAGCTATATTTCCACAGCCCATATTTCATGTCTTTCAATTTTTAAAAAGCCACAGCCAAAATCCTACAGCTAAAAAATCTACAGCAAAAAAACCACAACATAAAATTGAAAGCTACAGCTGTTACCATAGCTTTCTACAGCCAAAAAAGGATATGAATGGCTGTAGGTGTAAAAATCTGTAAAAATCTTGTGCTTGATTGGAATGAGCTTTAGAGGCTGCACACAACCATATTTATTTCTGCAGCTAATTTTTTTTCAATCATGATTTCTACAGATTTTTAAAAGCTAATTTTTTTTCCAATCATGGTAAATATGGGCTGTGGAAATATAGCTCTCTACAGCCAAAAAATGATACAAAGGGCTATAGGTTTAAAAATCTGTAGAAATCATGATTGGAAAAAAAATTAGCTTTTAAAAATCTGTATAAATCATGATTGGAAAAAAAATTAGCTGTAAAAATAAATATGGCTATGTGCAACCTCTAAAGCTTATTCCAATCAAGCCCAAAGTAAATGAGTCCAAAGCAGGAAAGTCTAAAGTGAATCAGTCAAGTCTACAAATAGGAAAGCAGAATGAGAGTTGAAGCACTTCGAAGCTTTTATCTTTGCTACTGTCTCTTCTCTCTTCTCTCTTCTCTCTTTCATATTCTCAAAAGAAAAGTTTGATTTGGATGGACGAGACACAACAAGAACTAACGCAAGAACAAATAATGGAGTTTAAAGAGGCGTTTTGTTTGTTTGACAAAGATGGTGATGGTTGCATCACTGCTGATGAACTTGCCACTGTGATTCGCTCGTTGGATCAGAATCCGACCGAACAAGAGCTTCAAGATATGATCAACGAGATCGACTCCGATGGTAACGGCACCATCGAATTCTCTGAGTTCCTCAACCTCATGGCCAACAAAATCCAGGTTCTTTTTTTTTTACATATTAATTATAGTCTATGAAACTAGATCAATTAATCATATTCGATTTTTGTATTTGTTGATTAATTAACTTTTTTTTTTTTTTTTGGGTAGGAAACTGATGCAGATGAGGAGCTGAGAGAAGCATTCAAAGTGTTTGACAAAGACCAAAATGGCTTCATCTCTGCCAGTGAGGTTAGCAATTTAGCATATACACTTTCCTCCCTTAATCATAATTAAATCGTTACTTCTGCTTCTCTTTTTTTGCCTTTTTAATTTTTTGTCTGAACTCTTCTAAGTTTTTCAATTATTTCCGATTTTTGTTATATTTTTATTCGTAGTTAGATATGTTTTGATCAAGTATTATAGAACAAATATCAACTCCATGTACTCCGTTGCGTATTGTTTTATTTAATTCAATGATTAGAGGCATATCGATATATTTATGACTGATCGTATTTTTGTATCTAATATTCCATCCGTTTTTAAAAGGATGATGTTTTAGGATTTTTTCTTGTTTCACAAATATTGAATTTTAAAAAAAAATTATTAGTTAATGTTAATAAATGATAAATTTTAAAAGATTATTAATTGAAATTGTTGAATTAGTATGATTCATAGTTATGAGAAAGTGTTTAGTGAGAGAAAATAATATATTTATGACCAATTTTTTTTTAATAAGTGTTAAAATCCTAAAACATCATCCTTTTAGGAAAAGAGGGAGTAATTTAGTGTCTAAAGTTCTTAATTTAGCAATTGTGCATTTAATTTGAGAAAGACGAGAAAAATAGATAAAGGATAAATCCAGCTATAAATCATGGTTATTAACTTATTAGAATCTTTTGAGTTAATGACAATATCAGATAAAGGATAAAGGCTAGACACGATATTTCGAGTTTTACAAGAGATCCATTTTCTTTTTCTAAAATTCATATTTGAAATTTAGACATGAAAATAACAACAAGATATGGTAATTTATATTTTGTTCTTAATTAATCAAAAAGTGTCTATCTTGCGTCGTAGAAAGGTAATTTGTTTGAGGCTTAGAGCTAGCTGGCATTGTGACTTTTTGGAGGATAACGAGGTCAAAAGAAATCTTATAAAATTCTAACAACATTTAGTAAAATGTGTATGATTTCTATTGTTTTATCGGGCAGATTACATGTCTCACTTTGTGCAAATAATAAGTATGTATACATATTCTTTTCACACCTATAATTTTTTTCTTTAACCATTAAATTTTACTTTCTCCATTTACTTCCTCTATTTCTAATATTCATAGGGAGTACATTTTAGGATGTTTTGGCTACAACATGAATATTAGTTTGACAAACAAAATCAAGAATATTAAGAAACTACGCAAAATACTTTTTTTTTTACTGAAAAACATAATTTAATATCATAAATTTTGATATATAAATGCAGTTGAGGCATGTGATGATCAATCTTGGGGAGAAGCTAACAGATGAAGAGGTTGATCAAATGATAAAGGAGGCAGATTTGGATGGTGATGGTCAAGTCAACTATGATGAATTTGTGAGGATGATGATGACCAGCGGTTAAATTGTATATCAATTTTACCCGCTTAAGTATTATCTTTTATAAGTTTGTTAATCATTTTTTTCTTCTTCGATTTTCAGAATATCATATTTCACCTTTTCCAATTAAATTATTTTACGCTTTTCACATTCAATCGTAGAGGTAGTTCGTTTTTCTTTATTTGAATTCTTAATATGTATATCTGATGTATATTATATTTATTTAGCCTTTTTCAACACAAAAAAAACATTATTTAGCTTCTTTTTTTTTTTATTGAAAAAGTCAATCAGATTGAGTATAGGAAATAAAATAAACATCAAAATTTCATTTTTTATCATATAAAAGAAGACTTAGGCGACTAATCACACATCTAATTAATATGCGTATACCAATTAATCCATAGTTAAAAGTGTTATTCGTTTCTATATAAAAAAACAAAAAGTGTTATTTGTTTGCCAAAACTTTGTATGTTCACTTTGTAGTTTATAAACTACTAAGCTAATGTAAATTAGTAACATAATTCGACTTATATCATACGTCTGAGTGTCTGATCTATTTACTGAATATCTAACCGATATTAAGTGTTAAACACCTAAACGACTGATTAATAGACTGTCGTCCCATGTTTGAGAATGGGGAATAAAATCTTGGCCTATTGAAGTTAACTTGTTCTGAAGTCTTTCAGTTTTAATTTTAAGTATTAAAACACTCGGATGCACATATAAAAGCCTTGGATGGTTGGTACAGTCATAATCATATTTTAAATCCATATACCTCAGAAATCCAAACATTTTGAGTGCGCGACCACCAAGAAATATATTCTCTTATTAACTAACCAATAAGCCTTTTTTGTCAACAAAAAAAAAGAGCCTAATTACAAGTAGAAAAAACGAATGAGGCAAATGAAAATCATTTTGTATGCATATACCCATCTAAGATACACACACGTATGTACACATATATATGTATATATATAGTGCAAATACACACACATTCATATCTCCTTTTACGTTGTTAGAAAATGTTACGAATAAGAGCGAATTGAATAAAAAAAAAAGTTGAAAATTTAGAGAAAAATCGTAATTGAGACAAGCATCTATTTAGAGTTTTTTTTATTAATTGTGTGAATGAATATTTGTAAACCCTAAGATTTTGTAATTATAAATCCAAAAAAAAATCTGATTCCTAATCTCATTTAGTAAAAAGTTTATTTTCTAAGCCCAATAAAAAACGGTAAATGGAGCCCTATTTAATTATTTGTCATCCACAAACAACAGAAAACAAAAGACAATCTTCTTTCACATGATCACATCACGTTTTATAAACAAAACAACCAAGCTACCTCTGTTTTTTATGTGAATACTTTGTCTTTTTCTATTATATCATGAATTAGCACAACGTAAATACGTTTTGTTATTATTTTTCTTTTTTAAAGGATTACCTCTGATATATTTACGTGAAATTTTATTGTATTATTATAGCTTGATCTTTGGAAAGGAGAGGGCAAAGGGAAAATACGAAGAGGTCAATATATTTATCAGATTAAGCTTGATGAGTTAGTTACGACTAAATATTTTTATCTCACATATTATAATACCCGTTACATAACCAGACTGCTTAATCACACTAAACAAATATAGTACAATTGGTTCCAATACAACTCTTAAGAGATGTAAATTAAAGAGCGAGTTTTGGATTCTCGTTTTTGATTTTTTGTTTTTTAATTAAATGTAAAATTGACGTCAACAAAATAAATTGAATGTAAAATTTATTTAAAAAAAAAAACTGTTTTATAATGAATGCATCTTTCTGGTACAGAGAAATTTACATCGTGTTTGTCACTATAAATCTATGCTCGCTGAGAGAAAAACCATATGGTTCATTCCCTCGTCGTATGTGATATCTTCCGTATTCCGAATTGAACCGATATGGTTCCTCACATTCTTGTCAATGAACTTAATGATGAGAGAAGAGTTTATAGGTAGTTCTCTATGCTTTCGGTTGTTCCTTTCACGCCAAATATGGTATAACGTTGATCGGAAAATGTATTTTAAGATGAAAAGAATGATTCGGCTGAACGTGGTGCTGTTGATATTAAACTCCTAAGCAATTCCGGTTGCACTTTTTTAAGAATATATCAACTTCACATGTAATGTCTTCAAAATTCCATTTTGCGACATTTCTCGACAACTAAATCATCATATAAACACACCCATTACATGGTTTCAAACACAGTCATTAGAAAAAACTAAAGCCTCTAAGCCATCACCAACTCGGCAACTCCTGTCAAGTGAGGAGAAAGTAACTTGTCAAAATAAATCTATGTGGTGATATTTTGGTAGATTGAATATTATACGGAATAATTTTTATTAAAATTTTATAAAATCAAAAGAAACCTTTCAAAAAATAATCTAAACAAAACGACATCATAAAGGGAAAAACTCCGAACCGAAACTAGAATAGTTTTTTTTTTTTCTTTATAACACAAACTATAATAGTTTGCGGCTACGTTTTTTAAGACGACCACAAAACCACAAAGTTTTCATTGTTTTGCTTAATAAAAACATTTATAAGATGATCTTTGATCTCGCTAATTAAGTCCATTTACAAATTACAAATTACCAATTATTTTGGTTACACTATGGACCAATGGGCCGACATGTATGGTATCCCTTCAAAATAGCTTTAGATAAGGCCCAATCTGTTTTAGTTTTAATTCATATTTCCCATTCAATATATTTTCGTTAGCAATCTCCCACATCAATCTTATAATATAAAATTAAATATTTTTAAATTGCTAACTCTTCTGATTGTGACACGTGTCAAATTAATCGATCAGATGTGAACCGTATTTTCGAGACTGCATCACACTATGAAACCATTACCGATGTTGAAATACCGAACTATCAAAATTGACGATATATTCAATGACAAAATGCATTAATTACAACATTACACAAGATAACATTTATCATAAAATTTGATTTCAACATCACGACTTCGACGAAGAAGATATTTGTTGCAAAATGTTTTGTTCCTGATTGTTTATTAGTTTAATGTTTGTTTTATTTTCTTTTAAGTGATGCACAAAACAATCTTCAGCTTTTGTGTCTGTGTCAAACGAGTGGCATCTTAAGAGAAAAATCAAATATATAGCCTAGTTTAATCATGAATCTATATCACTGACTAATCTCATGACACAAAAAATTGGAATTTTTCACTACTTGCTCATAGATAAGTTAAAAAACCAAATTGAAAGCTCAGTTTCTTCCAAAATCATGAATATGGTTTTAGTATTTTACATGAGTCTTTGCATATCAAAATTTGCATAAACAGTCCGAACCAACAGATTATTGCGGCTGTGACTAGAAGCTGGTTCCTTGTTGCTTTTCTCTTTGAGTCTTTTGTAAGATGATAATGCTGCTGAAGAGTCTTTTGGTTTTGGAGGAGGACCACCACGTTTGTTGCTTTGCTCTTTCAGCATTATTGGCTCTCCTTCTACCACACCATCGTTGAAGGATAAGCAGTATAAAGATAGATCATCCTCACACTGGAAGAGATGCAAAGACCATTGTATGGCCCTCTGTTCCAACTGAGCATTTTGTTGAGCATTTCCTTCATTGTTAGTCTTCGTCTTATCTCCCTCTTGTAAAGAGAAACTCAGAGATATCATGTAAATTTTCTGCTCTGGAAACCCTTGCAACACACATCTTCTGTTGAGTTTCAACACACGTCATGAGTTAGGCTATATTAGGATGATTTGATGGTTAAATGATGATGGTTTAGGTTGCATCTTATTAGAACCTTCATTTAAATTGTTCTTAATGCTATATTTGACTTGATCTCTCAAAATCTAGAACTTAGGTATTTTATGCCCGGAAGGTGTTTGTGAAAATGCTTGAACCAAACTTTTTATGAGCTTTACATATCTAGCCAATGGGAATTGATGATTAGGGTGTTTAGGGTTGATTAAGTAATTTACAAAGTGATTAGTGCCATAAAAATGGATTATTCATATTTGTGAATTCCATGTTCTAGGGTGGGACTTAAATCAAATTTTGACATCGTTCTTTGATTGTTAGCTCATTCTTATGATAGTTAAACCCATGATCCAATGTTTTTATATTGTTTTACCTTTTTGTACTTTTTAGATTAGATATAAAACAAAAATCCAAAAACATTTGTTCTAGATTAAGAAGTTTCTTGCATTCTTAATGCTTCAATCTTAACCCCATATGGATTGACATATCAAGTGCTACAATGACATGAATACACTTGGATAATTGAAATCGAAAATATCTTTTATCAATACCGAACCGAACATCAATCGAGTCTTATATGGATATAAACTCTCTCTACCCGAAAGACCCGGACCCGATCAGTTCCTACCTAGAACCAAATCGAATACCCGATTGTCCATACCTAAAAAAGAGTATTTTCGTCCATTGGTCATTTGTTATTGACTATAAATTATATACAAGTCAATATTCGATCCTTAAGGACTTTAACGTTGAGTAAAGTCTCTGTTAATTTGTTTTTAGCTTATAGAGTGCACACGAAAACAACATCTTCAATTCTTTATGGCATCTCTCTTCTAAACTGATTTACTGTTTTTTCTTAATTTCTCTTGTTATTGAAATATCAAAAGTTTATAAACCTGTCAACTAACGTCTTTGTTTATTTGACCTGTGTCATTTTAATCGTTGGAAAATTAAGACGTATCATCCGAAATATAAAGACTTCTAACATTTTTAATCTGAGAGATTTGAACTCTCGACTCATATATTTCTAATTAAAACTCAAAACTAAGAGATATCTAAAACATATCAACCAACGTAAATTGTTAGCTTACATAAAAACCTGCTTATGGAAAGATCGACTTATCAAAGAACATAATTTTGTGTGAATTCAAAAGATATCTTTAATCAATGCTGATTTTGTGAAAGACACAAAAAGCTCGCAAACATTGTTTAGCCGAACATTTGTAAGATGATTATTATTTTGGTTAAGAATAAAGTGTAGCAACAAAAAAAAAAACTAAACAAAACACGTGTTCAGCTATAAAGTAGGAAACCTATTCCGCCATAATCTACCAAATTAGTAAAATATGTTTCCACAAGTGTTTTGTCATATGAAGCTAATTAATCTTTTCAAAAGGAGCGAATATTTCTTTCTTTTTTTGTTTTTTTTCTTGACCGAAAATATATAATGTATACGAAAATGTGACGATATTGCTAAGTAGCTCCTACGAGAAATCTATTAATGTTTTTTTTTTTTTGATAACTTGGATGATTCGGTTGAATTAGAGGATCGTCGGCGGCGCAGCTTCGGATTTTTAATCCTGACTGTAGATCAGCACATCATCCCCCAACACCGATTAATCATGGGGACCGGAGAGACCATGTGAAAGCTCCGGTGTCCAAACTCTTGTAAATCATAGATTCATTATCTTTCTGTGGAGAATCGATCATTGACATTAACCAGCAGGACAACACTTCTAATGACGAAGGAATCATCCGACCACAAGAGCTTGGTTCCATTAATGTTGGTTGAGACTCGAGACTTAATACTTGAGACATTACTCCCCATGGAAATTCTGGTTTCCATCTTCCCAAAGTTAGTTTTTTAACTAAAATAAGTAAAACGCTACGCTTGACGATAAATTTCGTCAGGAAGTTACTGCTTCCGACTTTACAACAATTCTACGTAATTTCTTTGTTTTACTAACGTCAAGAAAAAGATAATAAATCTGAAACGTAAATTTTGGTTAAATAAGATCTATCGTGTATAACACTTCTAATGACGAAGCCACTATAACATCATTCGGCCTACTTAAGTTCTTTAATACCTTATTGTAATTTTTTGCAAGCACATGAAATATTCGATTTGATACGTACTAGTTCTTAATATTCTAAATTAAGTTTGTAACCCCACCATATGAAATGCAATGACAGTTAGAACTCAAATTAGGATAGCCGAGTAGCCGTTATTAAAATTTGGGATGAATTCGAATTCCACACGGTTCAAAGTCTCCAAATGATAAATTAAATATTTTGGAGAAATAATTACATATTATTGATAATTCCTTAATCGCTAATCAAAGAATATGTTAATATGTAGAGTATAATAGGCATGTCGATATACCAATACGCCGACTTTCCCTTCTTTCTTTTATACTATTGAAAACGAATGTTAGATAATACTAAACCTAAACACCCACTCAACGCAATTACGCATTATGATAAAAAAAAAATAGTATTACAAAAAATTATCACGTTGACCGTAACGTCTAAAGAAAACAGGTCAGGTTCACTAGTAATGAAACAGATCTTTATCTCTAAAGCTTGTGGATAACTCCAAACAGGTCAGGTCCACTAGTATTTCTTCTCTTCGGTTTAGCAATCCCGGTTTAACAATACCAGAATCAGTGCCAACAAAGGTTCCTGATCATGCAGAAAAGAACAATATGGTGGGCGTCGAGTTTCTTTTGGAACTCCCCAAAACCCTAAGCAAATCAAACAAGAAATGGCAATTAGCATTCATCAAGACCTACTGCTCAAGAACTCTCCTCAACTGCGCCAAACACGCCATCCAAAAAACCCGGTATATATGTTCCCTCGTTCCCTTTCCTACACCGCCATTGATCTTGACCATCATCAAGATCATCACGGAGACTTCAAGATCGACCAAGAAACCCTAAACGATATTGTCAAGAACAAGAACCAAGAGAAGCTCGAGTCTCTTGGTGGTCCTAACGGCTTAGTCTCAGCTCTCAAGACTAACACGCGTCTCGGGATCAACGAAGAAGCCGATGAGATTCAGCTTAGGCGTTCAACGTTCGTGTCCAACACTTACACGAGACCTCCATCGAAGAGTCTTATCCATTTCGTGATCGAAGCCTTTAACGACCTCACGATTCTCATCCTTCTTGGCTACGCAACGCTCTCTCCCGGGTTTGGTATCAAAGAGCACGGACTGAAAGAAGGATGGTACGACGGAGGAAGCATATTCATAGCGGTTTTCTTGGTGGTAAAGGGAGGGGAAACGATGCTGTTTTAAAACTAACCTCTTTTGATTTAGAGGTCTGGTGTAGAACACTCTTCTTGTCGAGAGTTAATGTGATGCTAAAATGTTACCCGTGTGAGAGAGAAAGAGAGATGATCCTTTGCGGAAACATCAGGATTAAAGTCTTAAAGGCAAAATCTTTCATTTATGTTAGGTCATATCTTGAGCCCCTGGGGTTGAAGCACTTGTCCACGTAGCTGTTTAGACATTAGTAAAATCGAAGACTTGTCTTTGGTTGCCTTAAAATGTTACAAGGGTATATATGATTCTTCCTCCATATATATTTAGGAAGAGCTGGAGCAGCTTGAAAAGATGGATAACGCATCATCTTCTTGCAAAGAGTAAGAACTTCCGCATACCCAATAACCGGTTCACGAATAATCATCGTTCCATAACCTTGGCTTGACTTATTTCTCGAATGGATGCAGGTTCTTAGACAGTGTTGACGGCAATCCCGATCCTCTTCTTCCCGAGTAATTCTACTCTGTTTTGCATTCTCACTTCATTTTCCAGAGAGTTTCATTTTTTTTTTTTTGAATTACCACGAGGTTCTGGGCCGAAACCCATACATCCTCCAGGCCCGGGACCAGAGCATTTTAAATGGTCCCGTCCCAAGGGTCACTCGATCATGTGACCTCAAGGCTTCAGGGTGAGAGTTTCATTTCTATATTCTGTGAGATCATTTGTTCGGAATTTGAAAGCTTTTGTGACTACTTGCAGAAGAATGGGGCCAGTGAATGCAACATGGGATCAATGGTTCGAAGGCCCTAAAGAAGCAAAACGATGTGGCTGCTCCATTCTTTAATCTTCACTTCCTACGTTCTATTTTTTCTCTATTTCTTCCAGAAGAGTTTGCGTTTTCCATCCCGGGGCAGTGAAATTGATGTAATTGGCAAAAAGAAAATGATTCATTTGTGCAGATAAAATCTATTGATATCGATGTGTCTCTTGATTTACAAAGAACTACAATGACAAAAACAGAGACAAAACAAGATTCTTTTCTTTCAGATCTAAAAATTCTGGACACAGTTCCAATGAGAGCAACCAAAGAGCTTGCTTAAAGAACAGCTGAAGTAGACAAAAGAAAGAACAAAGAGTACTCTCTGATTCAGTTCTGATTTCCCTTATTATTAACTTGTGGCTTTACCAGTAACTTTCTGCGCAATCCAACCAAGCCCATCGTACAATCCTTCTCCAGTAACCGCACAGCTTGCTTGGACATGCCAATCATGGTTCTTGTTTGCAAACACGAGTATGACCGAGTAACCTGGAGAGCTCGCCTTTCATGAAAGAGATCATGGCTCTGTCTGTGCTATCGATAACCACAATCACAGCATGTGTTCCACGGTAATATGTTGCCCACGAAGTTCTTAGCCTGTCTTGTCCACCAAGATCCCAAACCTAAAGAACAACATATATCATTAAGTAACATCGCATCAAATCTTCCAATTTCCAAAGCTTAAAGACCAAGTTGATTGCTTTTGGACAGGAACCGATTCAATATCGTAAAAAACCTATTCTCTTTTTTTTTTTTTTCATGCAACAAAGAAGTCTGATTTATTATAAGTTATGGACATGATTTATTCTATAGAGGAGAAACTACAAAACAATCCTTCGCCACAGCAAATAAGCCAGATAAACAGCATCTACAGTCTATAGAAACTTGCCATACGAAACCATAACTCCCAAGTATTGCACATGTGAAAACGTTCAACGCTATGAGCTTGTGGCAGATCAATCATGACGAGAACGTAGACAGAACATACATTTTGTGACAGAAAAAAGCACACATTCAAGCAAGCACTAACGTAACAAATGATGCAAACATCCATAAAAATTCAAACTTTTATACCCATGTCTCGAGATCAACAAAGAAACATTATGATACATAGTGGCAAGTTAAAAACACTTGGATGGTTCTTTACATATGAAGATTTTGAAGTGTGTGTTGTTACCTGAGGACGGGTTCTTTCGTCTTTGAGGAAATTGAAGACATTTTGAGGAGAGCTTGGGAGCCAGAAGGTGGTGGCTGCGCAGAGGATAGTGCCGTTTGGTTCATGGCTCTTTTGTGCTGTCACACGGATTCCAACTTCGTTCACTTCCGCAACAACGGTTGAGCGAGTGATGTTAAATCTGCTGACGCTTAAGCAGTAGTTGCTAACCATTCTCTGAGCAAGTCTCATCATGCTTCTCTTCCCTTCCGGTGATGGAATCACTGAAAGTTGCTCAAAAATGTTAAATGGGTTTTCAAGAATGAGATTAGCAATCGAAACTTCTGTTGATTCAACAATTTTTTTACCTCCACCGAGATCACGGGATGATGTTGCTGGTGCCAATAGGGACGGAAATCTTTCACACATTCTCTTTGAGAGTGGTAACCCATCGTTCAGCTCCAAAAGCAATCCCTTTGTGAATCATCTCTCTGTATAGCTCATGAGTTGGTTCTTTTCTTCAGTTTCGATATGTTCAACCCAAGTAACATGTTTCAAATCATCAGTCTGGGGAGATGCTACATGAAACATAATTTAGTAGAAAGCGGAACGAACAAACTCGAGTTAAACCTTGGAATATCCATTGGGCATGTCCTGAATCAAGCATCCAGATGGAAATCTGTAGGACTGAGAGTGGGAAACAAACTGAGGAAGATCATAGGAGACATTTACAACTATCCAGCTTCCTAGTTCAATCTGCTGACAATAGCGTAGCTCGCAGGGCCGCTAATTAAAAAAAAAAACAAGAAACCCGTCCGCAAAGGATCATCTCAAGGAACAGAGACTTGATAATCAAGAAACACCAATAAAGATTCAAACTCTCATTCCCATGTCCCACGATCAAACCCTCAAAAAGAGCCTAAGAAACAGGATTCTAACAATCAAGGGGAAAAAAAAAAACAAATAAAGATCCAGACTCCTATATCTCCATGTCCCAAGATCAATCAAACCTCAAACATAACCTAAGAAACAGGGATTCGATCATCAAAGAAAGTGTGTGCACCTCGAAGCGGATATTCTTGTAGACGAGCTCTTCAACATTGCTCCTTACCGTAGGGTTTTCTTTGTTCTTCGCCAATGTGAGCATCTGATTGTTGCCTGCCAGAGACGAGTCTGGTTCTGGTGGTTTTGGAGGAGAAAACCTCCTTCCCCTTTTGTTGCTTTTATCTTTCTTCATGACTAGGTCGACTTCCACCACCGAATCATGGAAAGACAGACAATATAAAGATACATCTAGATCTTGAGACTGGAAGAGTTGCAATGACCAATGTCTAGCCTTATTCTCCAATGCAGCATCTCTAGGAGGATCTGATCTGTTTTTTGTTTTGTGAGAGAGACATAGATGTCAAAAAAATGTGTTGCTCGGGAAAGCCCCGCAACACCCATCTTCTGTTGATCTTCGATTTGTAGGTTGTACCAATGATCCTACTGTATGTGGAAGGTGGGGTTTTAAAGAAAAGCCAGTTGCAACCTCCAAATCCGGTGGAGAAGACTTGCGTTTGAACCACAGTCCCGGCTAGCCGTGGGCAAAATAACCGGAACCGAAATACCGGAACCGGAATCGAACTGAAATACCCGAACCGGAACCGAATCGGAATTGTCAAAATACCCATTGGATCCTACACATTGATACCCATGGGTATCGGGTAGAACCGGAACCGAACCGAAAATATTTCGGATACCCGAATACCCGAAATATAATTATATATCCAAAAATATTAAATATATATCAGGTTTTTGGGTATATTTTTTTTGTTTTCGGGTATATTTTCGGGTTTTCGGATATAATTTCGAGTTTTAAGGTATATTTTTGGTATTTCGAGTATATGTTCCTTAAAACTTTTTTGGATTTTCGGGTAAAATTTCGGGTTTTCGGATATATTTCGGATTTCGGATATATTTTAGGTATTTCGGATAAAAAAATACCCAGAACCGAACCGGAACCGATTAATATCTGAATGATTCGGGTATATTTCGGTTCCTAAATCTTTCTACCCGAAATACCCGGAACCAAACCGAAATCATTTTGGTACCTATATGGATCCTAAACCTCTCTACCCGAAATACCCGGAACCGAACCGGAACCGAAAATGCCCAGGGCTAGTCCCGGCTCTTACCTATGGCAATAGGGGCGACCGCCCTATGTCCAGCGCCCAGATTTTTTTATTTTTATTTTTATGTTTTAAAATTTTATTATAAATACCATGATCTATTATTTTTGTTTACAACAATTTCTTGATATATCTATATATATAAATAAGTAAGGTCCGTATCTATATCTATGTGATTAACAAAATGAGTTCATAATCTAAACTTATTTTAACATTCTAAAATATCACATATTTACGGTTTATTAGAATTTTGTACTTTTAAAATATAACACATCATAAAAAATATTAAGGGGGGTTATTGGTTCTTGCATTTTAATGGATTTGGAAATCTAAACCAAATCAAGTGTTATTGGTTCTATAATTTTGAAATCCATATTCAAATCTTGTGTTATTGGTTCTATGATTTTCAAATCCATGTTAAAATCAAGTGTTATTCAATAGTAATGATTTTCATAAGGATTTGATTTTAATTTGGATTTGAATGGATTTACATGTGTTTTTAAGAGTAAAATACAAATGCGCAAATATCAAGTGAAACTTTGTTATTTGGTTGGATTTGGATTTACAAGTGTTTTTTTTTTTCAAGATGAAACTACTACGTAGAATTAAAAATAGAAAGACACATATCAATTTTTGAATGATTGGATCATCAACATTGTTAAGAGGATTAGTTCTCCGTCTTTTTCTTAAATGGAGTTTTTCCAAAATATTATTTGAACCGCTGCAAAAAAAAAAGATGATTGTGTTTCATAATTTTCCTCGACATTCATGAAAAACTCTTTACCAGAATTTGTTTGCTCATTTTTTCGTTTCCATAAATCCACATGTTCGAGCATCGGTAGTATCGCCCAATCCAATCACACTCCTACCCGACGCTACATTCTTTTCAAATATCACTTTGAGATCATCAAACTCTTCAAAAGTTTCGTCACAAAATTTTTTATACTTCGGATGTGCCCTTAAAATACGATAAAAAAAACCAACATAATGAAAAATCTTTGCATATATCAAAGAAGCCGTAAATCATTTAAAAAAACAAAATTTACCTTTATGTAGTCAGCCCACACATCATCTACTCCACGAAATGAAAAAGAGTTGTTTAACCATCGACATGCCCCATTGAGAAACGTTGTTGAAAGAATCTTTTGTATCTTCAAATCTTGATTCCTAATTTTTAAGTATGCTCCTCATTTTCCTTATAAGTCACAGACAAAAATCGTACTTGCATGTGCTGGTTTACATAACTTTCTTCGAAAGTACTGTCGAACATATAGTTTTCCTGAAGAAACAAATTCTGATGAAGTAGAAGATCTTGAATAAGTTAATAACAATGATGAAGAAATTCTTGGAACCCAGGATCAAGAAAGAAAACATGCCAATCAATTGAGAACAATATTATGTGGACATATTCTATACTTTAGGAGAATACTAGATTATTAGTGAAAGAAAAAGAACGAAATTTTTTGTTTGTTTGTTTTTTTTTATTTTCTTATAATACTAAAATTCTTGTAAATCTATTTGGTTGATTTACAATAATCCATTTATTTGATTTTGAAATCCAATTATTTAACTTTGAAATACACTTCTCTGATTTTAAAATCAATGGATTCATTAAGATTTCTAAATCTGAAAAATCCATTAAAATGCAAGAACCCATAACCCCCACTAAATGAAAAACCAGTAAAAACAAAATACTAATACGCATTAACTTCCTTTTTACCATGTCATTACTTTCCACACATACTTTCGAAGAGACTTCCAATTTAGTATCTATTTTGTTACGTTTTGCTTCCTTTATCTGATAGTTTCATTTTGTTTTTGCTATAGTATTTTTCTCTCATTCTAAATAAATCGTTCTAAAATTGAAAAATTTGGGCATTTGAAATTTTTACAAATGCAAAGTGTTTTGCGTAACCAATTATATACAAATCGTCTCTAATTTCACTATGGATTCAGTGGTTTTGATCAAACGTATGAGTTTTTATGAAAGAAAACAAATTAAAAAATGATTACTTCGTCTTAAGTTTTGTCGTAGACTGTGTTCTCAAAGTTTTTTAGATTTTTACTTTTTAAAATAAAGATTGAGATTTTGTAAAAATGAGTTATGGGCAAAATATAATATTATCTTATGTGTAATTGATTATGAATAAAATAACGTATAATCAATCTTTCTCTTCTAGGATCAAATACGTTGATTGATTCTTTAATTACAATTTTGCAGAAAAGAAAAGACACACAAATTCTTCTCCAGATGATTCACAATTCCTCATGAGTTGTTTCTCCATAATGAATCTATCAAAAATGAGAAAAAACTATTGTCCAATGTAAAAGTCCAAAGCATGTATCAATATTTTGTTTATAATCTGAACTTGTAGTTAATATTCATGACGATAATAAAGTGTTTGTTATTGAGATTTTTTTGTTTGTGTAAGGAGTTATTAATTATGAGAGATTTGAAGTTTCTAACTTGGGTAATAAAATATAAAAATGTAAATCACATGCTTGAAATTGATCTTGGAATAAAAATATGTCCAAAACTTCATGCTCAAATCTTGCACGAATGAATAGTGTTACTAAAAACGTATACGAATACGATCCGCGCATAATCATTAATGTTTAAAATTTTGTTATATTTTTATGATATAAATAAAATGTCCATATTTCATATTTTGTCTATGGTCGTTAATATTATTAAGACGGACATGTTGATCCAGCATAAGAACACCCACGTGATGCCCCTTTAATCGGTTGATCAAACATATCGAGCAGACTACCTCTTTATCGTCTTGGTTGAGGAAGCCTCCGACATAGTGGAACGTCGATGCTCCATGAGCATTTGTTTCTGCAAGCTGACTGTGGCCTTCACAGCAGTAGCCACTACGTCGAGAGGGCAGAGAACAACCGATATGTGCACACCTAAAACTGTATCGCCGGAGGGAACGGTAAATTCCAAGAACTATCTGGATGTGAACGCCGAGTATAGGCACGACGAGGCTATTCGCCGGATCCGATGGCTAAGAAAGGTAAGGAAAAATGTCAGTTTTGGGTTTAGGGCCATCGCAAAAGACTTAACAATTCGGGCTCAATAGATAAATGCAAACCCTAATTTCTACTTTTAGTTTTTGCAAACCCTAAAAATTCGGGCCCAGCCATAACTAACGAAACCAGTTTCTGCAAACCCTAAAAATGCGGGCCCAGTCAAAACAAAAACATAAATGCAAACGAACCAAAACAAACAAAAAGCTTTTCTCGGCCTTCTTACCATGGAACAAATGTTGGTGGACGATGTGGAAGATCAACGAAAAGAGAAATCAAGAAGGTGAAGAGAGAAACGAAGGAGGAGGGAGATAAATTGAAGGAAGGGTGAGTATTTATAGGTGACCGGGAGTAGTGATAGAGGTGACCACTTGCTTTTTTTTTTGGTTACCTAGAAAAAAAGCTTAATATGCTTGCATTTCATACTGATCGCCTCCTTTGTTTATGTAGACAAGGCTGATGGTGGCTTTAGGCTTGCATCGCGTGCATTCATAGTTTCGTTTCTTAAAGAGTGATGGATATATTGTTTTGTTGAGCTTACAAGTTATCACGGTACGTAGTTTCTACTTGCTAAGTAGGGATATCCATACGAACTATAAAGCTATGTAAGAATAGTTAAATCTATGTTCTTGTGTTGTTTGAGGCAGCTAGGGATCTTAAGACAATGCGTTTAATCTCAAAGTTTATCTTGTTAAATCTTGAGTGGCGCTTAGAGAATTAAAAGACAGAGGAAACATTTTCTTTTTTGAAAGTTTTGGAGGTCATGAGTTGTGGATATCTCAACTCATCATCACATTTCATGTGATAGGCATCGGTTTCCGGTGGTGAAGATTGCATGCCGACAATATCAGCTCGTCATCAAATCCCGGGACTAGATATTGTTGTTGACCCATGTGCTGCGTTACAAGTCTTCATTGTAACAGGACTCTTGTGCATTGGAGTAAAAGAGGTATAAACTTTACATGGTTTCGATCACATCTTCTGGACAAACTCAACTCTGCGGAACCGGGTTTCTAAAGTGAAATATCTCTTCTATGCAGATCACATTTGCTCAGGGAAGTATAACAGCAGCAAATGTCTTTGTCATGCTATAATGTCATTGTAGCTGGGTAGTTATCCGTGTTTCAAGACAGGTTGGGGGGCCTGGTTAACAAGGTAAATTGAGCATTCATTATTCTGCGCCACCATCATATTTTAAGGTAGGTGCTACATGAAACATATTATTTTTGTTTCTTAGGTATTTTCCATACGGAGTGGATGGAATGCTTGCTGAATATGCTACGGTCTTCTTTGCCTACATCGGGTTTGATGCAGTTGCAAGTATGGCAGAAGAGGTCAGTATCATATATCGTTGCAGTGTAACTAGTATTTGACAAGCCCTTTTTGGTGTAGGTGAGTCTTGGGGCACTTGTTGCATTTACAGGATCGGTATTGATACTCAGATATGTTCCTCCATATGAGGTACTGATAAAGTTAAACTTCTTTTTTATTTAAGAACTACATTATAGAACATACTTGATTAAAGAGAGAAGTCTCCTTTTAACCTGATAGCTCTCTAGCTAACCAACTCAACTATAGTTGTTCTGTCAAGATAACTAAAAACCACCTTGCTCATGCACTAGACTAACAAGGCTTTTATCAGGTACCTCTTCCCGCATCTCTTCAAAAGAGAGAGTTTGTTCTGTTCCCTTTATATGTGGTGAAGAAAATTCAACCAGTCACGTCAGCACTTGGATTAGTAGCAAACAACCTTTACTTTGCAAAACTGATGCTTCAATTGTGGAGAAGCAAGAATCTTAGAGCTACTTATAATATTCAAAGTTCAATGTATAGTCATTCGAGATTGGTGTGTATAGTCAGTCATGTTGTAATTAAAAGTTCAATGTCATTGTTCTGCTTAGAGCTACTGTTTATAAAACTATTCGAAAAGGGTCTTTGCGAGACAACTATATTTGGCTAATAGACACTGGAATTGGAGTTGGTGAGAATCTAATGCTTTCATGCAATGTAACAAACACGATCAGTTAAATCCAAGATAGTCACAGAAAACATAATCAAAACGATTCTAAACTACTTTGGACATAATGAAAGCCTTCATGCATTAACACTTTTGAAGTTTCACGAGGAAAGAAAAAAATCAGATGAATTGGATGTTGCACTTTGATGAAAGTCTGGGGAGAGCCATTACATTAGCTCGCAAGAGCTTTCTGTCAGCATCAACACCAACTCTCACGGTTTCAAGACATTCCAACTTGCCCAAGAAATGTCTCATCTGTTTCAGCTCTTGAAAAGAACCTCCATACTCTGAAACCTCTAGCACCTTAACCTGACATGTCCATAAACAACATAATTCCTCCACCTTCTTCTTCTTCTTCTTCTTCTCCTTATTCTTCTTAGGGATGCAAGCGCATGCATCTCCGCATCTATTTGTTACTCTGTGCACAAGACCCTGTAAACAAGAGGCACCACCAAATTTGTGACAACAAACAACAAATAGAAAAGAATATCTTGATAATAAATTACCTTGATGACTAAAGTCTCTAGATTTGGACAGCTCTTGAGCAGAAGTGGCATTACTTGCCAACCTTTTTCCTTGGTACTCTCAATAGATAAATTAAGGAGGTTGTTGAACACCGGCATGGATTTACAACAGAAATGAAACGCCTATAATGAAAACACAACCCAATAGTAAACCATACATATACATATAGATACAAGTGAGAGGCCTCCAGAATCACTACAAGAAGAAGAAGTGAGCAAAAACTGACCTCAAGAGAATCAGGAGACAAGTGAAGGGTCGTAACGTTGCTTATACCCGCAACTAGACCTGTAACATCACCAAATATAGCCTTTGGTTTAGCTTTATAAACAAAATAATAACCACCATCATCCTCGTAATAACCACCACCACCATCATCATCATAACCATCACCATCATCGTCATCATCATAATCATCATAATCGTTAGTTGACACCCATAACCTGATATTCAGCCTAGCTTCGACAAGCAAATCCAAATCAGTAAACTGATACTCTTCCGAGACATAACTAGAATAGTCAAGGTAGACAAGACTTGGTGCTTCAAAAAAAATGATATCGTGAGCATCTTGAATCTCTGGCTGATCGGTAAAAACCACAAGTCGCTTGATGGATGCACTATTCACGTCCCTACCGCGACAAAGCCGCTCATCACCATCACGTATGTGTAAGTCTTCCAGAGTGGGGCTGCCCCATAGGAGCCGACAATAGTAGTCATATTCAAACACAACTGCTAAGAGAGTGAGTGATTTGAGCGCTGGGAGAAACACACGCTCGACTTCAAGAATACAATTACCGGATAGTGTGAGCTTAACCAGTGTGTTACTCGTTAACAAGTTAGTTCTTAACGCAAAACCCGACGACGGGGTGGCGTGGAAGTGTATTTCCAATAAACCGCGTTCCATAGCAGTCCAAATCCAACGGTTGACAAAAGAGCTCACACGATAGATTTCATCGCCATGTATACAACACATAGAGCATGAGAATTTCTTGATGATGGGAGAATTGCTTAACAGAGCAAATGTCCTGTCGACGAAATCACACAAGGCACGTAAACCACTTGATTCTTCTTCTTCGTTGGCATACACAGTCATAGACTCATCGACCCAAATGGTGTCTACAAGACACAGTAGATTCCTCCACCTCTTTGACAGAACCGATGTGGAAGCAGCCTCTTTTGTCGGAAGTAAAGACAGGATTTTGCCAAGAATCTCGTCTGGCAAACAGCTGATCGAATCTCTACACCCCATAACCCAATAAGAAAAATTACGACTTGTAATCTCTACACACTAAATTAGGCTCACAAGTTCCTCCTTTTGCAATCCAAGCGTTCGAATCTTAAAAACCAATCCTTTCAATCCAACGAGAGTGGTAGGTGATTCAGGAAGATATCAATTTTGGACTAAGCAAAAGAAAAAAAAAACTTACGACGACGTCACGTCAGAGCAGACGAGGTAGATCGAAAAGCTCGTTTCGCTTGACGATGGAATCCGAGGGCCGGCCAAGAGAGAGAACGTTTTATAAACAAAAAAAAAAAAAACTTTTTGGTTGGAGAAACCAAAATAAATAAAACTCTTTTCCGAAAAAATAAATAAATATATGTATACTTTCCTTCTTCAATTATCTTTATACCATAGTTTTTTTTTGGGTCAAAATACCATAATCTCTAACAAAATAGATCCTTTTTTTTTGTTTGTTAGAGAAAAACGGGTTGAAAAAATAATTATTTATTTTTAACGGGTTCTTGAAAAATTAATTAATTATATTACATCTTGAGAGGCTTCACTTACGTGAGGTCATTCACAGAATCATTTGCTCAGTTGTAGAAATCCATACCCTTGTAACCAAAGAACCATTGAAGATGTTATTTTCTATGTCTTGATCCGTTTTCTTCTTCTTTGAATGGTGCTGTTAGAAAGAAAGAAAAAAAACTGAAGTTTTCAGAAATCCACCAACCTAGCAATGTTATTCTTGATGCGTCTGCAAGTCCCATGTCAATGGCGTAATCTACAGCTGTAAGCCGTAATCGCCTTTGCTTTTCTCACCATCGATCTTTCGCTGTACAGGTTGATCATACAGTTTGATGTATATACATCCGGACACGACTTAAGAAGCTCTCTGTATATAGCTTCAGCTTCACTCAAGTACCCGGCTTTCGTGTACTAGAGTTTGATGAGAGAGTTGTATATAACAGAGTTTCCCGGAATCCCAGCTTCTTTCATGGCTTCTACATAACTCATAGCTTCTTGAACGTTTCCAGTATCCGCAAAAGCATTGATCAAGATGATAAGAATCAAGCAATATATTGATCAACAAAGAAGGATACAAGCCCAAGAGGATGATCTTGAAGGCTCCCACAAACGATATCTCACAATCTGAGAATCGATCCCAACCCACCACTTCTATGGTAATTGTAAAACGAAGACTAAAAGTTCCTTTTATCTCTAAGGACTGTACAAAGACTCTACTCAATCACAGCCTATCACACTGCCAGCTCAGCATCCGCCACTACGTATCACAAGACTCCATAGCCAACAACATCGGCCTCTATGTTGAAGTCAACCGTCTCTGTACAAAGCTCGATATCCCGTTTCTCTCATTTTCTCCAGGTAGCCTCTGGCTTTTTCAGAGCTCGCAAGGATCTGGACGAGAGTGTTATATGTACACTTATCCGGTGTGACCCCATAACTCATCATACTCTCAAATAACTCACACGCCTTTTCACTGCTTTTACCGATTCCATACGCTTTGGTCATCACATTGAACTCAAAAACTTTTCTCTCATTCACTTCTTGGCAGGCAGCAGATGAATACTCTCTCGGCTTCTGATAGATATCCATGCTCACCATAGGCATCAATGTTGGCTGAATAGCCCTCAGAACTCATGTTACCCGCAAAACGAAACCTTTTGAACCATGACCATGATTTCTCAAGCATTTCTGCTTCTATATACATCCGAGTGAGAGCGGATTGCGTGTACTCATCAATCTCAACATCATTATCATCCATCTCTGCTATAAGCTCTTCAGTTTCCTCAACCATATGTCTAATCGAGAATGCATAGAGGAGGGTGCGGTAACTTACAGGATCCGGTTTAAGCCCAGCGTCTTTCATTTCCTTGAAGTAGGCCCTTGCCCTTTCTATATCGTTGTTCTTCGTGTGAAGCGAAATAAGAATGTTATATGTTCTTGTATCAGGTAAGCACTGAAGCTTCATCAAGGAAGTCACTTCTCCAAGCTGACCGTTGTTGCCATAAATATGAATCATGGTATTAAAAGTCACTGTGGTTGGCACAGTCCCTTCTTCTAGCATCCTCTTGAACGTCTCTGAAGCCTCTTTTATCTGGTCGGACTTACCATACGTATCAATCATCGTGTTGTAAGTATAAGAGCTCAAGCAAACATGTGATTCCACCTTGTTGTCTCCCACGCTCAACGTCCCAAACGATTTGCCGCACGACCATTTCTTGAAAAAGTCATCTGCTTTCTGAAACTCTCTTGCCTTCTTATACATTTGCAGAACAATCCCTGTTGTAACTTCGTCGGGCTGTATCCCTATCTTGCTCATCTTCCCTAGCCAACAAAGGGCATGCACTTTCAGCCCGCCTTTGCTATAGACATCAATGAGAGTCCCATACGTAGAATTAATCGGCTTGATGCCTTTTCTGATCATTTCATCCCATAGACTCTGCACATACCTCCATTTACAAGCTTTCCCAAGAATCCGAAGCATGATATTGTAATGAATCACGTTCAATTCATAGCAGTCCTTTCTCTTAAACCACTCGAAAATCTCCACCGCGTCTGCTCCTTCAAAATAATTGTCCTCTCCTTGTTGCTAAGCCTCTCCGCCCACGGGTTCAACGCCTCTTCAACATCCTCAACACGATCCAGAGCCTCCAGAATGGCGGGAATACATCCTTCGTAACTCAGACCTTTCGTCGAACACTTGGCGTGCACTTTATCTACCATACCGTTCCCACCAAATCCGGCATCTCCGGCTCTCTTATCAGCAAACCCATCACAAGTCCTTGATTTTCCGACGCGATTGTCACCTGGGTTTACAATAAGCAAGTTTTTTTCCGGCCATAACTTCATGGGCAACATTTCCAGCTGCAACGAGCATTTAGTTATTCAGGAGAGAAAGGAACAGTTTTGCGCCGCCAATTGCGACGAACAGTATCGACTTCTGCGTGTGAATGTGATTCGCTGAAGAATTCCGACGAGAATTTTTTTTTCTTGCAAAGTTGCAAATGGGTATAATTGCGCGCGCACTTGTTCAAGAAGGAAGTCCTTATTTTTGAAAAGAGAGAGAGACACTTTGGGTTGAATTAGTAAATTTCGTAATATTTTAATTTATCAAGAAGGAAGTCCTTATTTTTGTTTTTTGTTTTCCAAATATTCCCAACATTTCATCATTGTGCATAAAGAACCCTGAGAAAGCTATGGGGTACTGCGATTCTGTCGGTATAATCCAACTCGTTGAAGAAAAAAATTAAATCATGAACATTAATTAAAGGTAAATCCTAAACTATAACTCCAATTTTTATAATATTTTTGATAGAATTAGCTTATTTCCTTAATTCGTCATTCAAATTACATCAGTAACAAACAAAAAAGCTCTTGTAGGAGATGTTTTCTTTTTTTTCTTTTTCTTTTTCTTTTTTTTGTCAACTGTAGGAGATGCTTTAGACCATCCACATTGCACATAAAATGTGATGTCTCACAAATAAAAAAATATTAAAAATACACTCTCTCATCCTTTTACTCAACTTCATACCTTCTCTTTTATCATTTCACTTAACTTTTATTAATTTTATATTTAAACATACTTCTAATTTCACTCTCTTATGTCTTCCCGGAGACACAATCTCTCCAAAACTACTCACTATTTTCTTTTTCTACTTAAATTTTATTAATTTTATATTTCAATACACCCCATTATTTCAACCAAAAACACTCTTTCTTCCTTTTACTTAAATTTTAATAATTTTATATTTAAAGACATCCACATTTTATTACCAATGTGGATGCTCTTATATGCGTCAAAAAGAGTATTTTCGTCCATATCTTTGCTTCATATTATTTTTTATGTTTTTTCGTCATTCTTCCATAACAAGTTATCCTGTAGTTCACCCAAAACACAAATAAAATACAATTTATTCCGAGACCAGTATAGGCCGCAATACGTATCCAATGTGACGTATCCAATGTGGAAGAATAATCTTTGGTCATTTGTTATTGACTATAAATTATATACAAGTCAATATTCGATCCTTAAGGACCTTAACGTTGAGTAAAGTCCACTTTTAATACGAGTGCATTCACACACGAAAACAACATCTTTAATTCTTCATGCCCTCTCTCTTCTAAACTTGGTTACTGTTTTTTTTTTCTTTCTCTTGTTGTTGAAATATCAAAAGTTTATAAACCATCTCGACTAATGCCTTGTCGATTTAGGTTACGGTTTGAGAAGAAATTTCGAAGGAGGAAAAAGAGTTTAACGGTAGAAGAATTAAGTAGATCGATAACCAATAAACTTTTTTTTTTAGGTTATTGGCTCTGATACCATGACAGGAATCTTTAGTAGTTATGAAGAGAATTCTTATTGATTATGATTTCAAGGCAATGCCTTATATACAATGTGAAAACCGTAACCTAAATCGACAAGGCTAATATATACGATGGCCCAAATAGGCCCAATAAAATCTACCTATTTAACAATAAAGAAATATACACAAATGTTAACTTTCCGTTTAACTTGATCTCTCCGAGATCTCCTAACACTTGATATATCATGGTTTTTACCCCATTTAAGCCATGATATAAGTCCTTTTATAGAGTCTTTTCTATTGTTTTGTAGTCTTTTAGAGTCTTTTACAGGTTTTAGCACATTTGGAGTATTCTTGGAGATATTGGAGTTTATGGAGCATTCTGGAGCGAAACTGAAGTCTGCTGGCTAAAGTACCCGAATTCACGTCAAGTATCGATCGATACCCACTGGTATCGATCGATACCCATCGAAGCAGATTTCAAAGTCGCGGCTTAATGAAGTTTGAAGAATTGCAAAAAGTGCCCAGAAGTCTCTGATAATTACAAGAAGACCCCAAGTCGTGTTTTAGGTTATAAATATGAGTTTTCAGCCCTTGTTTAGGCTATGCCTTTTTTAAGCTTTATTTTCTATACTCTGGGTTTGAGAGACAAGTCTGATTTCCCTTCGTCCGAGATCAGATCTCAAGAACCTTGATTATTCTATTGATGATTTATTCAAACATGTCTTTTGATTCAATTGCCATGTCTGAGTAGATCCACCTTAGGTTTAGGGTTTTCTCATAAAGGATTTCTCTGAATGCTAGGTTAATTATCTTATTAGGATTCACCATCTGAATTATAGTTCTTCACCTTAGGTTGTGTTCATAGCTAATTCTAGGTTGATAAATCTGGAACTTAGATCTTAGGATAATTGATTAGGCACGAGAGTGCGATTAATTACCTGATAGAACCTAGGTGAGCAAATTGATTATTCGCAAAGAGATTTGGTTTAATTGATTTGTGAACATATCAAACCTGATATTAAAGCTGATTTAGAATTTAGGATTCGCAAAGAGATTTGGAATTCCTAGGATTTAGATTTAGATAGTTTTCGCAACGAGAGTTGGTTAGCTATATTTTAGTGATTTGAGTTCAAGAACTGCGCTAAATCTGAATCCTGTTAGTTAGTTTATCTGCATTCATTGATTTTCTGAGAAAAACCCTGGGCCTATATTTCCTGATTGATTTACAACTCTTTTAATTTCTGCATTGCTTTAAATTACATCTGTTTGGCTTAGCGTAATTCGATACTATATAATCTATTGTGTGATCTCTGTGAGTCTTTGTGGTTCGACCCCTAGCTAGACTATTACAACTGCTTTAGTACTTTAGGGTATTAAATTGAGCATATCAACACTCTCCCACAAGCTCATACGTGATAACACTTTGGTGAGGATGCTTGAGGAACGAAAATCAGTGCCGAGTGAACGACTTACAGGTATACACTTTCTCAAATCTTGGATTATCGATACATGTGCTTCTAACCACATGACGGGCAGCATCGATTTTCTGAGTAATTTGACAGATATGGCACCAGTTCTGATAAAACTTCCTGATGGAAGATATACGACATCAGTTAAATATGGAACAACACAGTTGGGTTCATCGATTAGTCTCCAAAGTGTCTTCTTTGTTGATGGTCTTCAATGCCATCTCATTTCAGTTTCACAGTTGACCAGAGACAGCAGATGTGTGTTTCAGATTACTGATAAACTATGTATTGTTCAGGACCGCATCACGAAGACGCTGATTGGAGCGGATGAGCAGAGGAAAGGGCTGTATTTTTTGCACAAAAAATTCTTGTAGAAGAGATGCTTTCTATGCGTCAAAAAGACTAAAAGAGTTTGCTTCATATTAATTTTTATGTTATTTCGTCATTCTTCCATAACACGTTATCCCATGTAGTTCACCCAAAAACAAAGAAAAATACAATTTATTCCGAGACCAGTATAGGCAATACGTTGGTCATTTGTTATTGACTATAAATTATATACAAGTCATCCTTAAGGACCTTAACGTTGAGTAAAGTCTTTGCTTTTTGGCTTATAGAATCCACTTTTATAATACGAGTGCATGCACACGAAAACACAACATCTTCAATTCTTCATGCCCTCTCTATCTTCTAAACTGGGCTACTGCTTTTTTCTTTCTCTTGTTGTTGAAATATCAAAAGTTTATAAACCTGTCAACTAACGTCTTTGTTTAATTTACATGTGTCACTTTTATCGTTAGAAAATTAAGACGTATCATCCGAAAAATAAAGAATTCTAACATTTTTAATCTGAGAGATTTGAACTCTCGACTCATATATTTCTAATTAAAACTAAGAATTACATAAAGCATATCAACTAACTCTTGTAGGATATCCTTTCTATGCGTCAAAAAAAGAGTATTTCTTTGTTTCGGCCAAATCTTTGATTCATATTAATTTTAAGGGAGATTTGGTTTAATATTCTAAGAAAATTATATATTTTGAAAACTAACCCATCTTTAGAATTTTTTGAAAACTAAGTTTTTTTGCATTTAAAATTATCAAAATACTCAAAATAAACCAAACATATGAATTTTCTTAAATTCTAATTATTTATTTTTGATTAATTTAAAAATGAATAAAAATATGGATGTAAAAAATATCGATCATATCTAGATTTTGTGCGTAGAAACTTAAAAATAATTCAATAACAGAGCAGTTGGTATGAACTTACGGTTTCACAAACGTGTTTTTGTATAATTTTTTTGTACGATGATGATGTATGTATAGAGTTTGAGTATGTTAATGATAAATATAATAATAAATTTGTGTATACCTAACAAAATTGTTTATATATAATATGAATTTTAATTAANATATATATATCACTATCATTATCGTTGAATATTTATTTTATAATATATATCTATTCTGAAAAAAACAATTATTGTATTTGTATGTTCTCAAAAATTCATGATTTTTTTTACCTAATAAAAAAGTTAGTTTTCAAAGATTTTAAAAAAGGGAGTAGTTTTCAAAATATATAAAAATTTTGGGATATTAAATCAAATTTCCTCTAAATTTTATTTTTTTTTCGTCATTCTTCCATAACACGTTATTATTTCACCTAAAAACAAAGAAATACAATTTATTCTGAAACCAGTATAGGCAATACTAAAACAAGAAAAGGAAAAAAGATCGACTTATGAAAGAACATAGTTTTGTGTGCATTCCAAAGATATCTTTAATCAAATAATTATTTAATTAATGCTGATTTTGTGGGGAAAAAACAAAAAAAAAGCTCGCAAACATTGTTTTAGCCGAACATTTGTAAGATGATTATTATTTTGGTTAAGAATAAAGAGTGTAGCAACAACAACAAAAAACGCTAAACAAAACACGTTCCGCCATAATCTACCAATTTAGTACCATATGTTTCCACAAGTGTTTTGTCATATTTAAGCTAATTAATCTTTTCAAAAGAAGCGAATATTTCTTTCTTTTTTGTTTTTTTCTTGACCGAAAATATATAACGTATACGAAAATGTGACGATATTGCTAAGTAGCTCCTACCTAAGTAGATCCTACGAAAAATCCATTAATGTTGGTTGAGACTTGAGACTTAGAGACTTAGAGACTTCGAGACATTGCTCTCCATGGAAATTCGGGTTTCTATGTCCCAAAGTTAGTTTTTTTAACTAAAATAAGTAAAATATTATTTGCATAACATTTGAAATTTCTCTACGAAGATCTTCGCCGCTCGTCGGTCTTCTCCTCTCCCCTTTCTCTCATCTTCTTCGTCTTCGTTCATTTGAGTTCCGGTGACCGGCGTGCGGCGGCTCCTTTAGCGCCGACGCCGGTCCTTCTCCTTTCGAGTTTCTCCTTTAGTCCTTTTTTGTGTTTTGTGTTAGTTGTGTTCAGTTTGGAGGAAGTTGCTTTCGGAGGAGGTTTGGTCGAAAAGAATTCTGATCTGTCGTGAGATATGGTTTCTTTGAAGTTGTAAGCGCCGGTCTGTATTGACGACGGTGTGGTTGGTCCACAAACGCTGAAGATTTCTAGATCCAGATCTAGATCGGANNAAAAAAAACAAAAAAAAAACTCGCAAACATTGTTTTAGCCGAACATTTGTAAGATGATTATTATTTTGGTTAAGAATAAAGAGTGTAGCAACAACAACAAAAAACGCTAAACAAAACACGTGTTCAGGTATAAAGTAAGCCATGGAACCCTATTCCGCCATAATCTACCAATTTAGTATCATATGTTTCCACAAGTGTCTTGTCATATTAAGCTAATTAATCTTTTCAAAAGAAGCGAATATTTCTTTCTTTTTTGTTTTTTTCTTGACCGAAAATATATAATGTATACAAAAATGTGACGATATTGCTAAGTAGCTCCTACCTAAGTAGATCCTACGAGAAATCCATTAATGTTGGTTGAGACTTGAGACTTAGAGACTTAGAGACTTCGAGACATTACTCTCCATGGAAATTCGGGTTTCTATGTCCCAAAGTTAGTTTTTTAACTAAAATAAGTAAAATACTTGTCTTCTTTACTACTATTCTACGTAATTTATTTGTTTTACTTTTACTAACGTCAAGAAAAAAATAATTAATCTGAAACGTAAATTTTGGATAAATAAGATCTATAATGTAGGGTCGTAGGAGGATGTGGAACTTGTGAGGTTTGTTAAGAGCGATTTTTTAGAGATTTCAGGTTCGATTCTTGGTAGAAACTAAAAACGCTGCTGTTTGGCCAGACGAAGATGGGTCATTGCTTATGTCCTGTTTGAAAATCCGGGATCGGACTATTCGTCGGTACCGTTCTCCAAAAAATTAATATGAACATTTCTATGAGCCTCAAATATACCCCTAAATTACCAAAAAAAAAAAATTGAAAAAACATGAACTGCAAGACATATTTGACTTGATATTCTAGTGGTTCTTAGTATATAACTGTAATTTTTTGAAAACCCTAGACATATTCGATTTGATATGTGGTTCTTAATACCTTAAATTAAGTTTGTGATCCACCATATGAACTGCAATGACAGTTAAAACTCAAATTAGGATATATTACAAAAAAAAAAATATCAATTTCGACCAGAATTTTCAATAATTTTTTTTTTCAAACATTTTTTGATGAATTTCCAACTAAATTTGGTTTTCGAAACTCAGATTCTGATAAAATTGTGCTGGTCGGAAAATCATCGGAAACACGTATTTTTGATGACTTTTCGATAAACGTGATGGCCAGAAATTCATATGTTTTTTTTTTGTAGTGATAACCGACTAGCCGTTATTACAATTTGATATGAATTCGAATTCCACACGGTTCAAAGTCTCCAAATGATAAATTAAATATTTTGGAGAAATAATTAAATATTATTACCAATTCCTTAATCGCTAATCAAAGAATATGTTATATGTACGGTATAAGTAGGCATGTCGATATATATACCAAGACGACGCCAACGAATGTTAGATAATACTGAACCTAAACATCCACTATACGCAATTACCCATTATGCATTATGCTGCATATTCTATATTGTGAAGAAAAAAATACATATCATAATATCATATAGTATTAAAAAAAATTATGACGTTGACCGTAAGGTCGACGAACGACTCATGAAACGGATCCTTATCTGTAAAGCTTGTGGATAACACGTGTGTCCCTGAAAAAGCTCGAAACCGTTCTGACTAAGAAATTTCACTGTTCACTATTTTTTTGGTTCGACACTTGGATCGAATCGTATTATTCTGTTTCTTATATCTTTTTAATTTTCTATTAATTTACTTTATTTTTTTGATTATATAATTAATTTAAAGTATGTGGCTTAGTTTTATTGGTTAATAGTTTTGGAGAGGAGTTTTTTTTGTTTTTCAATGTAAATCTCTCTTTTGCACACTTTATTGTTGCATTTAATTTAAAATCTAATGTCGATTAATTGAACAAGTTTTTAGGCAGCAGATTTGATGGATGTGACTTTCGTTTGTATTGCTAGGAAACTTCGTGGATGATCACAAAACCGACTCGTGAACTAATTAAAACTCTTATAAAAGCAGCAATATTGCAGATTACATTGAGATCTTACATCAGCTTTTGTTTTGCCTTCATTATTCACAATACATCGCTTTCACAGAGAAAATTTACAGCTTCTGGTTATTTTGTTTTCTTCTTTTCGGTTTAGCAATTCCGGTTTAAACAATACCAGAATCAATGCCAACAGACGTTCCCGATCATGCAGAGAAGAACAATGTGGTGGGCGTCGAGTTTCTTCTGGAACTCCCCAAAACCTTAAGCAAGTCAAACAAGAAATGGCAATTAGCATTCATCAAGATCTACTGCTCAAGAACTCTCCTCAACTGCGCCAAACACGCTATCCAAAAACCCGGTCTGTTCCCTCGATCCCTTTCCTACACCGCCATTGATCTTGACCACCATCACGGAGACTTCAAGATCGATCATGAAACCCTGAACGATCTCGTCAAGAACAAGAACCAAGAGAAACTCGAGTCTCTTGGTGGTCCTAATGGCTTGGTCTCAGCTCTCAAGACTAACACGCGTCTCGGGATCAACGAAGAAGCCGATGAGATTCAGCGTAGGCGTTCAACGTTCGGGTCCAACACTTACACGAGACCTCCATCGAAGAGTCTCATCCATTTTGTGATCGAAGCCTTTAAAGACCTCACGATTCTCATCCTTCTCGGCTGCGCAACGCTCTCTCTCGGGTTCGGTATCAAAGAGCATGGATTGAAAGAAGGATGGTACGACGGAGGAAGCATATTCGTAGCGGTTTTCTTGGTGGTAGCTGTCTCTGCTGTCAGCAACTTCAGACAGAACAGACAGTTCGACAAACTCTCCAAAGTAAGTAGCAACATCAAGATCGACGTCGTTAGAAACGGACGTCGTCAAGAGATTTCGATCTTTGACATTGTCGTTGGAGATATGGTTTGTTTGAACATCGGAGATCAAGTTCCAGCGGATGGAGTGTTCGTTGAAGGACATTCATTGCACGTCGACGAATCAAGCATGACCGGAGAAAGCGATCACGTCGAGTTGAGTCTAAACGGAAACACATTCTTGTTTTCCGGGACTAAAGTCGCTGATGGGTTCGGTAAAATGGCGGTCACTTCCGTTGGGATGAACACAGCTTGGGGACAGATGATGAGTCACATCTCGCGTGACACAAACGAGCAAACTCCATTGCAAACTCGTCTCAACAAGCTTACTTCTTCGATAGGTAAAGTCGGTTTACTCGTAGCTTTCTTGGTTCTTGTTGTTCTGTTAGTCCGTTATTTCACGGGAAGCACGAAAGACGAGAGCGGAAACCGCGAGTATAACGGAAAGAAGACCAAGAGCGACGAAATCGTGAACGCTGTGGTTGAAATGGTTGCGGCTGCGGTTACGATCATCGTGGTTGCGATACCTGAAGGATTGCCATTAGCTGTGACATTGACACTGGCGTATTCGATGAAGAGGATGATGAAAGATCAAGCTATGGTGAGAAAGCTCTCTGCTTGTGAGACAATGGGCTCCGCAACGACGATTTGCACCGATAAAACCGGTACTTTGACGCTTAACCAGATGAAGGTAACCGATTCCTGGTTTGGTCTCGAATCAGGGAAAGCTTCTTCTTCTTCTTCTTCTTCTTCTTCTTCTTCTTCTTCTTCTTCTACTCTGTCTCGGAAAGTTGTAGAATTGTTTCATCAAGGAGTTGCGATGAACACTACAGGGAGTGTGTTTAAGGCTAAATCAGGATTAGAGTATGAGTTTTCGGGTAGTCCGACGGAGAAAGCGATTTTGAGCTGGGCGGTTGAGGAATTGAAGATGGATATGGAGGAAGTGATTAGAGGAAACGATGTTGTTCATGTGGAAGCGTTTAACTCAGAGAAGAAGAGAAGTGGTGTATTGATGAAGAAGAAGGGAGAGATCACAGAGAAGAATGCTGTTGTTCATTGGAAAGGAGCTGCTGAGAAGATTCTAGCTATGTGTTCTACCTTCTGCGATTGTTCTGGAGTTGTGAAAGAGATTGATGAAAATGAGAAGATTCGATTCGAGCAGATTATTCAATCAATGGCAGCTAAATCCCTCCGTTGCATCGCCTTTGCGTATTCAGAAGACAACGAGGGAGAGAAGAAGAAGAAGCTAAAAGAAGAGAAGCTGACCTTACTTGGAATCGTCGGAATCAAAGATCCGTGTAGACCAGGAGTGAAGAAAGCCGTCGAGGATTGCCAATTCGCCGGCGTAAGCATCAAAATGATCACCGGAGACAACATTTTCACGGCGAGAGCAATCGCTGTAGAGTGCGGGATCTTAACACCTGAAGATGAGATGAACAACGATGCTGTGTTAGAAGGAGAGGAGTTTCGAAACTACACCCAACAGGAAAGGTTAGAGAAGGTCGAGAGAATCAAAGTGATGGCGAGATCTTCGCCGTTCGACAAGCTCCTAATGGTGAAATGCCTCAAAGAGCTAGGTCACGTCGTGGCGGTTACCGGCGACGGAACAAACGACGCACCGGCGTTGAAAGAAGCCGATATCGGACTTTCGATGGGGATCCAAGGCACAGAAGTAGCGAAAGAGAGCTCCGATATCGTGATCCTCGACGATAATTTCGCCTCCGTCGCAACGGTTCTGAAATGGGGGAGATGCGTCTACAACAACATCCAGAAATTCATCCAGTTCCAGCTCACCGTCAACGTCGCGGCTCTCGTGATCAATTTCGTGGCGGCTGTTTCCGCCGGAGAAGTTCCGTTAACGGCGGTTCAGTTGCTCTGGGTGAATCTGATCATGGACACGCTCGGGGCGTTGGCTTTAGCCACAGAGAAACCGACGAACGATCTGATGAAGAAGAAACCGATCGGTAGAATCGCTCCGTTGATCACAAACATCATGTGGAGGAATCTGTTGGCTCAAGCGTTTTACCAGATCAGTGTGCTCTTGGTGCTTCAGTTTCGAGGGAGATCGATTTTCGGAGTGACGGAGAAAGTGAAGAACACTTTGATCTTCAACACCTTCGTGCTATGTCAAGTGTTCAACGAGTTTAACGCGAGGAGCCTCGAGAAGAAGAATGTGTTTAAAGGCATACACAAGAACAGGCTCTTCATTGGGATTATAGTAGTGACTGTGGTTTTGCAAGTTGTGATGGTCGAGTTTCTCAAGAGGTTTGCTGATACTGAGAGGCTGAATTTGGGTCAGTGGGGAGTTTGCGTGGCCATCGCGGCTGCATCGTGGCCGATCGGATGGTTAGTGAAGTCTGTTCCGGTACCGGAGAAGCACTTCTTTAGCTACTTGAAATGGAAGAAGAGATCATGAGGAAGCTCTTTATGCAGAAATGGATTTGATTTCGCTCTAGTATGTACATTATGAACTATTGATTTGTTTCTTTCTAATTATTTGATTTGAATAACATTGAAAAGGTTTCTTTTTACATAGCATATATATATAGAGTGAAAATTCAAATTATACAATCTCTTAAAACGGACCGAGATTGTCGCCTCCTTCGAGGCTGGCCAAAGCGATGAACTCTCTCTCTGCCTCTTTCCACTCGGTAGCTATCACAATGAAACGAACAGTGGAATCGATCTGAATCCGGGACATGTTCTGATTCAAGAACATCGGGTTTTCTCCTGGAATGTACTGGTAACCGGGCATCTTTGAGTTGGATAGGTAAACATGTTCACAAGGGCCACATCTCAAGAAGACACCAGACTTGTGCACCATGTGCACCACACCGTGAACAATCTCTCCTGTGAAGATCTTGAAGGAGATTCCGCTGAAAACTACCGGGAAGAGAATTTCGCCAGTGTTTTCCCTAATTTTTCCCTCACCGATTTCCTCTACATTCTTGAGTGCCAGAAAATAGCCAAGATCTTTGGTGGCTTTCATGGAAACAAAGGCATCTAGCAGGCGAATGAGAATAGCTCTCTGGATCATGAGGCCGTTCGGGTTCATATCTTCAGCTGGGATCATGACATTCCATGGCAATTTGACTTCGATAAACATGTTTTTCAACCTGAAACTTTGAAACATTCAAATACAAATCACACCAAGCGTTTTTTGCAATACTCTAATCACATGGGCTAGGAAGGGGAGAAAAATGAGCTAATCGAGAAATTTAAGAAGGCGAATCAAACATGTCAAAGGTTGATTATTTCTAAGAGAATCTGAGTCAGAAGTAGTAATCACATTCTGATTTCAAGATTATACGTTCTACAGAAGAAAGCTAATAATTTCTACCTCCTACCGTACTTATACAGAAAACCCATTGTTTACACAAATGAACAGCCAAGACAATCAGAATGATCAAAACTTTGACATTTAAACAAACAGTTTGCATTCATGTAACCATGCAAGTGAAACTCCACAAATGCACAATCAAGTGTCAGTAAAACAAAGAATCATAAACTTTCCGAATTTGCATTCCGCATCAAACCATCCTTTTTCTACCATAAGTTTAGCAAAAATTGTATACCGCAGCGTATGATAAATCATCGCTCTTCACAAAGCCTAGACTGAGTCTATCTAAAAATTTAGCTTAAAAAGTCGAAAGATTTAAGAAGTTCTACCTCTAAATTTCTCTGAAAGACAAAACCACAAGCTACAATGGAACAACTCCGGCAAAAGACACCGATTTTCGCTTTAGAGGATCGACGAACTGTCTGAGAATTTAAACCAAAAAAAAAACTGTTTGAGAATGATGAACTTTTCTTCCAAAATTCTCTCTCTCGAAATGAGACGAGACCCTTTGGTTTCCAAATTAATAGGCCTGTTACGGCCCATTACTACAAATGGGCCTAACCTAACTCATCTATTAATTGTTCCTTATTTTTTGTCTACAAATTGACCTGATTTTTATGAAGTCAAAATGATAGATTCATACATCTATATGCTTACATATACATTTATGAAAAGTTGCATAGAAAAAGCAAAAGCTGCATTTACATAAACACAATCGTTTCATATGGTGTACAAGTTTCATCGGACGGTCGTTGGATCAAATATTACAACTTTCGTAAAGGAAACAAAAAAAAACTGACTTTCTGTATTTATTTTGAAAAAAGGTCCAGCCAGATTTATAAATAGGCTTCTCCTATACAACAATGACTGTTGCCACAAGGCCCACAACACAAAGTCACAAACGGTACGATTTTGAAACGAAGCAGAGACAGTTTCTTTGTCTTTGTCTTTAAGCCGGAACCACTTCCGGTAGTCTACCATTACCTGCCGGGGTCAAGCTGTCGTAGTAATCCACCAGAACTTGCCATCCACCTGGACACATGAATCCGTCCGGAGGGCTTTCTTTGTTCTTGGCCAATGCGCGCATCTGATAAAACGAAAAAAAGAGATTTATTTTATCATAAGGACAATGAAGAATTCAACAATGTAGGATTCTCTTTGGGAGCTAGTGAGTTACCTTAGTGCCGGAGATGAATAAGAAATCTTGAGGCCTCGAGGGATCGAAGAAAGCCATCTTGCCTTGCGTCTTGTCATATGCAGCAACCTATGGTTTGGAATGAACCAAAAATAAATAAATAATCAGATAACAACATTGCCGAGAAATAAAAGTGTGAATCTTTGAATTGGGTTTTCATATACCCTGAAAGGAAGGATATTGAGTCGTTCGAGTCCAGGCGCCATGCTTAGTACTTTCTTTCCATGATCAGCATCGTATAGATCACGTTTCTCTACTGGATGACCCATACCGGCCGGATCACGACCCACAATGTAAAAGTTAGCACCGGCATTGATTCTAGCCTTTGCGTGCCACTGCACTTCGGTTGGACCAGCGTAATGCATAGGAGACGGGAAGATCGAAACCACTGTTGTCTCTGGATCGAGAACACCGTCCTCTAGCACCTGTTTTAGTTCAATAAAACCCATTTAGTATTTCAAGAAAACATCAGATTTTGTTGCTCTCACTCAGAGACACACAATCAATAAGTTTTTTCTTTACCTTCTCGTGCTGCTTCATCCTCCAACTTAGAGGAACATCATCAGCCTTTGTGTAACCTCCTAATGGGTGAAGCAAAAGGATAGGGTTTTTGTATCCCATCTCAAGAAGTCTCCTACGAGTATCAGTCATAAGAAGTGCGTGGCCATTGTGGACCGGGTTCCTGAGCTGGAAAGCAAAGACAGCATCCGCACCACGCTTCTCTAGCTCTTTGCGGAGCTCAGCAGGTGAAAGCCTGAAACGGTCAAGCCCATCATTGTACTTGACTGGCTCTAGAACCTCAAGATCACCCCCAATTAGCCAGTTTCCAGCATTGGTTATCGCCTCTTCTACATAGGGCAAACCTGGAGCAGTAGTACCCCAAGTTCTGGCTATCCGCTCTTCCTTGGGATGTTTGTAAATCTCAATGCTGATCAAACAAAAACAAATTTGAGAAACGAAATATATCGTATAGACTAGTTCAATCACGAATCTATATCATTGAATAATCTCAGGACAATAAAGTTGGATTTGAAAAGTCATATTCCAACCAGAGACATGAGACCAAAATGAATCTACAGATAAAAAAGGACTGTATAACCTTTTAAGACCCTACAGTGATGCACAAAACAGTCTTCAGCTTTTGCGTCTGTGTCAAACGAGTGACAGCTTATGGGACGAATCAGATCTATAGCCTAGTTTAATCATGAATCTATATCATTGACTAATCTCAGGGCACAAAAATTGGAATTTTCCACTGCATGCTCATAGATAAGTTAAAAAATCAAATTAAAAGCTTAGTTTCTTCCAAAATCATGAATTCGATCTAAACAATTGATGAGTGAAGGAGCAATTTGGGTAATGAAAAACAAAAAAACTTACTCGCTGAGGATAGCAACGGGATTACCGTCGGAATCAACAAGCGCGACGCGTTTAGACTCGCCGATCCGGGCCTTTTGCTCGTCGTCTATGGCGAGGACGATAGGCACCGACATGTTGACGACGGAGCCGTCGTCAAGACGCAGCGAGTTGAAATGAAGAGTTTGGAGGAACTCGGATTCTCTCATAAAACCTCCGAGTGGGCTTGCCCAGCCTTCGCTCAAGACGTGCATCCATTGCAGGTCAATCGCCGTCAGCTCTACGCGCGGCAGCTCCGCCGCCTCGTGCTTCTTTTCTCGCCGCCGTGGCTCCTCCACGACAAGCTCCACCAGCTTCCCTCCGTCAGGCGCGATCAATCCAGCCCGGATTCCTCCACGAAGGCTTCGCGATTTCGAAGGGAAAGACACGGAAGCGGTTGCGGCGGCGAAGGGGAAATCGGAATTGATAGATTTGGTGAGTGGCTGAGAAAGGAAAGCGGTTTTGCTGAGAACGGTAGCCATTGAAGATTCTCTCAGGCTATGGCTGCTTCAATGGAGATTCCGTAAAGAGTGACGAGGAAGAAGAGATTGAAGAAAATGTATGTTTGTTCCCAATTCAATTGGAAATGAAATCTCCTTCTTGTGGGGCTTTTATAGACTTTAAGATTTGTTATTAGGGATCGTCTCTGCGAATATTATGTACCTTAGACACTAATTATTAATTAATTGTGATTGAATAATTAAATAATAACGAGGTTACCTTCTTGGTATGGTGCAAGTCTTTGTATAATTAAATTGTATTTTTTTTTTTTGTTATTCAACGTATATATTCTAATCGTTACTAATGTTGTTTTTGTTAAAATTCCTGATTTAAATACAGTAATGACAAAAGGAGAAACGTATTGATTGTAATTGTCACTACCCATTTTGAATTCTAAACAAAAACAATAACACACATTGTTACGTAATTTTCCAACTGTTTTCATATCAGGGGTTGGAACTATTATCCGGAATCCGATATCCAATCTGAGATGCACTCCGATCCGCTCTAAAAATCCATATATTCAAGAGGATCGAATCCAGATAGTTAAATTATAAAGTTTGAAAACTTTAGATACAGATCCAAATATTCCAAACAAATTTGGATATTCGATCTATCCTACCCTAATTTTATATGGTAGATAATGCAAATCTTTCATACTCCCATCCCAAAGGAAAGTCCAAAAATGTTTATTAACATATTTGATTATTTTTTGTTTTTCGGACATATTATAAGGTATCATTAATGTTTTTTTTTTAACAAGACCAAATATTTTTAATAGTTTTGTTGTTAAGGAAATAAAATAGAATTAAAAGTTAGGAAAGGTGAGGTCAGTGTGTGGACCGATGCTACAGTTGAATATATCCCAAGAATACGGTCAGGTTCGACCATCAATTTGCTTAATGACAAAACAACTTGATTATAGAATATTTACACCACTCGAACTGCCACGTCATACCACGAATATTTATTTCCTTTTGGATACTTTTTCAGTTTTTCCATTTTTAGAATAATATTATGAGTAATCTCATCATATTAAAGCCTCTCTATAAACATCTTTTTTGGTAATATATTTGACATTAAACCCCCAAAAAACAACAACTAAATAGTTCTTCAATTTAAGAATTGTCTTTCTCTCCCTAAACCATATATATTCGATACGAACGTACAATGGAATGAGAAAATCATTATAACTTTTTCAGAAACCTCCTTTGTGTCTCTCGATCTGTTCATCCCTTGTCACCATGTACTTTGTTTTGTACATTGGCAACTGAATTAATATAGTTTGTCGAATATCGAATTTTCTTTTCAACGATATCAAAACTCGATTATATAGTTTTTATATTATTATTTAAAAAATTATTTAAGAAAATTAACTTTATTTTATAAATTATTACATACTATGTAATTACAAATAAGATAAGATAATTGAAATAGAAAATTATATAATTATTTTTTTAAATGATTGCAGAAAATATGAAAAATATCTATTTTTTATTAAATAAGATATTTACTATTCAGTTTTTAATTATTATGATATTACAAATATTATATATATTAAAATAATAATTAATCTACATATTTAAAAAAAAAAAAACTATTCAAAATCTTGCAATATTTTCACTATAATTTATATTATTTTATTTGAATATATATCGAAACAAAAGTTTAAACTGGTAAGTTTAAGTTTATATTTTAGTCCATTACAAAATGGATTAAATAAATAGATTAGTATGGTTTGCCAATTCTATATATAATAATTAGTTAGATATATTATAAAATTTAAAAAAAATATTTTAAAAATTATTTTGCATTATAGTGCGAATTCAATCCTAATATTATTATATAAGAAGAAGAAGATCGATGTTCTATATTTTATAATTGGATCATAGATTCATAAGGTGTGAAAATAGACGGGATACATTTCATTGCGTTTATTTTTTTTATAAAAGATTTACATTTGCCGACTTGATTAGCCTAATTATAGAGCTACTCAGTTTTGACCTGACCAGAGACCAATCTTGATTCTTCACCGGAAGCAGCAACGAAAATATCTATTTGTCTCGACTCATTTATCTATTTTTTCTGTATTTGTTGACTTTTCTTATAGATAATGATGCGCTTCTTTCACACGTGGTAAATATTGTCGAAACTAGAAAGTTGGTGGACTGGTGGCTGAATAAACCCTGATTATTCATTCTTTCACCAATTTTTATCAAATTTTATTTTCAAGTACTCCGCATCAGGGGTTACTGAGGACGTATGTTTGTTGTATCTGAAATTACAACTGTAAAAATTTATAAATAGGGAATCATCAAAAGACTTGGCATATCTTTAAATAATAAAGGATTGAAAAGCTTTTTAGCAATAAACAAATATTCGAAATCAGATTTCGAAGTAAACGGATTTAGAGTAAATTTGGGTGGAGAATATGAAAAAATTATATTGATTCCAGAATAAAATACAGTAAAGAATGAACACATGAATTTATCCCGAAATGAAAAAATAAGACGAAAAATGTGTTTATTCTAGCAGTAGATACACTCGAATATTGAGTTGCCTACGTATTCATTTTGGGATCATGCTATAATGTAATTCATTTGAGTACAATGATCCTCCTCACAAAAAAAAAAAGATATTCGCTCGAGATTCTCTTAAGAAAAATATGATTTCACTTCTCCTATAAAATCCGAACTGCAAATAGAAATTATTTAGTATTAATGTGTGTTTCTTTTCATTGAGGAGTCCCCCTTTTTATATTGTTCGTATTTCCTTTGAACTCACCATTGTGTAACGTCTTATTCTCCTTTAATGTCTCATCCTCCGCTATTAATTGGTGAATTATCAACCAAATTAATGGTAAAATATCTTCGTCATTAACGTTGTCATTTACTTCGCTGGATCCGTCATGAATGGTGACCGAATTGAATGAGTTTTTGGTTTTATCGGAGTTTGACTAACGGTTAGCCCTGGGCATTCGGATATCCGGATCCGATCCGATCGGATCTTTCGGATGTTCGGATAATCGGATGTTGGATTTAAAGATCCATTCGGATATTTTGTATTTTTCGGATAGGATTAGATCGGTTTTAATCGGATTCGGATCGGTTCGGATATGAAAATCAAGATCCGAAGTAAAACCGAAAAAAATCGGATTCGGATGTTTCGGATCCGAAAAAACCGAAAAACCGAAAAAACCGAAAAAACCGCAAAATCCGAATCCATTGTGTATATGAAAACCTGCACTTGCATTGCAATAAACCTTCATCGATTTTAAACAAGTCTTAACAACTGTATACGAAAAGAAAATCCCATTTCCAAACTTTCAAAGATCTATAATCCATAACAAAGATCAAACAACAAACTTCTAAGTTCAAATAATAAGTGAAATTTGAAAAGAGTACTAAATAGATGAATCAAACATGTATTCCATAACTCCAAAATCCGAACTTGTTATCACCTCTACCATGCTGATGTGAATCTGTTCAATAAAAACCAATAACAAATGCATAAAAAACAAACCGAAAGATAGAGATTTAGAGACAAACAAAAAAAAAATATTACTTACAGTGATTGAGAAGCTGAGAAGTGAGAATCATTCATCTTGAATTGGTGGAGTATCATAATCTAAACATGTACATAAGAGAAAAATAAGTTAGAACACCTAAACTGATATAACAAGAATATACTAAATGAAAAGATTACCTCTCTTAAGCTTATCTTCATATTCAAATTCAGAGATTATTTGTTCCTTTGTAACTATACTTCTTTCACCATTGACCCGAATGTCTTGCTTCATCCATTGCTCTGTACACATCAAAACTTCAACCATATAGTGAGTTAGACAACTCCTAGCTGGAGTTATGATCCGACCACTAGTACTAAAAGCACTTTCAGATGCAACAGAAGACACTTGCATAGCAAGAACATCTTTTGCCATTTCAGATAGTATAGGAAACTTGGCACTGTTGTGCTTCCACCAATCCAGTACGTCATACTCTGTTCCAACCATGGTGCTCGAATCCTCAACACTCTCCTTCAGATATCTATCCAATTCATCTCTTTTATCATGAACTCTAGTTTCATCAACCATCTCCTTGTATATGGAATCCATCCTTTCATACCCTAAACCCAAATCATCTTCCACCACTTCCATTCTATCCTGTGATTGGCCTGATGATTGTGTTTGATTAGACTGTGAGGATTGCGTATTTGGCCCTTTTGTATACTGATATGCTCAATTTAATACCCTAAAGTACTAAAGCAGTTGTTATAGTAAAGCTAGGGGTCGAACCACAAAAGACTCAGAGAAACGCACAATAGATTGTATAGATCCAAAATAAGCTAAATCAAAAGATGTAAACGAAAACAATGCAGAAATTAAAAGGGTTGTAATTCAATTGGGAAAATATAGGCCTAGGGTTTTTCTCAGGAAATCAATGAATGCAGACTAACTAACTAACAGGATTCAGATTACGCACGGTTCTTGAACTCAAATCACTAAGATATAATTAACCAACTCTCGCTGCGAAAACTATCTAAATCTAAATCCTAGGAATTCCAAATCTCTTTGCGAATCCTAAATTCTAAATCAGCTTTAATATCAGGTTTGATATGTTCACAAATCAATTAAACCAAATCTCTTTGCGAATAATCAATTTGCTCACCTAGGATTCTATCAGGTAATTAATCGCACTCTCGTGCCTAATCAATTATCCTAAGATCTAAATTCCAGATTCGTCAACCTAGAATTAGCTTTGAACACAACCTAAGGTGAAGAACTAATTCAGATGGTGAATCCTAAACAGATAATTAACCTAGCATTCAGAGAAATCCTTTATGAGAAAACCCTAAACCTAAGGTGGATCTACTCAGACATGGCAATTGAATCAAAAGACATGTTTGAATAAATCATCAATAAAATAATAATAACAAAATGTTTTAAGATCTGATCTCGGACGAAGGGAGATTCAGACTTGTCTCAAAACCAGAGTATAGAAAATAAAGCTTAGCCTAAACAAGTGGCTGTAAAATCCTATTTATAACCTAAAACACGTTCTGGGGTCTTCTTGTAATTATTAAAGACTTCTGGGCCAATTTGCAATTCTTCAAGTCTTGGAAAACTCGCGGGTCGTGTCTTGCTGCGATGAGTGTCAATCGATACCAAGGGGGTATCGATCGATACTCGACGTGAATTCGGGTACTCAGCAACACGACTTCAACTTCTGCTCTAAACTGCTACAGAAAGCTCCAAAAACTCCAATAATGCTCCAAACGTGCTATGACCTGTAAAAGACTCTAAAACACTACAAAACACTAGAAAGACTCTATAAAAAGGACTTATATCATGGCCTAAACAGGGTAAAAACCATGATATATCATATACCGAGCACTGTACTCATCAAACATGGCACGCAACACAATAAGGACTGACTGATTCATATCATGTGCATCGAAACTTTCTTCCCCATACAGTCTAGCAAAACACATATTAGAAAACCCCATTTTTTCCTTGGATCAAATACTTCTAACATGCAAATAATCACCATCTAACACAAACGCTTCAGGATTTCTCAAAGAAAAATCAGTGTGAAACTTCTTAAGAGCAGAAGTATTAGCTGTTGCATTGTCAACAGTGATGGAAAATACCTTCTCTAAACCCCATTCAGCTAAGCAATCTAATAGAACAGTTGAGATTGTCCGACCTTTGTGATTCGTGATGTGCTTAAACCCGATGATAAACTTCTTTAACCTCCAAAATGCATCGATGAAGTGCATTGTGATCACCATATAACTTGCTCCTGTTCAATCACAAAGTGAAACTAGTAAGTACAAGATGAGAATTGAGTTATAAAATGAAACATTTAAAACAAATTAGCATTACCTGTAGGCTGAGCAACCCATATGTCTGTTGTAAGTGAAACTCTTTGCTTGTTAGCCATAAACAAATCCCTGAGAGATTTTTTCCTAGCCACATACATCTCAACAATGTTTCTTGTAGCTGTTCTTCTAGAATGAGGCTTGTAGAGATTCACCTTATCGCAAAAATATTTCCAAGCCATGCTTTCAACAAACGAAAGTGGCAACTCCCCAATCACAAGCATCTCATCAGAAGCCTCCTTGAATACTTCCTCAGACACTTTGGCAATACTCAGGCCGCCACTCTGATTTAAAACAGACTGACTCTTACCCTGGTTCTGAGTCTGACGACCGTCTACCCATGCTTTGAACTGCTTGCAGATTGCTATATGGTTTTTGAGATTCGAAGTCCCGTTTGCTGTGAAACATGAAAAAAACTTTTGACAGTAGTTGCACTTGCATTTGTCACGGTTTTCTTTTGTTCTTGTGAAATGATTCCAAACGCCAGACCTTGTATCAAGTAACTTCTTCGGCTTTGGTGGCTGAGAACTAGTAGCTTCAGGGACTTCCTTTCTTTTACCATGGCCAGTAGGCCTAATCTCTTCTTGATCTTCTTCATGAATATCATGAGCGTTTCTGCGTTAGTGTTCTCTGGAGTTGGTTCAGATGATGAATCCATCTACTAACGGTCATGCATTTAATCTCATTTGACCGTAAACTTCATCCAGTGAACTTTTTTGCTCGATTTGTCACCTCAAAAATACCTTTAACCTCGTATGGCTTTTTTTATTTTATCGGATCCTCCTTTACCATTCAGATTATTGGACCGGGATTTTCATCCGCACAACGTATAAAAATATTTAAATTATTTATTTAAAACTATAGGTTAATACAAACATTTGACTAAATCAATTTTAATCTTCGTAAAACTAAGGTAATTAAAGAATTGGATAATGTAGCGCTTGATCAGTTTCTTGGTGGATGGGACCTCACATTCAACATGTGACAAATAAAACATTCTTGATCAACCTACCTGCTTTTCCCTCATAATCATTAACCCGATAAAAAAAAAAAAAAAAGGTAAGCAAGCCATAAGTTATTCAATTCAAGTCATATATATACATATATTCCTAAAATCCAATGTTCAAATTTCACCACAATGTTCATGATCGATCGGACGTTGTCTAGTATTGAATAAAGTTTGTACTTTAAATTTCTAGATTTATTTTCTGAACATTAAATTAATTAATCAAAAGATTAATTTCCCAAAAACGACAATGAAAATCTAAAGTTCTGCAAAACAGAATCAACGTCTTCATATTATCCAACAACAAGAAGCAACCCACTTAATTAACTCTTTAGACTTGAAACTTCCTCAACATCACCTCCAGATTCCATGTTTAGAACTACTTCTCTGCGAGATAGCTTCAATGCAACTTGAGCTTGAGACAAAGATTTAGCAATGGCTTTATCGTATGGTAGTGCCTGACTTAAGATCTCATAATCTCTCACTGCTCCAGCCCATTTTTCCTTCTACAATTTCACAGGAAAAACCTTAGAGAAAGTGAAAAGTCAAAGCTAAGTCACAGTCAGGGGCGGATGTAGCCCTGGGCAAAATAACCGGAACCGGAATCGAACTGAAATACCCGAACCGGAACCGAATCAGAATTGTCAAAATACCCATTGGATCCTACACATTGATAGCCATGGGTATCGGGTAGAACCGGAACCGAACCGAAAATATTTCGGGTACCCGAATACCCGAAATATAATTATATATCCAAAAATATTAAATATATATCAGGTTTTTGGGTATTTTTTTTTGTTTTCGGGTATATTTTCGGGTTTTCGGATATAATTTCGGGTTTTCAGGTATATTTTTGGTATTTCGGGTATATGTTCCTTAAAACTTTTTTGGATTTTCGGGTAAAATTTCGGGTTTTCGGATATATTTCGGATTTCGGGTATATTTTAGGTATTTCGGGTAAAAAATACCCGGAACCGAACCGGAACCGATTAATATCCGAATGGTTCGGGTATATTTCGGTTCCTAAATCTTTCTACCCGAAATACCCAGAACCGAACCGGAACCGAAATCATTTCGGTACCTATATGGATCCTAAACCTCTCTACCCGAAATACCCGGAACCGAACCGGAACCAAAAATGCCCAGGGCTAGGCGCGCGGATGCAGGTAGGGAGGAGATGTGGCATGTGCCCACACTGTTTTTTTTTCCTTAAGTTATTAGTGCAAAATTTATTTCAATGTTTTTAATCTTAATATTAATTACACTAAGTGCTCCATACTAAATAAATGTATGCATCCGCCACACTATGGGGGTGTATTGAACTGATTATTTAGAGTGATTTGAGTTTTAATAAGATTTCAGAAGATTTTGATGGTTTTGGCTGATTTTAAAGAAGTTGTTATAAATCACCTACAATCCCACCTAAAACCATGAGATTTGGATCTTTGTATTTTTAACTAAGAAAGTCTGCTAAAATCATCTAAAATCTCATGCAGTCATTAAAATCCCAGTACTTAAAACATTTTTAATAACAATGGATTTGATATGATTTTAACAAATTCGTGTTTGAATAACAGAGGATTGTAGATGATTTTGAGTGACTTTACATAAATCTCATGTTCAATAACACTGAATTTGGGAAAATGTTTTAAAATCCTTAGAATAACAAGGAATTTTAAGAAAATCTAAAAATCTCTTAAAATCAACAGTTCAATACACCCCCTATATATATATATATACATATAGCTCGTACCTTGATGTATGACAGAGCACTTTGAATCAATTCAAAATTCTTCTTAAAAAACATAATTTCAATGTTATGTGGATCCAACTCTAAAGCTTTCTCTGCAGCTTCAGATGCATCATCGAACCTGCAAGAAATCGTCATCTTATCTTTACTATTTTTATCCAACATAACAATATATAAAAACAAGTAACCAACAAGTCTATGAATCTCACCTTCCTAGAGCCAAATCCATTTGGGATTTGACAAAAAAGTGTGTAAGCTCCACAGATCATGTCGAAAAACCGAGTCTGCGAGAAAGAGGCTGGCAATGGCTCTACTTTGGGGACATATGTTAGTGCTGTCTGAGCCTCATCAACCCGTTGGAGTTTCAGTAGTGCTTCAACTTTACACATAGCTATCTGCAGTTGTGAGATATGTCAAACATTTTTTTTTTTTGTGAGATATGTAAAACGTTTGATTCTGATTCCTCATAAGATAATACAAGAATGGTTGTTCTTTACCTGAGGAGACCAATCAGCTCCAGACATAGCTGCACTTGCTTCTTTCAAAACAGTGGTCCAATCGTCGCGGCTTCTTGCATTAGAGCATTTGTTCAAGTGGTTTTCTACTTGATACACATGATAAGAACCTGATGGTTCAAGCTTTCTCGCATTATCGATCTGACCTAATCTGCAACCAATTTAAAGCCTCAAATGATTAGTATATACTTTCTCTATCATTGAAAAAGATTGTAGAAGCGAATCGATTACCTAAGAAGAAACCAGGCTAAATTTTGACGAGGCATTGCAAGTTTTGGATCCAAATTTATGGCTTTTTCACACTGGCTCACAGCTTCCCCGATCCGTCCCAATCTCGACAATACAAGTGCTCGATTGGTATGGTAAGTCGCATTATTAGGTGAGAGCTCTATTGCTCGATCGTAAAACTTCAAAGCCTCGGTGAAACGACGTTTCTTGTACATTTTGGTTCCACAAGTTGAATGGTACTGGATTTAATATAGTAGCTGGCTTCGCAGGTGAGAAGATCCGACGTAACCAACCGAAGTGGCTGCAAGTAGCAGAGCGTTTTGGTGGACCGGAATGGAGTTTTTCCTGTTCAGACGACGACCTAGGTTCAAGATCGGGATTGGGAAGCTTATTATTTTCCGAAATCAATGAGTCCCGAAGGTTATTATCTAAATTAATTTTATTGGGCTTCAACATTGCCTCTCTGCAAGATTACAAAAAAGAAAGTTAGCCGATAACGATCGCCTGAATATTCCCAAACTCTCCCTTAGGGTTTCTCTCGGGAAGGAAATTAAGAGCAACGACTGTTATATATGTTCATATTATATTAGAGTCTAGAGAGAAAGAAAGAGTCTTATTATGTTAAGTAGTGATGACAGTGAAAACGAAAATACGAGAGAAACGTTCTCTTCAACAAACTCAAAATCTTTGAAAATTGTCTCTTAACACATAAATCGAATTTAGGTTATAAGTAATCGAAGCTGCGATGAATCCTAGATTTAAAAAAAAAAAAAAAGACCGATTTACCTCATCATAGTTTCTCCTCGTCACGAATGAGAAAGCAGAATTTTGGATGATCTTTCCCTAGAAAACACAAAACCTTTCGTTTCACTCTCTATTTTTTTTTTTAATGTGTGGTACGTTGTTAGCGTGCGTACCACACATTCATAAGGCTAGGGTTTTATAACCCAAAAAAGTTTTTTTTTTTGTTTCTTACATAATTCCCGATGACATGATGAAGAGTAGGCCCAATTATTCTGGATAAAAAGCTGAGGCCCAAATGTGATGGGCTGAAGTCGAAACTCTCAACGTTCCTCCAAAACCGATATTTTTGTGGAGAACTATTACAAGATCACAAAAACGGGTTGTAATTTTGTGGTTCACCTCCAAAACCGATATTGATTCCACGTTCCTAAGTTATCTTATTATATAATATGGATTTCTCAACCTGAGCGTGACACATAAAATAATTATCAGTCATGAGATTATGATATTTGTCACGGTTAATTTAGATCGCGATATGTATCAGTTTAATTTTTAATTTTTTTTTATTGCCGATTAGAAGAACTATTACAAGAACAAATTTTCAACTAACAATATATCTGTTGCACAAGAATCCATGCAGACTGGACCCACACCGAATGGCTCTTATTGCACCACGCTGAAATTTCCCTTATAAGTTTGTCTCCATTAATAACATGCACAAATCGCATCTTCTCGGAATTGAAACTCAGACTTCCTGTTGTAGAAACATTAATTAACATTTAGTCGACCACTCGACTAAGGGGCTTCTACTAAAGGTTAATTAAAGCTTCTACTAAAGCTTGTATCAATATAATTTTAAAATGTAAAAATAAATTAAAGTAAATATTAAAAAAAACTAAAAAGAGGCAATCTTTAAAAAAGAAAAAACAATAATAAGTACGGAAAACTTATAATAAAAGAAAGTGAGAAAATGAAACTTAAAAGTTTATAATCTACAAGCACAACCAAACTTAAAAAAGGAAAATTATAAATAAAACAAGAATAAGTAAGGAAAAATTAAAATAAAGGAAAGTGACAAAAGGAAACTTAAAAGTTTACAATTTACAACCACAACCAAACTTAAATAAGGAAAATTATAAATATACTCTAAACTTAAAAAAATTATTAGTATACGACTAAACTTAAAAGTTTATAATCTTTTTCATTATGATTAAGATCGCGACATGTGTCAAAATTATAATATAAAATTTTCTATTGTTAGTTATCTATTTTTCAAAAAAAGGGAAAGGAATTGTGTTTTATATTATGAAAACTAATAACATTAAAAAAGTAAAGTAAGAGAAAAAAACAAAAACTACTATATAAAAATAACAAAAAAAAGAAAAAGAATTGTGTTTTATATAATGGAAACAAATAACATTAAAAAAGTAAAGTAAGAGATAAAATAAAAACTACCAAATAAAAAGTGTTAAATATAAAACAAAAATATACGATTCATCTTATTATATAAAACACAATTATATGCCTGATCGAGAATTATATTACAAATTATATAAAAATATATTCATAAATGTTTTAAAGTTAGTAATTCGCCTGATCGCGACACGTGTCAAGTCGGACGATCATATTTTGACACGTGTTTAATAAATTTTCAATTATAATTTAACACATAATATTAACATTAATGAAAGTAAAATTTAAAATCGATTCATAATCTTAAAAAGTAAAGCGAAAAAATAGAAGTAAGAAAAATTAAACAAAAATTAGAAATAAAATCCAAAGTTAAAAAAACATATTTTAGTTTAAAATAAAGAAATTAAATAATATATTAAAATCCTAAAAAGAAAAGGAATAAAAGCCAAAATTTATATAAAAAAAGGAAAACCCATATTTGAGTTTAGAATAAGGAAATTAAACAATATCTTACAATCCTAAAACGCTAAAGTTTTAAAAAACGAAAAAACAATTAATATTTCTATTTAGATTAAGAAAATTAAAAAATGGAATACAATCTTAAAAAGAAAATGAATTCTTATCCCCCACCTCTATATAACCAAATTGATAGCTTCTCAATTTCACAACAACAAAAAAACTCGTAACATTTCTCGTCCATAAGTTGCGGGTAATCTTTTGTCTAATAGAAGACATGATTACATAAAGAGAAAGTTGATGTTACGTAAATAGAAAAGCATGATCGCGCCACGTCAAGTCAATCGATCATATCTGACATGTGTAAAAGAAATTTCCAACAAAAAAATCCAATTAGTTTTGACATAATTTTAACAATAGAAGGATAGATTTATAATCGATTCATAATCCTAAAAATTAAAATTACTAAACAAAAACAAAAAATAAAAAAAAGTAAATTAATCCTAAAAGCCAAAGTTAATTAAAAAAAGAAAATATTAAAATTAATAACAGAAAAATTTATAACCGATTCATAATCTTAAAAGGTAATAAAAGGCAAAATTAATTTAAAAAAGAAAAAAAATCCTTAGTTTTTCCATATATATTAAGGAAACAATTAATTACTAATCCAAACGGAAAAAATCTTATTTCTCACCTCTATATAAACCACAATTTGGTAGTATGTCAATTACACAACAAAAAAATTAAAAGTCTAATAATCTTATTTAAAGTTATTTATTGCATATGCTTCACTAAACTTTTGCTTCAAGGTATATATTTACTTCATCGGAAACTTTGTTTCTAAATTTATGTATTATATATTTTTACGGATGCTCTAATTTTGTTTTCCATTTTTTCGTTTTTAGTTTTTTTTCACGGGTTATAAAATATTAAATTACAAACCCGCATATATGCGAGTACTTGTATAGTAATTTCTAAATAAAAAATACACATAATGTGTAAAATGATTTTTTTTGTTTGATAAAATATATTCTATTTAAAGCATGAGAAACAAAACAAATTACAAGGCTGTTTTTTTTCTTAATCCCATTTCTTTTCGAAGTTGACATTTTCTTCCATGAGACCCATGCCATTTTTCAGTTTTCATCAATTGAACCCCACCAAAAACGAGCCATCATACTATCTATTTCTGCGCATAATTCTTTGGGTAATTCAAAACAATTCATAGAATATACCGGCATTGCATAGGCGACAGACTTGATTAATGTTTCCTTTCCTGCTGTCGATAGAAATCTAGTTTGCCATCCATTGATCTTCTTTTGAACTTTTTCTTTAATGTATTGCAACATCTCTTTTTTCTTTCGCCCAAATTGTTCAGGAAGTCCTAAATACTTTCCTCCTACTCCAATATTAGGAATACGCAGAATTTGTTGAATACTTTCTCTGGTATGTTGGAAAACCTTTTCCCCAAAAGTAATACATGATTTCTCTAAATTTATTAGTTGCCCTGATGTCGTGCTGTAATCCTCAAATATCTTCATTAGGTTTCTGCTGTTTCGTTGATCTGCTTTTAAGAAAAATAGTGAATCGTCAGCGAAGAGTAACTGAGATATTGCTAGTCCTCCATTACTCACTCGTATTCCTTGTATTTTTCGTTCCCTTTCAGCTTGCTTTAATAGAGAGCTCAACACATCTGAACATAAGATAAATAAGTATGGAGATAGAGGATCTCCTTGGCGAAGCCCTCTAGAAGCAGTGAATCTACCATAAGGACTACCATTGATAAGCACCGAAAACGAAACCGTTCTCACACACTTCATAATCCATCTCACCCATTTGTCATTAAATCCTTTTCTTCGGAGTACTTCTTCCAAAAATCCCCATTCTAATCGATCATATACTTTACTAATATCGGTCTTCACCGCCATATAAGAAGTAGCGCATCGTTTTCGAACGTGTAAGGAATGAAGTACTTCATGTGCAATCAACACATTGTCTGTTATGTAACGTCATGTCGTAAAAGCCGCTTGGTGTTCTGAAACAACATGGGAAAGTACTGATTTCAGACGATTTACTAGTATTTTGGAGATAATTTTGTAGATGACATTACATAGACTAATCGGCCTAAAATCCTTCATAGTGGATGGATGGCCGGGTTTCAGGATGAGACAGAGGTTGGTGTGATTTAGCTCTATGTTGAATTCGCCCTTTTCAAAAAAAATTTGAACTTCATCCGTGATAATCGGTCCAACAATATTCCAATAAGTCTGATAAAAATGTGATGTGAAGCCATCCGGACCAGGAGCACGTGAAGCACCTATTGAAAATAGAGATTTCTTAATCTCCTCCACCGTGACCTCTCTTGTCAAATTTTCATTCATCTCAGCTGAAACTATTGCAGGTGTATGTCGTAGGACATCATTCATATCTGTATCTCCATCTGATGAAAACAAATCTCTGAAATAACGTTCAGCTTCTTTTGCAATTTCTCGATTTCCATTGATTTTAATACCATTCGTATCCTTCAATGAGACAAGACGATTGATTATTCGTTGCAGCGTGATAAAAACGGGTATTCTGATCCCCTTTCTTTAACCATTGATTTCGGCTCTTAATCTGCCAATATTGTTCGTCTTCTCTATGGGCTAAGGTTAATTCCTTACGCAGAGCATGAATCTCCTCAAGAGAACGTGAAGGATCTGTATGAGCTTCGTCGATACTATCCATTAGTCTTTGTATTCGTTCTTCGTTTCCAATCGGATATGGACTTTCGACAATTATGAATATAGTTCGTGATTTGGCTTTCATTACCATAATCAAAATCCTTCCATCCCTCTTTAACTATGTCTTTGAATTCTGGATTTTGGCAAAACCGACTATATAATTATGCTATATATAAGGGAAAACGTAAACTATGATAATATTAAGCAAGTTACATGGATATATCGATGAGTAAAACCATCCCAAATATTTAAGCCTCTTCCTTGGGCACTCTCAATCTGAAAACCAAATGCTAAATCTCTTGAGATCAAAGCCCCTTTCCGTACTCTGATTTTCGAAACCAAACTGAGCTCTTTCCCAGTCCGACATATTTTCGAAGTCTTGCCGGGAAGCTTTAGTGCCTGACTCTTACTCGCCCTGATATCCAGTTTGCGGTCAACTATGTGTGCCAAAAGATGCACGCTCCGACAGTTTATGACTTCACTCTGCTCAAGCGAATATTACGGTACCTTAAAAGAACGATTACGATGGGTATAACGTTCACAAAGCACACGGATTTCACTCTCCGAGCATATAGCGATAGTGATTGGGCTGGATGTCAACCTGGGCCGGTCCTGAGCCATGGCAAGTGAAACATTGGTCTTGGCCCCCCCTTTTTTTTTTTTTTGGCCTAAATTTTTTCCCAAAATGTTTTTTTTTTTTTTTGGCCCCCAAAAAATAAAAACCTTAAAATTGGTTTTAAGGCTCCAAAATTTCAGGACCTGCCCTGCGTTCAACGGGTGGATTCTGCACATTCTTAGGAAACAATCTCATCTCTTGGTCTTCTAAAAAGCAGACAACAATTTCTATGAGCTCCACCGAAGCTGAGTATCGTTCTCTCACAGAGACAGCAAAAGAAATGACATGGCTGAGCTCTGTTTTGAGGGAAATCGGTGTTCCACTCTTAGCTACACCTGAACTATACTGCGACAACTTGTCCTCTGTGTTTCTCACCGCCAATCTTGTTTTTCATGCTAGAAGCAAACACTTTGAACTGGACTATCATTACGTGTGAGAGCGAGTGGCTCTTGGCTCTTTGGCGGTAAGACATGTTCCCTCACATCAACAAATAGCATATATTTTTACAAAATCTCTAACGTTTGCAGCGTTTTCAGACCTGAGGTTCAAACTTGGAGTATATGTGCCACCCACTCCAGGTTTGAGGGGGGGCTATTAGAGCAAAGTCTCCAACTGGTGAAGAAGCTACTCAAAGCGAGTCAAAATAGAGCAAAATTGCTGAAGTCAAAAACGGCAGTGCTCAAGCTTCTGGGTTTAAAGACAAAGTGAAGATGGGCCGAATATTGTTGAAGCCCAGTTCGCAGACACAACAACCCAAACTTGAGCACCAACGGTCATCAATGGTGTTAAACGACAAAAACAAAACCTCTGCAACAGCTGGGAAAAATCAGAGTACGGAAAGGGGCTTTGTTCTCAAGACTGCAAATCGATTTCAAGCCCTTGATTCAGAAGAAACATCTTAGATCTCGACACCTATTGGAGACAGTAGGGTTTTGTTTTCGTATATAAAAGCTAAGCAAAGTTGTAATCTTTCGGCAAGTGAAAATGAATTGAAATTCAGAAAATTTGTTCATTATCATCTTCATTTTCAAATCTCTTACAAAATCATCCAACTTTTTGTACATTCTCTCAATGGAAGACACACGCATATATGTAAAGACATGCATGCTTGGTCAAGACTAAGTCCTAAGACTATATGTGTTGTTACAACCAAATGGTGGGTGCATGCTCTTTACAGTTTACATGTCATCTCTAATTCAATGCATGAGACACATAGATATGATATAACAATAAATAGTAAGACTGAAACTACTGGTCCTGGACGGTTGATTACTTTTTTTTTTCTTCTAAGCATTTGAATATTCATTAACTAATGAAAGAGTTTGTAACATATTACAAAAGTGGAGTTGCCATGAAATTTTTCCTTGCCAAAAAGAAATAAAATACAGAGAAAAATCTAAAGTGTTGCACGAGTAAGGGGAATAGAGCCTAGGAAAAGGTGAGCCAAGTTTGCATTAGGTCACCAAAGCTTGTGCGCTTCTTTTTTTTTAGAATCGCGTCACGCATAAGACGATCAATTGCCTTGAAAATTATTTGCGTAGAGATGTTGCTGTGAAGTCTTGCATTCCTCTCTCTCTCCATATGCTATAAATGGTGGCTTGAGTGCTAGTCTTCGAAGGATTCTCGGAGATGTGTTGTCCTTCTGCCCAACCAAGAAGAGAAAGCCGTCCAAGTGTGAAAAGAGAAAGTTCTGTATCCAAGCCGTCCAAGTGTGAAAAGAGAAAGTTCTGTATCCAAGCCTGCAGATGATCAAGTCCCAAATCTGCTCACTCACTTCACATATGAGAAATAGGTGGTCATTTTGTGGATGTTTTTTTTTTTAATTTGAATGCAAAACATACAATGAAAAATAAAAAAAAATTGTAATTTTTTTTTTGTATTTCTTTAAAAAGAAGTGTTAAAATAAATAGAATTAAATAAGAAACCTTTTTTAAAAAGGTTTTTGGGGACAAAAAATGATTTAGGAAAAGAAATATAATATTTTTTAAAAAAAAATTTTAAAATAAAAATCAAAAACAAAAGGAAATATTTTTAAAAAAAAAAATAAGTGGAAAAAAATCTATAATATTTTTATGATTTTTAAATTTTGTAAAATCAAAGAAAAAAACAGAAACATGAATGATTTTTCCGATAAAAAGATGAAACAAAAACAAAACAGGAATAAAAACAATAGAGGATATGAGCTTTTAGCTCTGAAACCAAATGATATAAGATTGGAATCCACCAAATCTTATTGATCACAAGATGTCAAAGTTGACAAGCTTGAAGGTAGGTTGAGGATCGCCTCAAAGGGTTGCGGAATTCCCTTTGATAAGATCACAAATCAAGCCTATGTGAATCCACACTCGTATTATAGAATGAATCCACAAAAGTAGAAATAACAAGCAATGAACAAAGAAATCTAAAGGAATTCACCTAAAGACTCATTTGAACAAGACACAAAAGAAAAACTTTTACAAGAGAAACTTTACGTTTTTAATTACTATCAAATTTCGAGCTCTTTACAATGAGCACAATTAAGCATTTTATAAAGTGATTTTTACAATAAAGTACATTAAAAGAGATTATTTAAATTTAAACAAAAGGAGAAAAATTAGCTAAATAAAATATTGGTTTTCTTGCCACCAATTTAGCATTTGACATTGAATGAAAATCCTTTGTTTTTTTGTGAAATTATGAGGATGATATTTTGATAATAAATCGATGTATTGAAGACATTTGATTCACCGTTTTTGATATTGCATCAGTTGTCCTTGTGTCCCAGCCAAGAAAAGAAAGCCGTCCAGATGTGAAAAGAGAAGGTTCTGTATCCAAACATGCAAATGATCAAGTCCCAAATCTGCTCACTCACTTTTCACATCTGAGAAATAGGTGGTCACGGTTCTCTTAATATGGGTTACATAGAATGCAATAATTTGGAATTTGAGTGTCCCATCTTGAAATCCGGCTTCGAGTAGGAAGTCTATCGAGGTGAGCAATCCACATTGTGAAAGCGTGTCTCGGGATGTGTCCCTTGAACCCAGACATTAGAGGTCCAGGTTTGAGGACGGGCTCGATCTCTAAGAGAAAGTGAGCTTTGCCGATGAAATTTTGGCTCCGAATCCACAGCTGAGCCATGTTGATTACCAAATGTCTACTATGTACCAAATGTCTTTGAAAAAAACTGTGTGTTCTGTTTCTCATCGTACCATAGATCTATGTGAGAGATGAGTAAGTGGGCTGATCTAAAGTTGCTTCGATGGAGACGATGATTAGCTCAAACCCACAAATTCTAGACAGTAGGCTCTGCCAAGATAGAGTACGTACAAATTCTAAAGAAACTGCATAAAATGTTTTTTCAAAGGAAATTAATTTTTTTAATGGTTTACTTTGATAAAAAAAATATACATTATTTAGCTTTGAATATGGTTGGTAACCGAACAATGAAACTAACATAAATGATTCAAAAATTTCGACCAAATTCATGAGTCTAGTTTGTTTATTCTTTTGTCAACCACACATTTAAAATACAAAATAATTCTGTGATTAGTCGTCCAATTCGGAGGAACCGAATTTACAAAAATAATATTTACAAATCTAATTCTGGTTGAACGGGCTAATTAAACAAGCTACTCTAAAATTCATCAGCCTAATTTCAAAACTCAGTAAATGCAGTTTTTTTCTTCCAGTAAATGCAGTTTCCTAACAAAAAATTGTTTTCAAAAATGAAATTTCAATTTCAGTTTTTGTAAGGAAGTTTCCTTTTAATGATGTATAGGTACTAGCTAGACATGATATCGCTTCTTTGAATTGTTCTGTTGGCAGTTTTCTATATCTTTATTGAATTAAAAATATCTAATTCGGTTACTTTTTTTCATTAATATATATATATTTTTTTTTCTTGTCAGAATGTCCTAAATTTTACTTTGATCCTAAAATCAAAACTTCAAAACTCAAAACCTTTTCTAAGAACAATAAAAACAAACAGATATACAAAAACGTAATAAAAAAAAAAGGGGGCAAAGAAATGGCTTCACCTTTTATTGGAAAAGTAAAAGTAACGGTTAGAGGAAATTGAATGTGATACGGAACAGACTGATACATTTTGGTGTAAATTTATCTACAAATGTAATTATTTACATAAAGACGAAATATTTTGTAACTGACGAACTCAAAACCATTAAAGGAAAGTTTGAAAGAGACAAAAGCATCTTGGAATCTCATATATATAAATCAGACAAAAATAAAAACAAAATGTACATGATTCGGTGTGGAGTTTTCCCATACATATAGAAAAACCAAAGTTTCGAAAACCCATTAACTGAATCATATCATCCCTATAATAGACGTGTACCTATATATGATGACGATGGATGATATATATATTGATGATCTTATGATTTTTTTTTTGTACTTACTATATATACTTTCTAGATATTTAATCAGGCATGAGGCCAAGAAATGATTCAATCATTAAAATAAATAACATATATAAATTTTGCATATTTAGCTTTGATTTACAATTGAAATATAGTGATTCAAAACTTTTTATTTTATTTTTAAAGTGTTTTTTCACTTTTTTATAGGGAACTCAAGCAATAATCCCTTTCAACGTGTATCGAATCCAGAGTGGACGTATATTGGCCCAACACAACAATGGTTCGATTCGAAACTTGAAACAATTATGGGTATGTTTTATACATGGAAGGGGACCATTTGCCACCCATTTCCAGCAATGAAACAGTAAAATTGGCATACGTTTTTGAATGAATATTATTAATTGTTCAATTGTTTCTTTCTTTCTTTTTTTTGTTTAATTTGAACCGCTCTATAATTTCTCTCATTACTCACCATGTTTCCGGTTATCTAAACACAAATCTTGGATCCATGATGAAGGCATTCAAATTCCAGAAAAACATACCCATTTTTTCGAAACAAAACATGGAAAGACTCTAAAGCCTAACCTTAGTTTTGGTCAGCAGCAATTTACAGGTCAGCCCACCATTTCTGTTCTAGTATATAAGCCATTGTAAAATTCATTTTATCAGTCGGATTTTTTTAAAAAAAATATAATTTGCATATTTTTGGTTAAATCTATCCAAAAGTAGATATAGCTCCAGGAAACAACTAACTCTATAAATCTCTAGTTATATAGATTCTCGAACAGATATATATGTATAAATCGTGTGTAACTTCAGTGTCAACTTCCTAGAAACCCTAAACAATTTTATAATAAAATAAATAGACCATAAAGCTTCGAAAGGCAAAATTTTATGCTGTCAAAAAAAAAAAGTATTTTCTTACAACAATTATAGTGAAAAGAAGAAACGGGAAGTCTCTCTTGAAATCCCCGAAAAGTAATTAGAAAATTTCAACTCATCAATCTGATATAAGTTGGAGGAATTAGACTTTTCTATATAGTCATGATGTAACTCTATAACCCTAATAAAAAAAAAACTCGGATCTATATGCACAAACAAACACACACACACACACACACAAAAGTAGAAAATGAAAAATTCAGATGAACAGAAATATAGCCACAGAAAAGATAAATTAATCTCACAAATTAGATGAAAAAGGGGGAAAAAGGGTTCTCTTTGAAAACCAAACAAAGAAAAAGGAAAACCCTATATTGAGATGGAATTAAGATTGGTCTTTAAATGAAAATTAGGGTTTAAAGGGTGCGACAGTCAACGGGTGAAACTGCGAACATGATCTAATCGACACTCATCTCTCTTTTCCATCGTCATGAAAACAACGGAGAAAGAAAGTTAATTAGATCATGCTGGCAGCTTCATCAGATGCCGGTGCACCATACACTTCACCGTAGAAGATCAAGAGAAGAGATCGAGAGAAGAAGAAGAAGAAAAAAAGAGATCAATATTGTTTCTGTAAGCTAGGGTTTTCTCGGGTAATTGGTCTTATCAATGAAGAAGAAGACGGTCTTTATATAGAAGAGAGAGAGGAGAATGTGAAGGAGGGATTGTGGGTGGATAAGAGATAGAATATGTTTTAGAGGGGTTACTTTTACAATTAAGCACTAGTATGTGGGTCGAAAGTTAAAAACAAAGAACGAGTGACAAACAAAAGGCGTTAAAGAAAAGTGGTCCAAAGTAGAACCGTGAATAAAATTGAATAATGTCACGCCGATTCTCCGAGCCTCATGCACACTTCTTCTCTCTTACAGAGACAGATTAGTTTTGTGTGTTGTGTTTGCTTGCTTCTGTAACTCTATTAATTACTTCTACTACATATTGATGGGGACCCTTTTCTTTTCTTTCTTTGTTTTCTCTTTAATTTATAATTTTCGAAAGTTTTTTTTTTATATATTAAATATATATAACCGCTAATTCCAATAGTATTCTATTATAATTAACTATATTCTTTTATTTAATGAGATTAATATGTTCTAGAAGATGGGTTTTTTTTAATCGGATGTCCCGTGAAATTTTCTACCACTTTGACTTACTAATCGATGTTTGAATTTTCTGATATCTAGACGCTAATTATCAAATGTTTACCCGATTAATCAAGCCATGTAACGCCAGAATGTCTACCCACCAGTTCTTAATTTATAGATTAGTTTAAAACATATGAGTTCGAATATTATTTTATTTCTATTAACCATTTTCTTCTTGGCCTATTCGATTGGTTATATATATATATACTTTATTTGACTCATCATTTAAGGTTTAATATAGCTTTCAAAATTATCCAACGCGGAGACACAGATCTATATGTAACATCTTCAATATAATTAAGAAATAGTGGCTTTAATAAAGACCTAAGCCATGAAAAAGTGAAGTTAACACATGCATAAAGTATAACCCTACACTATATATATAATATATGTGAGACATTACATTTTTTGGCTTCTATATATATAAGCTTATTATCGTGCATGGTTGCTCTACTTTATATCTCTCTCTCACATACCAATAAATAATTATGTAAATTCATTGTATATATACTTGTTTCCGTCTAATGTTATTGTATATACATAACTCACAGTTATTTTTTATTGGTAGAATTTTTTTTTGAAAATTTGTGTTTGTGATATTTCTTAGAAAACAAAACTAGAAAACCTGGTATTTGGGTGAAATTATACCCAAATTATAATCAATACATGTAAGACCTAATAAATTGATCTCATATGGAATATTCCCATGATCTATATATTTGAAATGCATATATATGTTATTATCTATATTTTTATTGACTCAAGTAGTCAAGTGCCAGTCTTTGTCACAACAATATTTTAGTTTATAAAAACTAAACTATGTGTACATACAGTATCGATCCATGCTTAATTACCGACTACATTATGTAGTCTACATACACATGTGTTACGACAATTTGTTCTTGTAATTAATCTATGTGCTACTACTGGTATAGAAATTAATAGCTACACATCCACTTGTTTTATTAATACAGAAGATGTAATAAATAAAGTATGTGAAAACTGATGATGTTATTTAACTTTTTATTGCTGTAAATGTATAGAAAGAGAATTGAACAACAAAACAACTTTCCTAAAAAAGATTCCTATACCACTAACAATGGGATGGTACCATTTCTATGCAAAAATTACCCAAAATTCGATAGGTTCTGGGCAAGCTGTTGGGTCTGTGACAGCTACGCGATATTGCAAGCTAGTGAAAATTATTGATATGGACAATCTTTGATAACGACTTGTTTGTATTTGGTAGAGATATATAAAGAGGCAAATCCTTTTTTATTGGTATAGAAGTTTTCTTTTTCATTGTTCCTTTTTTAAGGTTTTAGTTTGGTACCAATAAGTCAACAACACTAATTGCAAAAGAAAGCATATATAAATTAACTCACATCATCAGCTTTGCTGCTGGTGAAGTAAAATGCCCAGTTTAGTTATGTTAAAAGCGTGTTAGTCATCGATTTCTAAACAACTACCTAATTATCAAATATATAGAACACTACAAGAAAACATAGCGATTTCCGACGGCATTTCCGACGGGCAATAATCCGTCGGAAATTTTCGATGGCAATTCAACAGATTTCCGACGGATTTTCGACAAACGGAATATCCGTCGGAACGCCGTCGGAAATATTGTCCGTCGGAATTTCCGACGGCTTTCCGACGGAATAAGCCGTCGGGCTTATTTCCGACGGATTTCCGACGGCCTATGATATTTTGTAAAATGCTAAGTATAAAATTTGGTAAATGCCTCGGCTAAAACCGAAAATACTAGCCGAGGCATTTACTAGCCGAGGAAATTCCCGACGGATTTCCGACGGATGTAAGAAAATCCTTGAACCCGTCGGAAATCCGTCGGAAATTTCCTTGGTATCGATCGATTCTTGACGGGAATTGTGTCTCGGCCAAAACTGAAAATGCCTCGGCTAAAACCGAAAATACTAGCATCCGTCGGAAATCCGTCGGAAATTTCCGACGGATTTCCGACGGATG